>WNWK01000182.1:575000-590000 GCA_009830355.1 Cherax destructor | reverse complement strand
CATTATCATGTCACCAGCATTTGTTTCCAGTAATTAAAAAGAGTTACATTCTCCGTATATTTTATTTTACAATTATTTTTTGGATTTTTTTTTTTAATCCTGTGACGTTTACTTTGCAATTTAGGTCTGGTCGGAGACCGGGACGAGGGGGCCATGATTCCCACATTAACATATATAGAACAATTTATAGATAAACATTAATACAATTATCATTAAGGTGCCCCCCCCCCTTCTCTTCTGATAAAGTTATGGATTTCACTCTGGTTATCCTGAGATTGTTTCGGCCTTCTGATATATCTACTACTACCTCTCCGGTTGGCCAAGCGATGTTTCGATCTTCTGATACACTAATGAACACTTCACTGGCTACCAAAGAGATGTTTTGGTCTTCGTAATAGCCACAGAAATATCAAATGTAAACGTGATGACGTTTGAGGTTGACTTTAACTGTTATAAGGTTGAGAAATAACACAAAAATAAAAGTAAGAATAGAGTGGTTGGAACACTTAACAAAAAGCTACGTAAGACACAGGTGCAATAACTAGATACCTTTATTACGAAGACGTTTCTTGTTCATGAACTCGTCACCACTGTATACCACTGACGTAATGAATTCACAAATAACCCACATCTAAAAGAAGCTTAGACGGCATTTCAGTCCGTCCTGAACCAGACAGAAGAAACAAGTTGTTCTTCCTAGTTTATTCGTCAGGGTAAACAATTATGAGATGGGGAGGTGGAGGGGTAACGAGATGAAATATATATAGGTGGTAACATTATGGCGTAGGTGGGTGTAAGAACAATGGAAGGAAAGACACCTTGAAAACCCGAAAGTAAGGTCAGGCTGTGGGACGAGGGAGTTTGATAGCCAAGGTCAGGTGAATTCCCAGAGTGTTTCTGAAGATCAAAGTGGTGGTGTTCTAGTAGAGAGGGAAGTATCTAAACTAACGTGAAGGTGATAAGAAGTGAGGGAGGGAAGTACACAGTGACAGGCGGTGCTGAGATACAAGTAAAGGTTGCTGTGGTGGTTTACTGGTCAGGGAATATGTCTCCTGACGTGAGTGTTAGAATTATGACGACGACCAACCCAGTGGCTATCAACTGCTGTGAAACCCATGCTGGCCATACACAAACATGTTCCCATGCTGGCCATACACAAACATGTTCCCATGCTGGCCATACACAAACATGTTCCCATGCTGGCCATACACAAACATGTTCCCATGCTGGCCATACACAAACATGTTCCCATGCTGGCCATACACAAACATGTTCCCATGCTGGCCATACACAAACATGTTCCCATGCTGGCCATACACAAACATGTTCCCATGCTGGCCATACACAAACATGTTCCCATGCTGGCCATACACAAACATGTTCCCATGCTGGCCATACACAAACATGTTCCCATGCTGGCCATACACAAACATGTTCCCATGCTGGCCATACACAGACTTGTCGTACCCACGCTGGGCATACACAAACTTGTACCCATGCTGGGCATACACCAACATGTCGTACCCATGGTGGGTGTACATCAAGCTGTCATACACATGCTGGGTATCCACCCTGCTTACAAACATCAACAGATCTGGTTGCGTCTTGCCTGCTGCTAAATACCTCTCGGTGTATATTCTCCATGCAAGGAAGGTTGGAGTATTAGGGTTAATTAACCACGTAATACACCTAGAACTAACAATAGCTTCTCACTGATGGCAAAAAATACTGACAAGTTAATGAATAACACAGATACCCAAATGTTGCACATGTGTCTTATTCATCAACTAAAGCTAGTTGCAATCTGACTTGAATAATTTGACAAAACAAAACCCAACAAAAAGTGATGACTTAAGGTGAAGGAACTAGACGAGAGGGCAAACAACGCCAGTAGTTATAGTGAAAGACATACCAAACAACCAAGAGACCTTCCCAAGCTTGCTGAAGGGACACAGACAACGTAAAAACACTTAGGTAAAAGAAGCATTCAAGAACTAATCCTTGTGTAAGAGCAGTGTAAGCAAACTCCACACACAGTTTCAAGAGAGGGTACGAGGGAATAATAGGGTGGCAGAACACATCAGACTGATAAGGGTTAAGAGGAGAGACCCAGAAGCTGGAGTTCAACACTCAGAGAACTAAATAATTTGCCATAATCCATTACCCTTATTTTATGATTCATTTCTTCTAAAGTTGTAAGTGGAGTGAGAGAGAGAGAGAGAGAGAGAGAGAGAGAGAGAGAGAGAGAGAGAGAGAGAGAGACGCTGAAATACATTACTGCGGATCTATAAACCATTGCTTTCGTGCACTCGTAAATAACTGCTATTATTCGCATTAATAATATTACCCAGGACGAGCGGCGGGAAGAACTTTGATGAATCTCGTTTTTTAACTTCGATCAAGAACTGCACATCCGGTTCAAGACCTTTTTAAGAACCATCAGATATTCTTGAAGTCTGACTGAAGTTGTTCTGTCACTTATAAGTTGAGTTTAGCCAAGATTGTCGTAATTAGAAAGATTTAGCCAAGCCAGTCAGAGAGCACCACTCTAGACCACTTATTCAAGTGTCGCTACAATACTCAACAGTTAATATTAATCACTGACACTAAATCTGGTAACTCAGTCTTCGAATCAGAATTCATCAACTAACAACTTCGCCAAAGCGCCAACTTTGCTGAAAGCCATTCACTCAGAAATTGGCTAAACCTCTACAAGTGTCAGAAATTCACGACCAATCATTGTTAAATGCCGATGGATAACGAATTGTCCAGTGACCACTGGTTCGCATCCACGGGGTAATTTCCAGTGGTTAGTGACCAGAGGCTAAATAGGGTCTTTGGGTTGATGCTGAAATGTTAAGAGTATTTTGGGTATTTTGGGTAATACCCAAAATACTCTTAAGATGTGTTAAGATGTTGTCTTAAGATGTGTTAAGATGTCGTCTTAAGATGTGTTAACATGTCGTCTTAAGATGTGTTAAGATGTCTTAAGATGTCTTAAAATGTGTTCTTACTAAACCTTTTCTATCGCACTTTAATAAATTTAATAAATTTATGGTGGTTTTCTTATTATTAATAAGTTTACAAAAATCAGTAATATTAAACCTTCCAATAATAATAATAATAGAATATGTAATAAAATAATAATTATATTATTATTATTATTATTATTTTGTTACACCTGAGAGAGGGAGAGACAGACAGACAGACACAGACAGAGAATAATCCCAAAGATTACCGTAAACTCAGTGTATATATGTTGTATATACGCTGTAAGATATACCTTAATGTATACACGTGTACAAGAAATGAGAGACACTCTTTTCAATGTATATACACTGGGAGATATACACCTCTCAGTATATATATATAATTATAACAAAAAAAGGCACAATACCGTGACTGGAACAATATACAAATAACCCACAATTGAAGAAAGGAGATTACCACGACGTTTCGGTCCTACTTGGACCATTTACAAAGTCACACTAACTGTTAGTGTGACTTTGTAAATGGTCCAAGTTGGACCGAAACGTCGCCGTAAGTTCCTCTCTTCTATGTGCGGGTTATTTGTGTATATATAATTATAATATATGAAATCTCACTGTGCAAACACAAAGATGTGCACCTCGCAATATATATATATAGTATATATATATTGATGAATACCTCCCAGTGTATATACACAGAAATATATACCTCAGTGCATATACAGTATATTAAGATATAAGTGTATAAACAATAGCAGATGACAAGCGCCTCGCTGTAGTATACATTGATACACACTCTAGTGTATATACACACTCTGGTGTATATACACACAACTGTGTGTATAACCCTTGTATGACTGTTGCTGTTGTTGCTGCTGTTATTGTTGTTACTGCTGTTACTGTTGTTACTGCTGTTATTGCTGTTACTGCTGTTACTGCTGTTATTGTTGTTACTGCTGTTACTGTTGTTACTGCTGTTATTGTTGTTACTGCTGTTATTGCTGTTACTGCTGTTATTGTTGTTACTGCTGTTATTGTTGTTACTGCTGTTATTGCTGTTACTGCTGTTATTGTTGTTACTGCTGTTATTGCTGTTACTGCTGTTATTGTTGTTGCTGCTGTTATTGCTGTTACTGCTGTTATTGCTGTTACTGCTGTTATTGTTGTTACTGCTGTTACTGCTGTTACTGTTGTTACTGCTGTTATTGTTGTTACTGCTGTTATTGCTGTTACTGCTGTTACTCCTGTTATTGTTGTTACTGCTGTTATTGCTGTTACTGCTGTTATTGTTTTTACTGCTGTTATTGTTGATGCTGTTGTTGTTCTTGCTGCTGTAATTGTTGTTACTGCTCTTGTTGTTCTTACTGCTGTTATTGCAACCAGTCTTGTTGCAGCTGTTAGTATTGTTGCTGTTATTGTAGTTGTTGTTGCTGCTGCTGCTGTTATTGCAGCCAGTCTTGTTGTTATTGTTGGTGCTGTTATTGTTGTTGCTGCTGTTATTGCAGCCAGTCTTGTTGTTATTGTTGTTGTGCCGTTATTGTTGCTGCTGTTATTGTTGTTACTGTTATTTTTAAAAGTTATTTCTGTCTTCAGGTAATTGTAAGTTGGAGTAATTAATATAAATCACTCAAGAGGAGGAAGTAGGAGGGAGGGGAGGATGGAGGGTAGGGAAGGGGGGGAGGAGGGGAAGGGAGGAGGAGGTGAAGTGGCAGAATTAAGCATTTACCTGTTTTTCTACGAGAGGGGGAAGCGTAGTTTGAACGAGGAGCTTCCTGCCTGTCTGCTGCCTGCATGCTGTCTGCTTGCTGCCTGCTTGCTGTCTGATTGCTGCAGGCTGGCTACCTGCTTGCTGCCTGCAACATGTACATGCGCAGAGGACTGCGAACACAAGTGCAACATCATCGGTGATTGATTGTACAAGCAAACACAAGCAACGCACGTCAGTCTTACACAAGCAAACACAAGCACGCACGTCAGTCTGCTTACCAAGCAAACACAAGCAACGCACGTGAGTCTGCTTACACAAGCAAACACAGCAACGCACGTCGCTGCTTACAGCAACAAGCAACTCACGTCAGTCTGCTAAGCAACAAAGCAACGCACGTCGTCTGCTTACCAGCAAACATAAGCAACGCACGTCAGTCTGCTTACACAAGCAAACAAAGCAACGCACGTCAGTCTGCTTACAAGCAAACACAAGCAACGCACGTCAGTCTGCTTACACAAGCAAACATAGCAACCACGTCAGCCTGCTTACACAAGCAAACACAAGCAACGCACGTCAGTCTGCTTACACAAGCAAACACAAGCAACGCACGTGAGTCTGCTTACACAAGCAAACACAAGCAACTCACGTCAGTCTGCTTACACAAGCAAACATAAGCAACGCACGTCAGCTGTCACAGCAACACAAGCAACCACGTCAGTCTGCTTACACAAGCAAACATAAGCAACGCACGTGAGTCTGCTTACACAAGCAAACACATAAACAACTCACGTCAGTCTGCTTACACAAGCAAACACAAGCAACGCACGTCAGTCTGCTTACACAAGCAAACACAAGCAACGCACGTCAGTCTGCTTACACAAGCAAACATAAGCAACGTACGTGAGTCTGCTTACCAAACAAAGCAAACCCGTGTACACAAGCAAACTACCACGTCAGTCTGCTTACACAAGCAAACACAAGCAACGCACGTCAGTCTGCTTACACAAGCAAACATAAGCAACGCACGTCAGTCTGCTTACACAAGCAAACATAAGCAACGCACGTCAGTCTGCTTACACAAGCAAACATAAGCAACGCACGTCAGTCTGCTTACACAAGCAAACATAAGCAACGCACGTCAGTCTGCTTACACAAGCAAACATAAGCAACGACGTCAGTCTGCTTACACAAGCAAAACAAGCAACGCACGTAGTCTGCTTACACAAGCAAACATAAGCAACGCACGTCAGTCTGCTTACACAAGCAAACATAAGCAACGCACGTCAGTCTGCTTACACAAGCAAACATAAGCAACGCACGTCAGTCTGCTTACACAAGCAAACAAAAGCAACGAACGTGAGTCTGATTACACAAGCAACTCACGTCAGTCTGCTTACACAAGCAAACACAAGCAACGCACGTGAGTCTGCTTACACAAGCTAACATACGCAACGCACGTCAGTCTGCTTACACAAGCAAACACAAGCAACGCACGTGAGTCTGCTTACACAAGCAAACATAAGTAACGAACGTGAGTCTGCTTAAACAAGCAACGCGCGTGAGTCTGCTTACACAAGCAAACACAAGCAACGAACGTGAGTCTGCTTACACAAGCAAACACAAGCAACGCACGTGAGTCTGCTTACACAAGCAAACACAAGCAACGAACGTGAGTCTGCTTACACAAGCAAACACAAGCAACGAACGTGAGTCTGCTTACACAAGCAAACACAAGCAACGCACGTGAGTCTGCTTACACAAGCAAACACAAGCAACGAACGTGAGTCTGCTTACACGAGCAAACACAGCAACGAACGTGACTCTGCTTACACAAGCAAACACAAGCAACGCACGTGAGTCTGCTTACACAAGAAAACACAAGCAACGCACGTGAGTCTGCTTACACAAGCAAACACAAACAACGCTGACGTCTGCTTACAGCAAACACAACAAGACTGAGTCTGCTTACAAGAAAACACAAGCAACGACGTAGCTGCTTACACAGCAACACAAACAACGCACGTGAGTCTGCTTACAAGAAACAAAGACGCACGAGTTGCTACACAAGCAAACACAAGCAACGCACGTGAGTCTGCTTACACAAGCAAACACAAGCAACGAACGTGAGTCTGCTTACACAAGCAAACACAAACAACGCACGAGACACACATACAAACACAAGTTCCCTCACAGACTTCCGTAACAGTGAACATGCTTCACAAACATGCATGGAAGCCATCCATACGGATGCGCATGCGAGCCATACAAAGCTCAACATGCACAGCAACACAAGTGCCAGAAACAGCGTCACATTTGAAGCACACAGGGTCCTGTGCTCGGTATTGTTTACAAACACAACAACACCAGCATTGCAGGCGTATTTACACTCCCAGATCCGTCCAAACACTATCATATTTGCAGCATTTACAATACAGTGAGTTCTCTCATAAGGCTCCTCTATACAGTGTGATATATTGCAAATGCTATAAAAATGTGTATCCACAATTGAATAGAAGGAAAATAAACTCATTTCTACTCGTTATTCAATTCTGAATATATTTTGACAAACATTCACAAGAAATTGTACCATGTGGAGGAGATTTGAGAGTTGACTGTACTGCCAATACACTACTACTCGTGTATACAGGCGACACTTATACATATCTACCCGTATACATGTTCATGATTTTTGTTGTTATATTCGTAAATGTATTATTATACAATTATTGTATTCAAGGCATGAGAAATAATCAGGTTCCGTGACACAGTAACATTCACAAATTAAGTAACTCAGTGTTCCGTGATACAGTAACATTCACAAGTAACTCACCACAACATTGAAAAAATAACACTAATTCGTTGAGGCCAGAGAACAAACACAACGCTTGCTTGCGGTCATTTGCTTGTCTAATTTGTCTCCGGGTTTATAGACGACGTAACTTGTGCAGTGCAGCGAGGGAGAGAGAGAGAGATAGACAGAGACAGACAGTCAGAAAGAGACAGAGAAAAAGAGAGAGAGAGATTGATAAGAGGTTAGGTCTTTGGAAGAGTCTGTTAGGGAAAGAGAGATGGGAGAGTGTGTGTTGTGGAGTGTGTGTTGTGGAGTGTGTGTTGTGGAGTGTGTGTTGTGGAGTGTGTTGTGGAGTGTGTGTTGTGGAATGCATATTGTGGAGTGTGTTGTGGAGTGTGTGGTGGAGTATGTTGTGGAGTGTGTGTTGTGGAGTGTGTTGAGAAAAGTGTGTTGAAGAGTGAGAAGAGTGCGTTGGTGTTAGTGTGTAGGAGTGGGTAGTGTCAGTGACCTGAGCACGACAGCAGCACCTTTGCCTGCACTTGTGTCAGGGAGAGTTTTACAGTCCTGTCCTCGGTCCTGACCCCCCCTGCCTATATTAAGACACACACACCTACCTTGTACACACACACATACACGTGAGTACACACACACATACATGTGAGTACACACATACGCGTGAGTACAACATAGCAACTCATACATGAGTACAGACACCGTACCAACTCATACAAGAGTACAGACACCATACGAACTCATACAAGCGAGTACAGACAAACCATATCAACAGTGAGGTAACCATTAAAGAGAAAAAAACCCAGTTTGATATCATAGCGAGGAGTGCAGGGTGAAGGGAGGCAATAGTAATAGTAGTAGCAATAGTAGTGAAAACAGAGTGGTAGTCGTAGTGGTAGTAGTAGAAGTTGGGTCAGTCTGAAACAGGCTAATTACAACATTACACTCAGAGTTACATTCAGGAGTCTCAACGAAGTAAACTCAGCTTTGTCCATCACATATGTAACACAAATGAGTCAGCAGCACCATCATGGAGCCCACACCATAAGAAAGATTTAGGTGTTACTCGAGTCAGCCACCAGGTTTGTCCTGGGTTATAAAGGGCTATGACGACAGACTCAGAAAACTGCATCTCGCAGCCCAAGAGTAAAAGAGACACCTAAAGACAAGTCCTCGAGTACTCACCACCAGCGTGGAGCCACTGCCTATAAATGCGCATGCAGAAAATCGACAAAGTAGAAAGATACGCAATCAAACTAGTACCTGAGATAGTGATTATTACTATTACATTCATGGGAGGAGCGCTAAACACATATGGGTCATATAAGGTCTGGGAGGGGTAATAGACGATCGATTCAAGAAACTGGAGCACAAGTTCAGATCAAGAGCCCCTCACCGGCATCAAGGAACGAGAAACAAATAAATCTGCAAGAAATAGGCACTTGTGACGCTGCTAGAAGTGAGAACAAGAGGAGACACGATAACGAACTTCAAAATACCCGTGAGAACACCCATGATAGACAGGGAATGCTTACCAGGAGACGAGGCAGAACAAGGAGGCGCAGATGGCACGAGAAAACACAGATAAACTGCAGTGATAGAGTAGCAACACAATGAAGGAGTACTCTGGGGCTCCACAAAGTAGAGGTTAAGACAATACACAGCTTCAACATCAGATATGACAGTAACAGATCATGCCAGCCAACAGAGAGTTAAGCAGCGGACTCCAGAACTGAACCTCTGAACCCCTAATTACAACCAGGTAATAACAATTAGGCAATTAAAACTACATAATTCCAACCAGGTCATTACAACTAGGCAATTATATACACAAGAACCAGTAGGGAAATACACCTCAGCTCTCATCAGAAAAAATAAATCACACCTTATCTTTTCTTTCCTCTTGCTTTTAAAACTGTACTCACCTATTTGGTGTGTGTGTGTACTCACCTAATTGTGGTTGCAGGGGTCGAGGCATATCTCCTGGCCCCGCCTCTTCACTTGTTGCTACTAGGTCCACTCCATGTGTGTGTACTCACTCACCTAGTTGTGGTTGCAGGGGTCGATTCATAGCTCCTGGCCCCGCCTCTTCACTGGCCTCTACTGGGTCACTCTCCTCGCACCATGAGCTTTATCATACCTCTTCTTAAAGCTATGTATGGATCCTGCCTCTACTACATCGCTTCCCAAACTATTCCACTTCCTGACCACTCTATGACTGAAGAAATACTTCCTAACATCCCTGTGATTCATCTGAGTCTTCAACTTCCAATTGTGTCCCCTTGTTGTTGTGTCCCATCTCTGAAAAATTCTGTCTCTGTCCACCTTGTCAATTCCTCTCAGTATTTTATATGTCGTTATCATGTCCCCCATTTATCTCCTGTCCTCCAGTGTCCTCCACAATGTGTGTGTGTGTGTGTGTGTGTGTGTGTCTGTCTGTCTGTCTGTGTTTGTGTGTTTATTATGTATCTGTGTGTTTATTATGTGTCTGTGTGCTTATTATGTGCCTGTGTGTGTTTATTATGTGTCTTTGTGTGTTTATTATGTCCCTCATGTCCATCCTCTGGACGGTAGCGCTTGAACAAATGGATGCACAAAAAGCCTAGGAACTAGGTGCTAAAAGGGTTGCCAGGAATACATTAGGACACTCACAAGTACATTAGGACACTCACAAGTACATTAGGACACTCACAAGTACATTAGGACACTCACAAGTACATTAGGACACTCACAAGTACATTAGGACACTCACAAGTATCTTCTGATACAAGTAAATTTAAGATGCTCGAAATTTCTTGTGTATTATTTTCGCTAATAAAATAACCTGACAAATCATATATATTAGTACGTATTGTTTATTTGTTATGTTCATCAGTAGAGTCATTGTTCAAGACAGTGAACATAAAGTTGACTACAATGTTCACACCAACAATGTTCACACTGAACATTGCTGGTACACGTCTATACAAAGATTGTAAAAGATATACACACAGACCTTCCACCTATACGCCCACACAACAACACGCCCATCAACCCACACGTCCTCCCGCCCACACTTTATCTACCTGTAACCCACTAAGCATCAGCCACAGCCTCTCTCCCACACAGACCCACCCACCAGCATCTCTCCCACACAGACCCACCCACCAGCATCATTTCCACACAGACCCACCCACCAGCATCTCTCCCACACAGACCCACCCACCAAAACACCCTCTCACCCACACAGACCCACCCACCAACACACCTCTCACCCACAGACCTTCCACCTATACGCCCACACAACAACACGCCCATCAACCCACACGTCCTCCGCCCACACTTTATCTACCTGTAACCCACTAGCATCAGCCACAGCCTCTCTCCACACAGACCCACCCACCAGCATCTCTCCCACACAGACCCACCCACCAGCATCATTTCCACACAGACCCACCCACCAGCATCTCTCCCACACAGACCCACCCACCAAAACACCCTCTCACCCACACAGACCCACCCACCAACACACCCTCTCACCCACACAGACCTTCCACCTATACGCCCACACAACAACACGCCCATCAACCCACACGTCCTCCCGCCCACACTTTATCTACCTGTAACCCACTAAGCATCAGCCACAGCCTCTCTCCCACACAGACCCACCCACCAGCATCTCTCCCACACAGACCCACCCACCAAAACACCCTCTCACCCACACAGACCCACCCACCAACACACCCTCACCCACACAGACCTTCCACCTATACGCCCACACAACACCCACACCCACACGCCCCCCCACACTTACACCGAACCCACAACACAGCCCTCCTCCCACACAGACACCTAACCCACCAAGCATCCATCCCACACAGACCCACTCCACCACAGACACCCCTCACCCACACAGACCCACCCACCAACACACCCTCACCCACACAGACCCACCCACCAACACACCCTCACCCACACAGACCCACCCACCAACACACCCTCACCCACACAGACCCACCCACCAACACACCCTCACCCACACAGACCCACCCACAACACACCTCACCCACACAGACCCACCCACCAACACACCTCACCCACACAGACCCACCCACCAACACACCCTTCACCCACACAGACCCACCCACCAACACACCCTCACCCACACAGACCCACCCACCAACACACCCTCTCACCCACACAGACCCACCCACCAACACACCCTCACCCACACAGACCCACCCACCAACACACCTCACCCACACAGACCCACCCACCAACACACCCTCACCCACACAGACCCACCCACCAACACACCCTCACCCACACAGACCCACCCACCAACACACCCTCACCCACACAGACCCACCCACCAACACACCCTCACCCACACAGACCCACCCACCAACACACCCTCACCCACACAGACCCACCCACCAACACACCCTCTCACCCACACAGACCCACCCACCAACACACCCTCACCCACACAGACCCACCCACCAACACACCCTCACCCACACAGACCCACCCACCAACACACCTCACCCACACAGACCCACCCACCAACACACCCTCACCCACACAGACCCACCCACCAACACACCCTACCCACACAGACCCACCCACCAACACACCTCTCACCCACACAGACCCACCCACCAACACACCTCACCCACACAGACCCACCCACCAACACACCTCACCCACACAGACCCACCCACCAACACACCTCTCACCCACACAGACCCACCCACCAACACACCTCACCCACACAGACCCACCCACCAACACACCCTCACCCACACAGACCCACCCACCAACACACCCTCACCCACACAGACCACCCACCAACACACCCTCACCCACACAGACCCACCCACCAACACACCTCTCACCCACACAGACCCACCCACCAACACACCTCACCCACACAGACCCACCCACCAACACACCCTCACCCACACAGACCACCCACCAACACACCCTCTCCCCCACACAGACCCACCCACCAACACACCCTCACCCACACAGACCCACCCCCAACACACCCTCACCCACACAGACACACCCACCAACACACCCTCTCACCACACAGACCCACCCACCAACCACCTCACCCACACAGACCCACCCACCAACACCCTCACCCACACAGACCACCCACCAACACACCCTCATCCACACAGACCACCCACCAACACACCCTCTCACCCACACAGACCCACCCACCAACACACCTCACCCACACAGACCCACCCACCAACACACCTCACCCACACAGACCCACCCACCAACACACCCTCACCCACACAGACCCACCCACCAACACACCCTCACCCACACAAACCCAACCACCAACACACCCTCTCACCCACACAGACCCACCCACCAACACACCTCACCCACACAGACCCACCCACCAACACACCCTCACCCACACAGACCCACCCACCAACACACCCTCTCACCCACACAGACCCACCCACCAACACACCCTCACCCACACAGACCCACCCACCAACACACCCTCACCCACACAGACCCACCCACCAACACACCCTCTCACCCACACAGACCCACCCACCAACACACCCTCTCACCCACAAAAACACACTCACATGATATCGTTAATGAAAGGCTTATAGGTTGACCTCTCAATATTGTGTTGACAATAAAACATCAGAAAAATCCAAGTCTCCGCCTCTTCCCAGAGTCGTATTCAACAAGTCTGTGTCTGGTCCTCTCTTTCTGCAGTCTTGCTTCTATATCTTCTCTCTTCCTCAGTTCCCTCAAACTAGATAATATATATATATATATATATATATATATATATATATATATATATATATATATATATATATATATATGCAGGGTTCGTTACATAAGTAGCTCCTGGTGTGTGTGTGGAGGAAGTAAATGAACTGATGTACTTAAGTTAATGTGTCATCAGTTGTCTTTGAAGGATTGGAAAAATTACATAACAAATGAGGGAAAGAAAGTGGCAGCAGTGGTGATTAGTCAGTGAAAATTAAAACTGTTACTGAAAGCAAAAAAATAAAGAAAAGGTTAATGTATCAGAGCCTCGTAGTGGCAAGAGTTTAGTATATATGAGGCACAGTGCCAGGATATTGCAGCGAGAAGGGCGAGAAGGCGGAGGAGGAGGGCGAGGAGGCGGAGGCTGGAGCAGTGGAGATGTCATGTATAAGATCAGTGTGCAGTCTGAGTATTATCCTGAGAATATGGAGTAATACAATATTCAGGTGTTGGAGCAGAGTGAGTGGAATCCAGTGGTCACTGAGTTACGATGCTGTTGGAGTGGAGCAGAGTAATCTATGGAGAGATACAGGCATTCCATTCAGCTGAGATTAAATTTGCTAAGCTGGGAAGTAGAGTGTCTGCACTCACAACATATTGAACTATATGTTGTGTGTTAATGTTGCACTCATGTGACTGTAATGTTTGCAAGCTTCTAGAAAGATAACTAGAGTGCTAGTGAGGCTATGTTTTCAACATTTGGTCACCTTGCCATAGTGGGTCACCTTGTCATAGTGAGTCACCTTGCCTTCTTGGGTCACCTTGACATGGTGGGTCAACCTGTCTTCTTGGGTCACCTTGCCATAGTGGGTCACCTTGACATGGTGGGTCACCCTGCCTTCTTGGGTCACCTTGCCATGGTGGGTCACCCTGCCTTCTTGGGTCACCTTGCCATGGTGGGTCACCCTGTCTTCTTGTGTCACCTTGCTATGGTGGGTCACCCTGCCTTCTTAAGTCACCTTGACATGGTGGGTCACTCTGTCTTCTTGGGTCACCTTGCCATGGTGGGTCACCCTGTCTTCTTGGGTCACCTTGCCATGGTGGGTCATCCTGCCTTCTTGGGTCACCTTGCCATGGTGGGTCACCCTGCCTTCTTGGGTCACCTTGCCATTATGGGTCACCCTGCCTTCTTGGGTCACCTTGCCATGGTGGGTCACCCTGTCTTCTTGGGTCACCTTGCCATGGTGGGTCACCCTGCCTTCTTGGGTCACCTTGCCATGGTGGGTCATAATTCCTTCTTGGGTCACCTTGCCATGGTGGGTCACCCTGCCTTCTTGGGTCACCTTGCCATGGTGGGTCACCCTGCCTTCTTGGGTCACCTTGCCATGGTGGGTCACCCTGTCTTCTTGGGTCACCTTGCCATGGTGGGTCACCCTGCCTCTTGGGTCACCTTGCTCATGGTGGGTCACTCTGCCTTCTTGGGTCACCTTGCCATGGTGGGTCACCCTGTCTTCTTGGGTCACCTTGCCATGGTGGGTCACCCTGCCTTCTTGGGTCACCTTGACATGGTGGGTCACTCTGGCTTCTTGGGTCACCTTGCCATGGTGGGTCACCCTGCCTTCTTGGGTCACCTTGCCATGGTGGGTCACCCTGTCTTCTTGGGTCACCTTGCCATGGTGGGTCACCCTGCCTTCTTGGGTCACCTTGCCATGGTGGGTCACCCTGCCTTCTTGGGTCACCTTTCCATGGTGGGTCACCCTGCC
>WNWK01000182.1:547500-570000 GCA_009830355.1 Cherax destructor | reverse complement strand
TAGGTGTAATTTATAGTGGGATAATCAGTGGGTGTTGAGATGGTAGGCGGGGTTGGTGTGATCTGGTAACACTGTCAGAGGGCTGATGGAAGGAGGATAAGAAATCTAGAGGAATGTAGAATGGAAGAGACGGAGAGAGAGTTAGGGAAAGAGTAAGAGTAACGGAGGTAAGAAAAATTTAGAGAGAGAGAGAGATCAACCAGCGACCTACTGAATGTATGAGGTTACATCAGCCCAGGAGAGATCTCCCGGCCTCGTCAAGACGAGAACCATCTCCGCCTTAATTCGACTTCAAGATGTAAGAAGACTTCCTGTGCTTGCTGGTGCCACAACTCACTTCTTGTAACTAAGACAGACACCTGTGGCTCACCTACACACACACACACACACATACACCTGAGGCTCACCTGCCACACACACACACACACATACACCTGTGGCTTACCTACCACACACACACACACATACACCTGTGGCTCACCTGCCACACACACACACACATACACCTGTGGCTCACCTGCCACACACACCTGTGGCTCACCTGCCACACACACCTGTGGCTCACCTGCCACACACACATACACACACACCTGTGGCTTACCTGCCACACACACCTGTGGCTCACATGCCACACACACATACACACACACCTGTGGCTCACCTGCCACACACACACACACACATACACCTGTGGCTCACCTGCCACACACACACACATACACCTGTGGCTCACCTGCCACACACACCTGTGGCTCACCTGCCACACAGAACCTAATAATTGCTGGAAGACGGAGCTGAGAAAATTCAAGTGGATGTACTGACAGACAAACTGCCACTGTACTCTTGACCTAAGGTGTCAAGACTGACTCACTGGCACTTGTAATTCATCCCTATATTGTAGGCGTAACGAGAGGAATTTTTAGAAGAGGCAAATAATAATGGAGCTTTCAAAGTGCTTGGATTCCTTCGATAAAAGTAAAAAAAATCTACAAGCACACACAACTCACAAACACACACAACTCACAAACACACACAACTCACAAACACACACAACTCACAAACACACACAACTCACAAACACACACAACTCACAAACACACACAACTCACAAACACCCACACAACTCACAAACACACACAACTCACAAACACACACAACTACCACAACACACACACAACTCACAACACACACAACTACAAACACAAACTCACAAACACACACAACTCACAAACACACACAACTCACAAACACACACAACTCACAAACACACACAACTCACAAACACACACAACTCACAAACACACACAACTCACAAACACACACAACTCACAAACACACACAACTCACAAACACACACAACTCACAAACACACACAACTCACAAACACACACAACTCACAAACACACACAACTCACAAACACACACCTCACAAACACACACAACTCACAAACATTTCTGCAAATCTGCTAACTGTTATCCATTATTTTGTTAAGAGGTTCTGGGTACTATCTTCACCAAGGCCTGGTCTCACACCAGGCCTCCTTGCTTAGAAAGTAAATATTATAGGATTAAGAACTATTAAGAAACACACACACGAGTATGTATATAGTGAATGTAAGACGTAGTTTATATTTCTGATCCCAGGTTATTCTAACAAACTCTTCCAAAAGGTATTTTCACCCCCTAGCGGAAAAAAATATCCCACTGGGACGATGCCTCTTTTTCTCTAGATGCTATAAATCCATAAGAATACTAGAAGCATTGTTGAAGACAGTTCTACTCCGTCAGTATCTGCCAGAGATGAAGACACTGCCTGCGGCCTGCCGCACCCATCAATCATCCGTCGCTTTCTGTGACTGAGCAAGTGGCAGACCGAAGCACTATTACGTACATCAACCCGGTATATATAACCACTGTACCTGGCGTTCTCTCATGCAAATGTGCCATTCAGAATTATTAAATGTTTTACACTCTGGCAGAACTGCTGGTTCTGTTCTTTCTGTCTCACGAATTTGTAACATCGCTGGTAAATCTTACAGAGTTTTTACTTGTATTCATTATACGTTTTAACTGTCTTTCATTGTATGTATAACTGCTATGTTTCCTCATGAATAGTATTGGTACTGTGTCACCTGTATGTATAACAGTGTATATAAACAGATAGATGTATATTCTCAGTGTATATGCACCTAGAAGAGCATACCTCAAGTGTATATACAAACGACGTATATTTCTGGGTGTATACAAAGTGACTTACCATGTATAACACCTATGATGAACGCTGTTGCTCTAACAAGCAAAAATATATACTGCTGTTTTTTAAAGAAAACCTTGACTGCCCTCTAACAACTCCCCTGAAATTTTAGGGTGACGTAATTCTCAGGGGAAGGTGGCTGCTTGGTGGGTTTGAAACCTATCTTCTACGAGAGAGTCATGAAGGCTGCATGTGTGTGTGTGTTTGTGAGAGAAAAACAAAATAAAAACATTAATTTATGCATACTGAGATATACATATATCTTAGTGTATATGTACTGAGATTTACATTTCTCACTGTGTATAAAGAATGAGGTATTGAAAGATACATATATTTTTACTGTGACACACACACATACACACACACGCCTCTGTATATTCACTGTTATTCTCAGTGTGTATACATCGAAAGGAATACATGTCACAGAATACATACACCGTGCTAGTGGGATGTATTGAGTGGCGCTAAACTGACATGCAATACTCAGAAGGATGTTGCTTATTACTCTCTTTTTACAAGAGGCAGCGTGGCAGGAGAGGCAGTGGAGAGTGGGGAGAGAACCTTCTGCTATACTATTCTAACCTCATTTTTGTTTGTGCTCTAGACAGCAAGAGAGGCAGCCAGACTAGATATATATATATTCTACGTATTCTGTTTTATGTCATTCTCCATGTATTATGTTGTATTTATAGCAAGACTGAACACAACACCTCCAACCTGAGGGACTGATTACCTCAAACTCTGTATCGGACTGATGAAGCTGGCAAAACCTTTCCACTTTAAAGACTCCAAAGTGTTGCATAAGTGTTTGGTACTCCAGTGTACTCCCATACACGCCAATGTACTCCCATATACACCCACATAGTACCTCGTTCACCACTGTGCTTCCACGTACCACACAAAACTCCCACATACGCCGGTGTATTTATGTTTGTATACATGCGTATATGATTGTGTATACACTGGCTAGTGTTCTATTTAGATATTATGTATAAAACTGCGCTTGTCT
This sequence comes from Cherax destructor, assembly GCA_009830355.1. Lineage (NCBI taxonomy): Eukaryota > Metazoa > Arthropoda > Malacostraca > Decapoda > Parastacidae > Cherax > Cherax destructor. The sequence continues at coordinate 566,737 of WNWK01000182.1, read as the reverse complement.
TTTTTTTCTGGCGCAGTTGCGCGTTTGATCAGTATTTCTGAACAAAATATATGTCTGGAGTGTTCCTGTCTATGACAGCAACAATAGCAGTAACAGCAGCAGCTGCAGCAAGAGCAACAGGAGCAGCAGCAGCAGCAGCAGCAGCAACAGCAGCAGTAATAGCTTCTGGTGGTAGCTACGTAGCTTTTTGCTGGGAAACAGGAAGACAATGGGATGCAGCTGGGGACTGTTCTCTTTTGTTTGTCTCTGTTGTTTACACTAAACTGTTTTGTGAAGGCTTCATCTCACTCTCTCCTAGTTTATCTTGCTTATTGAAGACGCGTCCCCTGGCCTCTCTTTATTACAATATATTTTGTATTATTATTAAAGAGGCAGACATGCAGTGAGGAGACATGCAGGGAACAAGCATGCAGTGAGGAGACATGCAGGGAGCAAGCATGCAGTGAGGAGACATGCAGGGAGCAAGCATGCAGTGAGGAGACATGCAGGGAACAGACACCCAGTGAGGAGGCATGCAGGGAGCAAGCATGCAGTGAGGAGACATGCAGGGAGCAAGCATGCAGTGAGGAGACATGCAGGGAGCAAGCATGCAGTGAGGAGACATGCAGGGAGCAAGCATGCAGTGAGGAGACATGCAGGGAGCAAGCATGCAGTGAGGAGACATGCAGGGACAAGCATGCAGTGAGGAGGCATGCAGGGAGCAAGCATGCAGTGAGGAGACATGCAGGGAGCAAGCATGCAGTGAGGAGACATGCAGGGAGAAGCATGCAGTGAGGAGCATGCAGGGAGCAACAGCAGTGAGGAGACATGCAGGGAGCAAGCATGCAGTGAGGAGACATGCAGGGAGCAAGCATGCAGTGAGGAGACATGCAGGGAGCAAGCATGCAGTGAGGAGACATGCAGGGAACAGACATGCAGTGAGGAGGCATGCAGGGAGCAAGCATGCAGTGAGGAGACATGCAGGGAACAAGCATGCAGTGAGGAGACATGCAGGGAGCAAGCATGCAGTGAGGAGGCAGAGGCATGCAGGAGGAGACAAGACAAGCATGCAGTGAGGAGACATGCAGGGAACAAGCATGCAGTGAGGAGCATGCAGGGAACAAGCATGCAGTGAGGAGACATGCAGGGAGCAAGCATGCAGTGAGGAGACATGCAGGGAACAGACATGCAGTGAGGAGACATGCAGGGAACAGACATGCAGGAAACAAAGAGACATGCAGGGAACAGACATGCAAAGAACAGGCATACGCGAAGCAAATAGACAACCAGGAAACAGACAACCAGGAAACAGACAACCAGGAAACAGACAAACAGGAAACAGACAAACAGGAAACAGGATGAGGTAAAAACCAGTCGCTTCATATGTATTGTTTTGTGTGTTGTCAATATGTTGTGAAGCGTCAGTCGAGCGAGACATGGACGGGATGACTGCCCGTCTTGTGTAGTAATAGCCTGGGTGTACAACTTAAATTTTAATTGGGGGAGCGCTAAACCCGTAGCGGTCATACAATGGAAAGTGGGAGGCATTCAGGTTCGATCCAAGGAAGATCCCTCTCACTAGCATCAAGGACCTTCCTTAAGGGTCCCCCTGGTGCATGACATTAAGGCCATTGATATTTCTTCAGTTTTAAAGTCATTCTTGATGTTATAACTGCTATATTGATCTGTTCCAAGAAGCAGGTCGAGGCGAGAGAGGAGTCGCCTTGCATGGACTTATACCTTGTCTAGGAATATGACACGAAGAGAGGCAGTCCAAGGAGGTGGTGTGTACTGAAGGTGAGAGGGAAGGTCCATGGTGGCACGACCATGGACCAGGTACGGAGTTTCTCCTCAGTGTTTTCATCATCGTGGCTACTACTGCTTGCAACATTCATCACGTGATTCTTCATGGTCATTGCTGGGTCATATTTCATCCCAGGATATCAGCTTCATCTCCACGCTCTAAGACTTCTCCATTAATTGAGAGAGAGAGAGAGAGAGAGAGAGAGAGAGAGAGAGAGAGAGAGAGTCTTCGTTCTATACACTTTTCAATCTTCAACTTTCTACTTTCTAACATTACAAAACAGAAAAAAACGATGTATTTAGGTGTCTACGTGATCCTTTAGCATTTTCTCTGGTATATCTCCCCAGTTATCTGATATATCTCCCCAGTTCTCTGGTATATCTCCCCAGTTCTCTGGTATATCTCCCCAGTTATCTGATATATCTCCCCAGTTCTCTGGTATATCTCCCCAGTTCTCTGATATATCTCCCCAGTTCTCTGGTATATCTCCCCAGTTCTCTGGTATATCTCCCCAGTTCTCTGGTATATCTCCCCAGTTCTCTGGTATATCTCCCCAGTTCTCTGGTATATCTCCCCAGTTCTTATATCTGTTCTGTATATCTCCCCAGTTCTCTGGTATATCTCCAGTTCCTGATCCAGGTATATTCCCAGTTCTTGTATATTCGTTCTTGCAAATATTGCATTAAATTTCCGCATATATACATCACATATTTCCTTGTCACTCGCTCTGAGAGCTGACTCAACTGGTAGCGGCCTCAGCTCACACACTAAGGTACTAAGAATCGATCTCAGGATGGGTGGAAACACAGGGCGTGTTTTCTTGCAGCTGCCGCTCTCCACCTAGCAGTAAGTAGGTACCTGGGTGTTATGTACATGGTGTGGATGGCAGTCTTAGGGAAGAGCATTAACGGACCTGAACGGAAATAAGCCAGTCTGATGACGTGGCTTTACTGGGTTATCCTGGGTTACTAAAAACCTCCGGGTTAATAAGCCAGACTCTCTCTTTATCTTATAACAAACCCCTGGCTGTCTTCAAGCAGGCACTGGACAGGCACCTAAAGTCGGTACCTGACCAGCCAGGCTGTGGTTCGTACGTTGGACTGCGTGCGGCCAGCAGTAACAGCCTGGTTGATCAGGCTCTGATCCAACATGAGGCCTGGTCACAGACCGGGCCGCAGGGGCGTTGACCCCTGGAACTCTCTCCAGGTATACTCCAGGTATATATTTTCCTTCCACTACATCTTCTACTTAAGAATTAGTTTTCTGCTTTCCTTCACACTTTTCTCACTTCTGATTCTTTCCATGTATCCTCATGTATCCCAGGCTCTTGTTTACACCCTTCATGTATCCTCATGTATCCCAGGCTCTTGTTTACACCCTTCATGTATCCTCATGTATCCCAGGCTCTTGTTTACACCCTTCATGTATCCTCATGTATCCCAGGCTCTTGTTTACACCCTTCATGTATCCTCATGTATCCCAGGCTCTTGTTTACACCCTTCATGTATCCCAGGCTCTTGTTTACACCCTTCATGTATCCTCATGTATCCCAGGCTCTTGTTTACACCCTTCATGTATCCTCATGTATCCCAGGCTCTTGTTTACACCCTTCATGTATCCTCATGTATCCCAGGCTCTTGTTTACACCCTTCATGTATCCTCATGTGTAAATATGAGCCTGGGATACATGAAGGGTTTGTGCTTCTCTCTCCTCTCCGTCGTGAGTGGGATTGACTGGAGGGTGTATGGGAGTGGAGTGCTCCAGAGGTCAGTTAGGGGCATGGGGAGTGGGGTGAGTGGGTGGAGTGAGCAAGGTGGGTGGGGTGAGTGGGTGGGAGTAAGGTGGGTGGGATGGCCAGTAAGGACATAATCCCTATGATCAGTGTGGGTGACTGACCTCCTCCTCTCTCTCTCTCTCTCTCTCTCTCTCTCTCTCTCTCTCTCTCTCTCTCTCTCTCTCTCTCTCTCTCTCTCTCTCTCTCTCTCTCTCTCTCTCTCTCTGCCATCAGACAAATCCAGACACATTGTGAGAGAGATCAGCAACACCCACCGTCATGTGATTGTGGTAGCACTGGTGGTAGTGATTGTGGTAGCACTGGTGGTAGTGGTTGTGGTAGCACTGGTGGTGGTAGTAGTGATGGTGGTGGTGGTGGTGGTGACAGTAATGATAACACCTGCTAATAACATTCAACATGTGTGAAGAACACAAACAATTAACATTCTCTCACAAACAACATTAGAAGTTCTTTGTAACAAAAACAGTGACTCATGTTTTGTGTCGTTGTAATCTGTATTATAACGATAGTGAAACACCTGCTTTATTGACACCTGTGTTACTGACACCTGTGTTAAAGGGACATTTTTTTTAAAAAGACTGGACAGGTGTTATTATAAACCTCTCAATAAATATGATAATTACAACAATAAGTAATTAAAATATTTATAGACTATATAAACATAGGAAATATGAAGACTATAGAGCAGTGATAAGTAAATCCTCTCCCAAGTTACGTTAATCCCTTAACAATAATACCCAACAGAAAACTCCTAACTTCAAATGTGAAAAGTTTAAAAATCAATGATTTTTAACAGAAATCATCTCGATTTTAGTGGAAAGCTGAAAAAATCCAAAAGCAAATTTCCCGAAAGCTCAAACAATGTGAAAATGTCGTGAAATAGCGAGTGGCTGACACTGGAGGTCAGCTTTTGCTGACAGGTGTCAGGTGTTCTTTGAAGTGGTATCCAGTGTGTGTTAGAGAGGTTGCTAGTGTGTTCACTCTCATTGTTGAGATGCCATTGAGGGTTCAACCAATTTGTGCACTATTTGATGGACAAGTCTAAGGGACTAACCACCTGTTATCATGGCTGGGGGACTGACTATTACCTATTAAGGATGAGGGACTAACCACCTGTTATCAAGGCTGTGGGACTGACTATTACCTATTAAGGATGAGGGACTGACCACCTGCAGGTCGCTTTATCAGAAGGCCCCGTTCAGGGGGACTGACTATTACCTATCGATGATGAGGGACTGACAACCTGTTATCATGGCTGGGGGACTGACTATTACCTATCGAGGATGAGGGACTGACCACCTGTTATCATGGCTGGGGGACTGACTATTACCTATCGAGGATGAGGGACTGACCACCTGTTATCATGGCTGGGGGACTGACTATTACCTATCGAGGATGAGGGACTGACCACCTGTTATCATGGCTGGGGGACTGACTATTACCTATCGAGGATGAGGGACTGACCACCTGTTATCATGGCTGGGGGACTGACTATTACCTATCGAGGATGAGGGACTGACCACCTGTTATCATGGCTGGGGGACTGACTATTACCTATCGAGGATGAGGGACTGACCACCTCTAATCATGGCTGGGGACTGACTATTCCTATCGAGGATGAGGGACTGACCACCTGTTATCATGGCTGGGGACTGACTATTACCTATCGAGGATGAGGGACTGACCACCTGTTATCAAGGCTGGGGGACTGACTATTACCTATCGAGGATGAGAGACTGACCACCTGTTATCATGGCTGGGGGACTGACTATTACCTATCGAGGATGAGGGACTGACCACCTGTTATCAACGCTGGGGACTGACTATTTCCTATCGAGGATGAGGACTGACCACCTATTATCATGGCTGGGGACTGACTATTACCTATCGAGGATGAGGGACTGACCACCTGTTATCAGGCTGGGGACTGACTATTACCTATCGAGGATGAGGACTGACCACCTTTATCATGGCTGGGGACTGACTATTACCATCGAGATGAGACTGACACCTGTTATCGGCTGGGGGACTGTATTGCCTATCGAGGATGAGAGCTGACCACCTGTTATCATGGCTGGGGGACTGACTATTACCTATCGAGGATGAGGGACTGACCACCTGTTATCAACGCTGGGGGACTGACTATTACCTATTAAGGATGAGGGACTGACCACCTCCAATCAAGGCTGACCGACTGATCATCTGAAAATCACGTCTTCTACTGGCTCTAGTGGTGTATTCGCCTATGTTAGACTGAAGCAGTCTGTTGTGTAGGTGAAACGTTTCGGTAATAAAGGTAACCAGTTTGGGTACTACATATGCTGGTGACCAGTCCTCGTGGCGGTAGACACATTCTGCATCCAAGGCAGGTAGACACAGTCGCATACAAGGCTGGTAGACACAGTCACATACAAGGCTGGTAGACACAGTCAATACAAGGCGGTAGACACAGTCACATACAAGGCTGGTAGACACAGTCACATACAAGGCTGGTAGACACAGTCACATACAAGGCTGGTAGACACAGTCACATACAAGGCTGGTAGACACAGTCACATACAAGGCAGGTAGACACAGTCACATACAAGGCAGGTAGACACAGTCACATACAAGGCAGGTAGACACAGTCACATACAAGGCAGGTAGACACGGTCACATACAAGGCTGGTAGACACGGTCACATACAAGGCAGGTAGACACGGTCACATACAAGGCAGGTAGACACAGTCACATACAAGGCAGGTAGACACGGTCACATACAAGGCAGGTAGACACAGTCACATACAAGGCAGGTAGACACGGTCACATACAAGGCAGGTAGACACAGTCACATACAAGGCAGGTAGACACAGTCACATACAAGGCAGGTAGACACAGTCACATACAAGGCTGGTAGACACAGTCACATACAAGGCAGGTAGACACAGTCACATACAAGGCTGGTAGACACAGTCACATACAAGGCAGGTAGACACAGTCACATACAAGGCAGGTAGACACAGTCACATACAAGGCTGGTAGACACAAGACTCACTTGAAAACTTGAAAATAACAATACTTTTCAGTACAAAATATCATATTTGCACCAGAACCAAAAACGTCCAGTTCATCTACTTTAAAATATTGACGTAAAATTATGCAAAAAATAATTTACCATCCACGTTGTTTGTATACTTAGTGGTGTCGTGTCTCTCACTGTGTGTGAGGAATATCTCGAGGGACACCTCTCTGTAAGGTATACCTGTGAGAGATACCTTGAGGAATACCTCCCTGTAAGTGCTATCTTGAGGAATACTTCCCTTTGAGTGCTACCTTGAGGATTACCTCCCTGTAAGGTATACCTGTGAGATACCTTGAGGAATACCTCCCTGTGAGGCTACCTGCGTTATTAACATGTGTATAGGTACATCACTGTCACACTTGTAAATTATTTACACCCCGGGAAGCTGTCTTCCATTAAATATATTAATCTGTGTGTGTGCAGACTAATTTTCTTGGAGTTATAGAGACATACAGTGTGGCACTACGGTATGGCACTACAGTGTGGCACTACGGTGTGGCACTACAGTGTGGCCCTATAGTGGTACTACAGTGTGGCACTATAGTGGTACTACAGTGTGGCACTACAGTGTGGTACTACTGTGTGGCACTAGAGTGTGGCACTACAGTGTGGTACTACAGTGTGGCACTACAGTGCCACCATAGTGGTACTACAGTGGCAATACAGTGTGGCACTATAGTGGTACTACAGTGTGGCACTATAGTGGTACTACAGTGTGGCACTACAGTGTGGTACTACTGTGTGGCACTAGAGTGTAGCACTACAGTGTGGTACTACAGTGTGTCACTACAGTGCCACCATAGTGGTACTACAGTGGCAATACAGTGTGACACTATAGTGGTACTACAGTGTGGCACTATAGTGGTACTACAGTGTGCTACTACAGTGTGGCACTACAGTGTGCTACTACAGTGTGGCACTACAGTGTGCTACTGCAGTGTACCACTACAGTGGTACTACAGTGTGGCACTACAGTGTGGGATTATAATGTGGCACGACAGTGTGGCACTATGTGGCATTGCAGTGCCAGAGTTCACAGCCTTCTAGGAACCTCGGAGGACTTAATTAGCTTAATAGATTAAAGAAGTAGTAGAAAGAGGAGGAGGAGGAAGAGGAGGAGGAAGAAGAGGAGGAGGAGGAAGAGGAGGAGGAGGAAGAGAAAGGATGAGGACGAAAAAGATGAAGAGGAGGAACAGGTGAACCACCACCACCACTACCACTACCACCCCACCACCACCACTACCACTACCACCACCACCACCACCACTACCACCACCAACAACAACAACACTACAAGCTGCAGCAACAGAGGTAGTAGCAACAGCACCACCACTACCACCACCACCACCACCACTACCACCACCACTACCACCACCACCACCACCACCACCACCACTACCACCACCACTACCACCACCACCACCACCACCACCACCACCACTACCACCACCAACAACAACAACACTACAAGCTGCAGCAACAGAGGTAGTAGCAACAGCACCACCACTACCACCACCACCACCACCACCACCACCACCACCACTACCACAAGCACTGCCACAGCTTGTGTGTGTTACAGATCATTCTGTGGTCATTTCTTGGATGTACGCAATAATTTTTCAAAGGCTCTCCCAGACACTGTTCACCAACACTGTTCACGAGCACGGTGCACCAACACTGTTCACCAACACAGTGCACCAACAGTGCCTTAACAGGTAACACAAACGAGGTTAGAAGAAAAATCACAACATGGCACAAGACACTGTCACCACTGATTACAGAATTCAAACAGGTTAAACATCACTACTTAATAAGCCAGTAAAAGGCAAGAGTGCCATCGGCCCTTACTTGAGTGAGAGGCACTGTGGAAAATGTAGCATAAACACCGTGCTCTCTAAGTGTGCCAGTGACACAATTAGAGAGCACGGTGTTAACATCCATGGTCCACGTCTTGAGACTCGTACCAGGAGGGATCAGAAATATTGCCGAGAGGAAGATCAGAGTCTTCAAGAGGAAACTAGATAGCTCCTCCAGGAGGTATCTGATCAGCCATGCTGTGATGGCTATGTCAGCCTGCTGGCCAGGGGTTAACAATACCAGGTAGTAATCAGGAAAGCCTCTGTATAACAGTTATGAAGGCCAAAACAGGACTCCAACATGGAACTCAAACATAGCGAGCAGAGGGAGGAGAGCTTCACAGTGGAGGGGACGGGGCGGATTGGAGGGGAGGGGATGGAGTGGATTGGTGGGGAGGGGATGGAGTGGATTGAAGGGAGAGGAGGGGTGGAGAGGGGAGAGAAAAAAGAGTGAGGGGAGACACAAAGCGACAGACCCGTCTTGATCAGAAGTGTGGACACTGCTCGTCATGCAGATTAACACCACTGTGTGGAGATACAATTATGTATATATATATATATATATATATATATATATATATATATATATATATATATATATATATATATGATATAATATATATATATATAGTGTATTATAATGCCATAACCAATAAAACATTACATTCAACATGTTCACGTGGAAATTCATTTTCAACTGAAGCACTAAACCAATTTATCTATCTACTGCCTTCAAACTTCTACAGACGGCCACGAATGCGGAGTATTTTCCTAGTTTATCGAAATTCACGATTTTAGATGATAGTCCTGTTTATAGACCATTTATGGAGAGTACGAAAAAACTTTAGCCAAGGATTAATTCTCGAGGATCTCATTACGTACATAAACACTGTTGTTAATTCCCTGTTAGAACACCACTCCCTGCTGCCTATGTGTCACCTTAGATTCAAAAATAAAGTTGATTCTAGTACACTTCTGGCAGCATCTTGTAATGTGAAATTCTTGGTGAAATTGTGAGAGAGAGAGAGAGAGAGAGAGAGAGAGAGAGAGAGAGAGAGGTTCATATGTTGTTAAGTCATTCATTTATCCCAATGGGCCAGGATAGAACACTTCCTCCATTAGACCTTGACAGTGAGTGTCCAAGACAATGCCAAGCTGCATCTAAGACAGACACACACACACACACTCACAATTTATAGGCATGGCAGGACTCACAGCAGCAACAACAAACACAGCTGCCGCGAAGAAACGGGGCCAGGAGCTGAGCCTCGAGCTTTGAAATCATAAGTAGGTGTGTCCACACTACACACACACGAAAGTAGTGTGATCCGTGGATCACCATGCTGGTGGGGGTGGGGGTGAGGGTGAGAGTCACTACGAGATTGTTTACACTATACTTCACGCTTGGTTTACTTAATCTGGAACAATTTAGCCCAAGATGGTTGTAGGTTAACTTTGTGTGACCATCATCGCAGCGGTGTCCACCATTACTATGGTTTAACATGGTGAGTACTAGCGAGTACTAGAGAATACTAGCGAGTACTTGTTACTATTTTAAAACATTAGCTAAATTTTTTATGTATCTTAATGTTAACATCAACACTGTTAACATAAACACATAATAACATTAATAGTGTCAACGTTCAGTTATTTTAACATGAATATCAGTGATTTATAACATTGATATTTCGTTAACATTAACTCTTATGTAGTTGTTATATCCATCTTACTTACTCACAAATGTGGCTCAAGTATACAATGAGAGGTGTATGTCTCTCAGTGTATATACAATGAGAGGTGTATGTCTCTCAGTGTATATACAATGAGAGGTGTATGTCTCTCAGTGTATATACAATGAGAGGTGTATGTCTCTCAGTGTATATACAATGAGAGGTGTATGTCTCTCAGTGTATATACAATGAGAGGTGTATGTCTCTCAGTGTATATACAATGAGAGGTGTATGTCTCTCAGTGTACATACAATGAGAGGTTATGTCTCTCAGTGTAATACAATGAGAGGTTATGTCTCTCAGTGTATATACAATGAGAGGTTTATGTCTCAGTGTAATACAATAGAGGTTTATGTTTCAGTACATACAATGAGAGGTTTATGTCTCTCAGTGTACATACAATGAGAGGTTTATGTCTCTCAGTGTATATACAATGAGAGGTTTATGTCTCTCAGTGTACATACAATGAGAGGTTTATGTCTCTCAGTGTATATACAATGAGAGGTGTATGTCTCTCAGTGTATATACAATGAGAGGTTATGTCTCTCAGTGTACATACAATGAGAGGTGTATGTCTCTCAGTGTATATACAATGAGAGGTTATGTCTCTCATGTACATACAATGAGAGGTTTCTCTCATGTATATACAATGAGAGGTTTATGTCTCTCAGTGTACATACAATGAGAGGTGTATGTCTCTCAGTGTACATACAATGAGAGGTTTATGTCTCTCAGTGTACATACAATGAGAGGTTTATGTCTCTCAGTGTACATACAATGAGAGGTGTATGTCTCTCAGTGTACATACAATGAGAGGTGTGTTTCTCAGTGTACATACAATGAGAGGTGTATGTCTCAGTGTACATACAATGAGAGGTGTGTTTCTCAGAGTACATACAATGAGAGATGTATGTCTCTCAGTGTACATACAATGAGAGGTGTGTTTCTCAGTGTACATACAATGAGAGGTGTGTTTCTCAGTGTACATACAATGAGGTGTGTTTCTCAGTGTACATACAATGAGAGGTGTATGTCTCTCAGTGTACATACAATGAGAGGTGTGTCTCTCAGTGTACATACAATGAGAGGTGTATGTCTCTCAGTGTACATACAATGTGAGGTGTGTTTCTCAGTGTACATACAATGAGAGGTGTGTTTCTCAGTGTACATACAATGAGAGGTGTATGTCTCTCAGTGTACATACAATGAGAGGTGTGTCTCTCAGTGTACATACAATGAGAGGTGTATGTCTCTCAGTGTACATACAATGAGAGGTGTGTTCTCAGTGTACATACAATGAGAGTGTATGTCTCAGTGTACATACAATGAGAGGTGTGTTTCTCAGAGTACATACAATGAGAGATGTATGTCCTCAGTGTACATACAATGAGAGGTGTGTTTCTCAGTGTACATACAATGAGAGGTGTGTTTCTCAGTGTACATACAATGAGAGGTGTGTTTCTCAGTGTACATACAATGAGAGGTATGTTTCTCAGTGTACATACAATGTGAGGTGTGTTTCTCAGTGTACATACAATGAGAGGTGTATATCTCTCAGTGTACATACAATGAGAGGTGTGTTTCTCAGTGTACATACAATGAGAGGTGTATGTCTCTCAGTGACATACACTGAGAGGTTATGTCTCTCAGTGTACATACAATGAGAGGTGTATGTCTCTCAGTGTACATACAATGAGAGGTGTTTCTCAGTGTACATACAATGAGAGGTGTTTCTCAGTGTACATACAATGAGGTGTGTTTCTCAGTGTACATACAATGAGAGGTGTATGTCTCAGTGTACATACAATGGAGGTGTGTTCTCAGTGTACATACAATGAGAGGTGTATGTCTCTCAGTGTACATACAATGAGAGGTGTGTCTCTCAGTGTACATACAATGAGAGGTGTATGTCTCTCAGTGTACATACAATGAGAGGTGTGTTTCTCAGTGTACATACAATGAGAGGTGTATGTCTCTCAGTGTACATACAATGAGAGGTGTGTCTCTCAGTGTACATACAATGAGAGGTGTATGTCTTTCAGTGTACATACAATGTGAGGTGTGTTTCTCAGTGTACATACAATGAGAGGTGTATGTCTCTCAGTGTACATACACTGAGAGGTTTATGTCTCTCAGTGTACATACAATGAGAGGTTTATGTCTCTCAGTGTACATACACTGAGAGGTTTATGTCTCTCAGTGTACATACAATGAAAGGTTTATGTCTCTCAGTGTACATACAATGAAAGGTGTATGTTTCTCAGTGTACATACACTGAGAGGTTTATGTCTCAGTGTACATACAATGAAAGGTTTATGTTTTTAGAAACTAAGCCATAAAAGCATTTTTATGAATACATTAGGTTTATTCTTTAACGTGTTGAATATCATAATAAATTTATGCGCTAAACCTGTAAGGATCATACAGCGCTAAACCTGTATGGATCATACAGCGCTGCGGGGAGGGAAGTGCGACGGTAGGGGTTCAGTGGAGGTGCGAGTTAGTGCAAGATAAACTTTAATTCAAAGTTGGTGTAATAGGTTAGTTTCTGTTAAAAAAAGTCAAAATAAAAGTCTAAATAAAAGGTGGAACTTTCAGCGAGGAGGTCAGTTAGTGTTGGGGCGGCGTAGACTGAACCTTGTGTGCTTGTTGCTAGACAGAGTTGACAGTGTCACCTGACAGTCCTCGCAGGGCAGTGTCTCAGATACATAAGAGGGGGAGCGTAGATTCCCTAGCACAACACCTGCGGGATGATTCCTAGAATCCCTAATGTTGTTTGATAGAAAGCAATTTGTTGTGATTCAACTCAGATCAACGTTCTTGCCATGAATAGCTGACCGAGCGGTCGAGTCTGCTTGTTCATTGCCCGGAACATCGGCGAGTCCAGAGAAATGCGACAAACTAAAGATGTATACGAAGGGCAATGGGATTAGGGAAGTCAAATTTCTGGATAGCTTGTAACGCTCTTTGAAAATCCATAAGATGAGTGACGGGGCGGACATGGTAGCAACTGTGTATATCAATGAGTGTTGCATGCAACACTGCCGTGAAAACACTGTTCGATTCCAGTAAGAGACCTTAAATTACTATTTCAGGGGGAAAAGAGCTGCTTATCCGACACCATCGGCAGATCAACAACCATAAGTGTATACTGCAGCAGAATGGCAATGAGACTGGAAGTGTTCAAGGCAGCAGAATGGCAATGAGACTGGAAGTGTTCAAGGCAGCAGAATGGCAATGAGACTGGAAGTGTTCAAGGCAGCAGAATGGCAATGAGACTGGAAGTGTTCAAGGCAGCAGCATGGGAATGGGACTGGAAGTGTTCAAGGCAGCAGCATGGGAATGGGACTGGAAGTGTTCAAGGCAGCAGCATGGGAATGGGACTGGAAGTGTTCAAGAAAGTGAAACTAAAGGTGAGGTAGCAAGTGAGCCTTTACACGTGGAAGCTAAGAGCAAACATCAATGATCGAACCTTGCCAAGGAAGGAGGAAGTAGGAAAGTGCAGGAAGAAAGTAAAGGGGATGAATATTACTAGATGTCAGTAAAGAGTGAATACGGAGAGGAGAGGAGTGCAATAAATGGGGCGGCGATTCAATAAATCAACCTTACAAATATCCGTTACCGTTCTATACGTGGAAGGATCGTGAAGGTCATGGAGGCGAGCAAAACAAGGGAGATAATAGGCATCGCCTCGATCTCATAAAGACAGATTGTTCGCCTCTGCATGCCGTCTCTAGACTGGGAAAGATAGAAAATTCCTGAAACACAAACATAACCCTTGATTATGAATGAGAACAATTTTACACAAAGAGTAGCGGAGAAGAATGAAGAATGTAGCAGCTTTCATCTCATGAAAGCTTATTCATTAACTTGCTTTCAGCTTACGCAACTTTATTGCCGTTATTAAAATACTTTGGCATATCATACAGGTTAGTACACTTTCTATAATCTTCAACAAGTGGACAATCAAGCACTTTAAGTATTGAAGAACGTAACGATAATTCTGACCACATATTTTCCAATAGTGGGAGGTTACCTGTAGTCGCTTCCGGGGAACCACTGTCGTGTGGGTCTTGGGAGAGATATATAGGAGGTCAAAGATACTCCTTGTTGGATGGTTACGGTATATTTACAGTAATTAGAGGAGAGTCCAGCACACCTTCTGTCTCGCCTGTAGGTCTAACGTAGTGAGGCAGTCTGCCTATGATAGGCTGTGCACATGCGCTGAGCCTCTGACGTCAGCGGGTACCGTGACGTCACACGCAAAGGGACCAGCTTTATAAAGATACACTAAACAAGTGTATATATGATACTGACACGACACCACAGCCCCCGTGACCTCATCCAAATCAGGCTTCCTGGGTGATGGCCTGATCAAGCAGGCTGTTGATGCCCGCCGCCAGCAGTCTAACATAAGCACCACAACCCGGCTGATCAAATACTGACTCGAGAAACTTAATTAAGTACCGACTTGGAGACAGATTATGCATGGGAGGAGAGTGTTGAAGAGTCCTGCTTCATCTCTCATCATCTGTGTCTCCCAGACTGCCAGAAGTGCTTGTAACCGAACCTAAACTTAGCTACCACAACATCAGTCAGTCTGTGTCTCTGCTAAACTGATAGAAGTACTTGTAACTAAGCCTAAGTCTGACTACTAGAACATCAATCATTCTGTTTATATTGCTAGTTGCTCTATAGATGTGCTTATTTACGTTCATGTTGTCAATGGGTTATAGTGAGTTATAGATCTGCTCAGGCTTCTAGCTGCATTCCTGTGACATTCACATTAATTATTCAAGTCTCTCCTAATGTTATTTCTAATGCTTGACGCATACGAAGGTGTGGAGGGAGTGAGGGAGATGACAGGAGGTACCAGGAGGGACAAGTTTAGTGTTGGGAGGGAGGGAGAGAGGGAGGAAGTGAGGGAGATGACAGGAGGTACCAGGAGGGACAAGTTTAGTGTTGGGAGGGAGAGAGGAGGGAGTGAGGGAGATGACAGGAGGTACCAGGAGGGACAAGTTTAGTGTTGGGAGGGAGGGAGAGAGGGATGAAGTGAGGGAGATGACAGGAGGTACCAGGAGGGACAAGTTTAGTGTTGGGAGGGAGGGAGAGAGGGAGGAAGTGAGGGAGATGACAGGAGGTACCAGGAGGGACAAGTTTAGTGATGGGAGGGAGGGAGAGAGGGAGGAAGTGAGGGAGATGACAGGAGGTACCAGGAGGGACAAGTTTAGTGTTGGGAGGGAGGGAGAGAGGGAGGAAGTGAGGGAGATGACAGGAGGTAACAGGAGGGACAAGTTTAGTGATGGAGGGAGGGAGAGAGGAGGAAGTGAGGGAGATGACAGGAGGTACCAGGAGGGACAAGTTTAGTGTTGGGAGGGAGAGAGGGAGGGAGTGAGGGAGATGACAGGAGGTACCAGGAGGGACAAGTTTAGTGTTGGAAGGGAGGGAGAGAGGGAGGAAGTGAGGGAGATGACAGGAGGTACCAGGAGGGACAAGTTTAGTGTTGGAAGGGAGGGAGGGAGAGAGGGGAGCAGAGTTGAAGGGTAAATGTGGGAGAGAGGGATGGAGGGAATGGTGTGGTGGGAGGGAGTGAGAAAAACAGGTCTAATGAGGTGGGCAGGGAAGAAGAAGGTTGGGCAGCAGGGGGCAAGAGGGCATGACACGGGGCAGGTTTCTTGCCCCTGGCTAGAAGTGCACACAGCAGGCAAGCACAACCAAACACCAACCAGGACAAACGCTAGCCATGATCAGCAAGTATCACCGAGTATCTTCTACGTCGTCATAATGTCTCACCTCATCCTTCTCACTCCTATGGACGATATATTTCAACTCTTATAACCTTCCACCGAAGGTCATTAATCAGTGATCATTTCCTCAGCTTCAGTACAAGAATGGTAACCTCTGTGAACAAGTGTACTCACCGAGCTGTGTTTATAGGGGTCGAACCTCATGCTCCGAAACCCAACCTCGTAAGTTACAATCGATCTGTAGTGTTGGTTGGTAATAAATAAATAAATAAATAAATAAATAAATAAATAAATAAATAAATAAATAAATATATATATATATATATATATATATATATATATATATATATATATATATATATATATATATATATATATATATATATATATATATAACTTATAACATATACATGAGTATAAACTTTAAAGACAAAATACACTGACAAGAATATAATATATATATATATATATATATATATATATATATATATATATATATATATATGTATATATGCAGAACAACGACTGTGAAAAAACAGAGAAATTCCAAGCGCTCTCGTGACTTCTCACATTATCAAGGAACTATAACAATAAAAGGTTAAGAGGAGACTACACCTCGCTGTCACCCCACAACACCTGACATTTTATGATGATGTAAGTAGGTGGTCAGTGATCCCTGAAACACACCTTATATTCTACCCAAAAATTTGTCTAATGTATCTAAAATTCTTCCCAAATTTTATTAATTATAAATGAATCCAATTTGTGTAAACCAGAGTGGTTGTTCTGCATATTGTGATATCACCTGTTTACTGTGATTTTATTGCATTATATATATATATATATATATATATATATATATATATATATATATATATATATATATATATATATATATATATATATATATATATATATATTAAAGGTCAGGAATATTATACACATTTAATTATTTTATAATTAAAATAATATATCTCTTCTTTTAACATAAAAATATGGAGAGTATATTATATTCTTTGAAGACCCATATTATTTTATCTATATTTTGATTTCCCTTCCATCATTCTATCCACATTATAATATTCCTTCCAAAATTCTATTTCTATGATAATACGTCTCCAACATCCCGTCCTGCTGAGAGCAAAGCTGATTTAAGCAATTTAAAGCTGAAAAATCTTCATAAATCTATGATAATCCCGATTTTCGTAATAAGACAGTCACCGACTATGATACATAACTTGTTTTGACCAATCACCGCCTATGATAACTGGTGTTTTGACCAATCACCGACTATGATACATAACTTGTTTTGACCAATCACCGCCTATGATAACTGGTGTTCTGACCAATCACCGACTATGATAACAATGCTTCTACCAATCAAGAAAGGCTTTATATGCGATAGGTTCAAAAACAATCTAGTGAAATTGATTCAGGTTGGACAAAATTAGATATATGAAGAATATATGGAAGTCCTGGCTTGGCAATAGAGTTGTGAATGAGCTGAATTCCTAAGTAGCGTCACGGGGCTGAGAACTTTGCATGCCTTTAAATATAGGCTGGACGAATACATGAGTGTGGTCGGGTGTGAGTTGGACCTGCCTAGCATGGGATCAGGAATAGTAGCCTAGAGTTTTAAACCCTGGGTAAAATAATTCACCAGACGATATTGTTGATTTCTCTCACGGTTCATGTAGAGCCACACTAGCGGCACTGTGATGGCACCCACATACCTAATGACTGCTAGGTGAACAGATGGCACCCACATACCTAATGACTGCTAGGTGAGGAGATGGCACCCACATACCTAATGACTGCTTGGTGAACAGATGGCACCCACATACCTAATGACTGCTTGGTGAACAGATGGCACCCACATACCTAATGACTGCTAGGTGAGATGGCACCCACATACCTAATGACTGCTAGGTGAACAGATGGCACCCACATACCTAATGACTGCTAGGTGAACAAAGTCAACAGACGTAGAGAGAGATGACACCACACGTCTCCCTTTAACAGTAAATCAAACCCCTGCCCTTTCCATTGTGAGTCGAAAACCCACAAAGCACAAACTGCACATGTTGCCAGAGACTGAAAGCACACGAGTTAATAATGCGTGTAACATGCTCCATCAACCTGCTATATATAAAAAAATAGATGAAATGAAAATCTAAATAAATGAAGATCCTTTTTTTATTAATTATATTTTTTGTTGAATGTTTTTTAAATGGGTTTCAAGCCTATCGGTTACACTAGACAACAAATACATAAATCCCTAAAATAGGACTTAAAGTGAACTTTGCAGTGTATATACACAGAGAAATACAGCACTCGGTGTATTACGTGAAGATGTATACACACAGAGAAATACAGCACTCGGTGTATTATGTGAAGGTGTATACACACAGAGAAATACAACACTCGGTGTATTATGTGAAGGTGTATACACACAGAGAAATACAACACTCGGTGTATTATGTGAAGGTGTATACACACAGAGAAATACAACACTCGGTGTATTATGTGAAGGTGTATACACACAGAGAAATACAACACTCGGTGTATTATGTGAAGGTGTATACACACAGAGAAATACAACACTCGGTGTATTATGTGAAGAGATCAATAGACCAATTAACATTTTTCTACACAATATATATAAAACATGATAATATGTTTGTTTAATGGAAATATTTTTAAAACAATCATTTACGGTAAATCATATTTGAAATAATTCTAAGAGAAAATTGCCTTACCAAAAAAATTCATTTTACAGTCAATTCTTTTATGTTAAATGACTCAGTGGGTAGCGGATTATTACCCTCTGATTATTATATAAATATAAAAAAAAAAATATTTTAGACATATGATAGTTTGAATTTTCGTGTTTAATGAATAACTGGTTGAGTTTTGGGGTATATTTCATTGAATATTTAGTCATATAAGTAATGTCTTATACGGCTCCTGGTATATATATATATATATATATATATATATATATATATATATATATATATATATATATATATATATATATATATATATATATATATATATATATATATAAATCAAGGACCCATATGTATAGCATTTACATATCACCTATGGAAGGTAGGGAAGGATGGGAAGCAGAGTATGAGGCAGAGTTTGAGGCAGGGTGTGAGGCAGGGTGGGAAGCAGAGTATGAGGCAGGGTGTAAGGCAGGGTGTGAGGCAGGGTGGGAAGCAGAGTATGAGGCAGGGTGTAAGGCAGGGTGTGAGG
>WNWK01000182.1:75000-542500 GCA_009830355.1 Cherax destructor | reverse complement strand
TGGTCTTCTCAGAACCAGCTGATAAGCACGTTGAAAGTATAGGGTTCAACTAGATACCAGTGTTAGGATGTTTCAAACTGAAATCAATGGAATCCTGATGTTTGTTCAGCAAGTATATCAGGACGATCAGCTGACAACCAGCCATCCAAGTTAATAATAGTAGTAGTGATGATAGTAGTGATAAAAGTGGCTGTTTTAATCATAACAGAACTGGTGGTAACCAGAAGTAGAACCACTGGTACACTCAACTCAGGTAACAGGAGTTACCATGGTACTAACTAAAAAGAGGTAGTTACTGACCGCGTCTTAAATCTGTTTTTCCGTCTCTTCCTTAAACTCAATTCTATTTTTGGTAAATCTTTTCCCTGTTTTCATACCGCAAGATAATGCAATATAATACTTAATCTAGATACAACTAGACAGCTTTTCTAGGCAGGCAGCCTCGGTGTGGACTTCCAAGTTCTCTGCTGTCTGTTTTTTCTCTCTCTCTCTCTCTCTCTCTCTCTCTCTCTCTCTCTCTCTCTCTCTCTCTCTCTCTCTCTCTCTCTCTCTCTCTCCGTTATTCTTCCACCCACAACACCCCCAACTCCACCCAACCTTTAACTAAAGTGTTTCATCGACCCTAACATACACAAACTTAACTCTGACACGTGATCAGAGAGACAGACAGACACAGAGAGGCAGAGATACAGAGAGACAAAGACAGAGATTCGAAAAGCAGCTGAAGTTGTGTACATTTGCTGTTAGGTGATGTTGTGTGAGCACCGTACTACCATCACTGCTGCTGATACACATCTTGTCTAGACAGGTGAAGCCAGGACAGAAAAGTGAAAGGCTCTCTTCTTACCTTCATTATCTTCAACTCAACTACCACTAAAGGAGGATAATAAAACCTATATTGAAACTAAAAGAGCCGTCAATACTTCTGCTACACAACGTATATAGACAGATGTAAAGGGGAAAAAAATCAAAAGACTCTCCCCCCACTCCTTGTCTAGGACCGTCAGAAACATTTTGATTGACATTGTCATGACATATTGGAAAACCATGCACGAAACTACCAGATTTTTTTTTATTTTTCAACATTATGTTACTAGAATTTCTTATTATCATAGGGAAGCGCTAAACTCGTTAGGTCACTAGAAACACTAGCACACAACACAACAGACCTTAATGGTGCAGACGCAATAACACCATTAAAATATTAGTATTAATTAAGCAAGTAAGTTTACTCGGCTACAGGTACACATAAATGCAGTTACATAATACCCAGATAACTGCACATAGGCAGAGAGGAACTTACGACGACGTTTCGGTCCGCCTCTGACCATTTATAAAGTCCCACTGACACGAAAGATAGAGTGAGTCAGTATATATAGACGAGTAGACATAAGCAGTTACATAAATTATCATACATAACAGTATATGTGTACATTACCCAGGGTAACCAAAACACAGTCATAGAAAGTATCTACACTCTTGTTAACATTGATAATTGCTTATATATTCCACTCTTGTGAAGAATATTTTTTATTTTTATTTTATTAACACATAGACTGTCTCCCACCAAGGCAGGGTGGCCCGAAAAAGAAAAACTTTCACCATCATTCACTCCATCACTGTCTTGCCAGAGGCGTGCTTACACTACAGTTATAAAACTGCAACATTAACACCCTTCCTTCAGAGTGCAGACACTGTACTTCCCATCTCCAGGACTCAAGTCCGGACTGCCAGTTTCCCTGAATCCCTTCATAAATGTTACTTTGCTCACACTCCAACAGCACGTCAAGTCCTAAAAACCATTTGTCTCCATTCGCTCCTATCTAACACGCTCACGCATGCTTGCTGGAAGTCCAAGCCCCTCGCACACAAAACTTCCTTTACTCCCTCCAACCTTTCCTAGGCCGACCCCTACCCCGCCTTCCCTCCACTACAGATTTATACACTATCGAAGTCATTCTATTTTGTTCCATCCTCTCCACAGGTCGAAGATCGCATATACCTCGTACTCTCTATTAGCTTTGTTATGTAATAATTCCAATGTTACGCTCTATTAGCTCCTTTACACTCAATTAGCTCTGTTACGGTCGATTACCTGTGTCACGCTCACTTACCTTTGTTAAATTTTTTTTTAAATAGGCTGATTTTAATTTATCAATGTTTTTGTATTGGTAAATTTGATCCAGTTGAAATTTTCAGTGTGTACTCACCTAGTTGTGGTTGCAGGGGTCGATTCATAGCTCCTGGCCCCGCCTCTTCACTGGCCGTGTGTGTGTGTGTTGGTGTAATATGGTGTTGTGGCAACAATGTACTGGGGGCAGCAGTGCCTGCCACTGGGGGCAGCAGTGCCTGCCACTGTATAAAGTGATCACTGTTATACTGGTCAGTGCTGGAGTTGTCGCCCACCTCCCCTGGAGGAACCAAGTCTGTCAGTGGTAAGACTGGGGTCACTGGGGGTCACTGTGGTAAGACTGGGGTCACTGGGGGTCACTGTGGTAAGACTGGGGTCACTGGGGGTCACTGTGGTAAGGCTGGGGGGTCACTGTGGCAAGACTGGGGAAGATAGTCACTGTGGTGAGACTGGGGGGTCACTGGCAAGACTGGGGAAGATAGTCACTGTGGTGAGACTGGGGGTCACTGTGGTAAGACTGGGGGTCACTGTGGCAATACTGGGGAAGATAGTCATTGTGGTGAGACTGGGGGTCACTGTGGTGGGACTGGGGGTCACTGTGGCAAGACTGGGGAAGATAGTCACTGTGGTGAGACTGGGGGTCACTGTGGTAAGACTGGGGGTCACTGTGGCACGACTGGAGAAGATAGTCACTGTGGTGAGACTGGGGGTCACTGTGGTGGTACTGGGGGGTCACTGTGGCAAGACTGGGGAAGATAGTCACTGTGGTGAGACTGGGGGGGTCACTGTGGTGGGACTGGGGGGTCACTGTGGCAAGACTGGGGAAGATAGTCACTGTGGTGAGACTGGGGGTCACTGTGGTGAGACTGGGGGTCACTGTGGCAAGACTGGAGAAGATAGTCACTGTGGTGAGACTGGGGGTCACTGTGGTGGCTGGGCACGTGGGACTGGTCACTGTGGCAAGACTGGGGAAGATAGTCACTGTGGTGGGACTGGGGGTCACTGTGGAGACTGGGGGTCACTGTGGAGACTGGGGGGAAGGGTCACTGTGGTGGGACTGGGGGTCACTGTGGCAAGACTGGGGAAGATAGTCACTGTGGTGAGACTGGGGGTCACTGTGGTGAGACTAGGGGTCACTGTGGTGGGACTGGAGGGTCACTGTGGCAAGACTGGGGAAGATAGTCACTGTGGTGAGACTGGGGGTCACTGTGGTGAGACTGGGTGGTCACTGTGGTGGGACTGGAGGGTCACTGTGGCAAGACTGGGGAAGATAGTCACTGTGGTGAGACTGGGGGTCACTGTGGTGAGACTGGGGGGTCACTGTGGTAAGGAGTAAGTCCACAATCTGTTCACCGCGCATGAGTTAGGAAGTCACCTTCATGTAGGAAGTCACCTTCATGTTAGGAAGTCACCTTCATGTTAGGAAGTCACCTTCATGTTAGGAAGTCACCTTCATGTTAGAAAGTCACCTTCATGTTAGAAAGTCACCTTCATGTTAGGAAGTCACCTTCATGTTAGGAAGTCACCTTCATGTTAGGAAGTCACCTTCATGTTAGGAAGTCACCTTCATGTTAGAAAGTCACCTTCATGTTAGGAAGTCACCTTCATGTTAGGAAGTCACCTTCATGTTAGAAAGTCACCTTCATGTTAGGAAGTCACCTTCATGTTAGGAAGTCACCTTCATGTTAGAAAGTCACCTTCATGTTAGGAAGTCACTCTCCATCAAGTTAACTTAACATCTTGCTCATTCTCTTCAAGTTGATAAAACGCTGCAGTTGATGTTTCTCTCATTAATCTCTTCTTCTGTGATCATTGAATCATCGTCACTAAATTTATTCTATCACACAAATTAACACAGTCTTCTTTATATTCTTTTTTGCAGAGAGAGAGAGAGAGAGAGAGAGAGAGAGAGAGAGAGAGAGAGAGAGAGAGAGAGAGAGAGAGAGAGAGAGAGAGAGAGATAGGATAAACAAAGAGAGGGTGATTACCATCCATAATTTTTTTACCTAATTGCAACCACGAAAAAAAACCCACTCTGTCCCACAAACAGAATACTTCAACACTAAACTGATAAGTAACAGCAGGCAAATACTGAACCGGAGGCCCGAGTACACACTCGAGCCTCCTCGTGTTTATGCTCACATCTTTGCCAGAATTATCCACACAATCCTTGCATATCAATGCTTTTATATACCGACATGTTAGTAAAACACTATATGCGGATTATGGCATTTTATTGAGATGTTTCGCCCACCAGGGGAAATGGTGGTCGAAACGTCTGCTCATTAAAATGCCATAAACCGTACACTGTTTTTATTAACATAGTCCTTGTGAATGTTACCTTTCAGCTGTTGACTACTGATTAACACCTACACTGACATCCTTATTGACCAGGTCATCAACCAGGTGATGCTGAACCCAGAACCATCAACCAGTGGTGATGCTGAACCCAGAACCATCAACCTGTGGTGATGCTGAACCCAGAACCATCAACCTGTGGTGATGCTGAACCCAGAACCATCAACCTGTGGTGATGCTGAACCCAGAACCATCAACCTGTGGTGATGCTGAACCCAGAACCATCAACCTGTGGTGATGCTGAACCCTGAACCATCAACCTGTGGTGATGCTGAACCCAGAACCATCAACCTGTGGTGATGCTGAACCCAGAACCATCAACCTGTGGTGATGCTGAACCCAGAACCATCAACCTGTGGTGATGCTGAACCCAGAACCATCAACCAGTGGTGATGCTGAACCCAGAACCATCAACCTGTGGTGATGCTGAACCCAGAACCATCAACCTGTGGTGATGCTGAACCCAGAACCGTCAACCTGTGGTGATGTTGAACCCAGAACTATCAACCAGCGGTGATGATGAACCCAGAACCATCAACCTGTGGTGATGCTGAACCCAGAACCATCAACCTGTGGTGATGCTGAACCCAGAACCATCAACCAGCGGTGATGATGAACCCAGAACCATCAACCTGTGGTGATGCTGAACCCAGAACCATCAACCTGTAGTAATGCTGAACCCAGAACCATCAACCTGTGATGATGCTGAACCCAGAACCATCAACCAGTGATGCTGAACCCAGAACCATCAACCAGTGTTGATGCTGAACCCAGAACCATCAACCAGTGGTGATGCTGAACCCAGAACCATCAACCAGTGGTGATGCTGAACCCAGAACCATCAACCAGTGGTGATGATAAACCCAGAACCATCAACCAGTGGTGATGCTGAACCCAGAACCATCAACCAGTGGTGATGATAAATCTAGAACCATCAACCAGTGGTGATGATGAACCCAGAACCAACAACCAGTGGTGATGATGAACCCAGAACCATCAACCTGTGGTGATGCTGAACCCAGAACCATCAACCAGTGGTGATGTTGAACCCAGATCCATCAACCTGTGGTGATGCTGAACCCAGAACCATCAACCTGTGGTGATGCTGAACCCAGAACCATCAACCTGTGGTGATGCTGAACCCAGAACCATCAACCAGTGGTGATGATAAACCTAGAACCATCAACCAGTGGTGATGCTGAACCCAGAACCATCAACCAGTGGTGATGAACCCAGAACCATCAACCAGTGGTGATGAACCCAGAACCATCAAGTAGTGCTGATAAGCGCTAGAACCATCAAGCTCCTTCATTTAATTAAGAACCCTGGTAGTTTTAAGAACTAAGAATAATTCCGAGGACTTCTTTTGCATTAGCTGTAAGTGCAGGACAGAGTTTAACTTTAATATTGAGTTTAACTTAACTAATATTGAGTTAAACTTAACTAATATTAACACAACTGCAGCACAATCAATTAAGGATCCAGTATGGGCTATGTGTATCAGGGGATGCAAGTCACTCATAGTAAAAGTCTGGCCATAATGTGCATCTATTGTGGTATTCAGCTGCTGCTTTGCCCATCAGGTCCTTTGCCAGTGACAACCCATAAAATTGTATTCCAGTTCTCCCCGGTGATAATTATTCAATGTGCCTGTTGTTCTGATGCTGATGTGTTTTTCTTTTAAATATATCTGAATTTACCGGGCTGAGAGCGGCTGTCTTACCTCGGCTTGCTTAAGAGTCCGACCTTGTCTTCAGTATACTTCACTTCTCTCTGTCTGCCATTCTTAACAGATGACTAACACCCAGGTACTTATTTACTGCTTGGTGAACAGGGTCAACAGGCGTAAAGAAACTTGCTAATACGTCTCGACCTTCCTGTGAATCAACCCTAGGTACCTTCGGTTGTGAGCCGAGCACAAGTAGTGGTGGCTGTATGACACGGTAGCAGCGAGAATTACTGCCTGTTTCCATGGCTGGGAAAATACTGTAGTTATCTTGGCTGATATTCTTCACACTGAACTGCAGGGATTGTGAGATCCATCACTGATGAGTAGCCTGGAGGAGATACAAGTATTAGTTCACACACTCCAGTACTTATGTTGCAGGAGGCAGTACTGGGTTGAGCAACGGCCAGTACACTCACAAATATAACTCAGCGAAAGAAGAGATCAGATTCAGAAATAACTTCTGTCATTTATTTGCATATATTTTCCTTCACCTGTGTACATTTATAAATGTACAAGGCTCTCAACAAACTGAAAACATTGCAAAGTAGTAAAAAGTCAGAATGGGATATATGTCAACTGACGGACCGAGAGAGTCTATTTCGATGGATCGATCACCATGGGTAAAGTACATGAACCAACCTCCTAATTCAGTAAAACAGGAATTTTAATGTAAACTCTCAACAGTGTATACACACTGACATACACACCTCTGGGTGTATACAGTCTACGTGGTTGTTCTTGTGCTCGCCAAATATTACATACATACCGGGCACACGCAACCCATTATCCTGGCTGCTTTTTACATTCCCCGCTCCCCTCCTTCCCTCCCACCTATCACTCCCAGCAACCCCCACCAAAACTCCATCACCGTTTACCACCCCCACACCAAGCCCTAACATTCTATACCCCAAACCCCTACTCAAAAGCACACATACCCCCATTTCCAACCCCTATTTTTCCTCTTACATGTCTCATACGTGTCCTACCCTTCTTCCCCATACCTTACCCCCTCTGTCACCCCCTCCCTGAGACCTGCTGATAAATGTGATGTCATTAACCGTAACTTTGCAATGTTCAGAGTCACAGAATTTTCCTGATTTTGTTAAATATTAGAGGAAAAATGTTCCTGAATGATATCTGACCCATCCTTCAATTGTTGGACCAGCCTGCAGCTGCTGCTGGACCAGCCTACAGTTGTTGGATCAGCCTGCAGCTATTGCTGGACCAGCCTGCAGTTGCTGGACCAGCCTGCAGTTGCTGGACCTGCCTTGCAACCTTGAGTTGACTGGTGTTTGTTGCTAGTCCCGTTAGCACATTTATAGGATTGTTTGAAGACATGATCGTCGGAGTCTACTTCCTCCGTCTCCTCGTCTAAGTTTATTCCACTTTATGTCTAACCTGAGTTAAAAGACGACTCTCCTCATGTCATCATTCCACACACCTCTGATTTGTGTGTCCTCACCATGCTGCTCCTCACTGTCCTCACCATGCTGCTCCTCACTGTCCTCACCATGCTGCTCCTCACTGTCCTCACCATGCTGCTCCTCACTGTCATCACCATGCTGCTCCTCACTGTCCTCACCATGCTGCTCCTCACTGTCATCACCATGCTGCTCCTCACTGTCCTCACCATGCTGCTCCTCACTGTCCTCACCTTGCTGCAACTCACTGTCCTCACCTGCTGCTCCTCACTGTCATCACCTTGCTGCTCCTCACTGTCCTCACCTTCTGCCCTCACTGTCATCCTTGCTGTCCTCTTGTCCTCCCTTCTGCTCCTATTGTCCTCCTTTTCCTCCTGTCCTCCCCATCCCCTCCTGCCCTAAAACCCCCCTCATTGTCCCCATTCTCCTTGTCCTCACCTTGCTCTCCTCATTGTCCTCCCTTTCCCCCATTGCCCTCACCTTCTTCCTACTTACTAATCTTTCACTGTCCTCACCTTGCTACTCCTCCTGTCCCCCCCTTTCTCCTCATTGTCCTCACCTTGCTGCTCCTATTGTCCCCCCTTTGCTCCCCACTTCCCACCTTGTTCTCCTATCCTACCTTTTCCCCATTTCCCCCTTGCTCTCCTCATTGTCCTCCTTTCCCACTGTCCTCCACCTTGCCCCTCCTTCCCCCCCTTGCTGCTCCTCCTGCCCTCCCTGCTGTCCTCCTGTCCTCCCTTGTGTCCTCATTTCACCCCTTCCCCCTCCCTTTT
Organism: Cherax destructor; assembly: GCA_009830355.1. Taxonomy (NCBI): domain Eukaryota; kingdom Metazoa; phylum Arthropoda; class Malacostraca; order Decapoda; family Parastacidae; genus Cherax; species Cherax destructor. The sequence goes on along the minus strand of WNWK01000182.1, from coordinate 534,088 downwards.
CCTCCTCCTGTCCTCCCTTGTGTCCTCATTGTCCTCACCTTGCTGTCCTCACTGTCCCCCCTTTTTTCCCCCATTGTCCTCCCTTCTGCTCCTCTTTTCCTCCTTTTTCCCCTCATTGTCCTCACCTTCCCCCTCATTGTCCTCCCTTGCTCCCCTCATTGTTCATTTTCCCTCATTGTTCCCCTTTGGGCCCCCTCATTCCTCCCCCTTGCCCTCATGTTACCTTCTCCCTCCTTCCTCCCTTGCTCTCCTCATTGTCCCCCTTTTTTCCTCCTGTCCTCACCTTCCCTCCTCACTTCTCTCACCTTGCTCTCCCACTGTCCTCATTCTCTCCTCACTTCCTCATGTTTATCACTATCCTCCCTTGCTGTTAATTGTCCTCCTTTGCTGCTTCACTGTCCTCACTTGCTTCTCATTTCCTTGCGCTCACTGCCCTTTCCTTGTCTCCTCATTGTCCTCCCTTGTGCTCCTATTGTCCCACCTTGCTGCTCCTCGTTATTCTGTTTCATTACCCTCACCTTGCTGTCCTCATTGTCCTCCTTCTTCCTCATTGTCCCCCACCTTGTTCCTCATTGTCCTCCCTTTACTCCTCATTGTCCTCATCCTCCTCATTTCACCTTGGATTCACTACCCTCACCTTGCTGCTCCTCACTGTCCTCACCAGCTGCCCTCACTGTCCTCCCTTTGCTGCTCCTCCTGTCCTCCTTCTGCTGCTCACTGTCCTCACCTTGCTGCTCCTCACTGTCCTCACCATGTCTCCTCACTACCCTCACCTTGCTACTCCTCTGTCCTCCTGTTCCTCATTGTCCCCCTTGTCTCCTTGTCCTCCCTGCGCTCCTCCTATCCTCCCTTGCTATCCTCCTGTCCCCGGCTTTCCTGTCTCAATGTGCTTCACTGTCCTCATTGCTGTCCTCCTTTCACCAGCGCTCCTATATCCTCCTTGGCTGCTCCTCACGTTCACCATCCCTTCCCACTCATCCCCCACCTTTGCTCCTCCACTGTCCCACCATGCTGCCCTCCTGTCCCCACCGCTTCCTCCTGTCCTCACCTTGCTGTCCTCCTGTTCACCATGTCCCTCACTGTCCCCCACCTTGCTACTCCTCCTGTCCTCCACCTTGCTGCTCCTCACTGTCCTCCCTGCTGCTCCTCCGTCCTCACCTGCTGCTCCCCCTTCCTCACCATGCTCTCCTCACTGTCCTCACCTTGCTGCCCTCATTGTCCTCCCTTGTGCTCCTCCCTGCCCTCACTTGCTATCCTCCTGTCACCCATGCTCTCCTCATTGTCCTCTCTTGCTCTTCCTCACTGTCACACTTTCTTCCCTTGTCCCCTGTCCCTTTTCTCCTCACTGCCCTCCCTTCTCTCCTCATTGTCCTCCTTGCATCCCTCCTGTCCTCACCTTGCTACCTCCTCACTTCCTCACCTTGCTACTCCTCCTGTCCCCCCACCTGCTCTCCTCACTGTCCCACCTTGCTACTCCTCATTTCCCTCCCTTTTACCCTCCTGTCCTCACCTTCTGTCCTCATTGTCCTCACCTTTTTTCCCTTGTCCTCACCTTGTTCCTCCTGTCCCCCACCTTGCTCTCCTCACTGTCATCCTTGCTACTCCCTTTCCCACCTTGCTACTCCTCATTGTCCTCCCCTTTGCTGCTCCTCACTGTCCTCCCTTCTCTCCTCATTGTCCTCCTTGCTCTCCTCCTGTCCTCCCTTTTCCTCCTGTCATCCCTTGCTACTCCTCTTGTCCTCACCTTGCTGCTCCTCATTGTCCTCACCTTGCTGTCTCCCCTGTCATCACCTTGCTACTCCTTTGTCCTCACCTTCTACTCCTCCTGTCCTCACCATGTGTTGGCCCCGTATCAAACAATGGTAGTTGGGTAATACCTCACCGGCCGGCAGTCAGGGTTACGTCATCAGACCTGATGTTTGACTGCCGAGCCGGCTTGCGCGTGCCATCGAGCTCCCCCCTAGTCAACTGGAGAGTCCACCAGCTCACTGAACACTACTGGGTTCCCAGGAGACCTGTTTGAGAGTTGTAGACTTTCGCAGTGTGGTGCTGGTGAAAATCACAGGCTAACGAGCTCTCCCATATACAACACTGGGAAATTCACCAGCCCCTGATACACCTAGGGAGTGTGAGACTCTCCCCTATACACTGCTGGAGGGCACCAGGGGCTCTCCCTATACAACACTGGAGGTTCACTGGCCCCTGAACACCTGGGGGTTCAACAGACAGACCTGGAGATTGACTCTTCGTGCTGGTGACGGCCTAGACTATCTACTGGCTTATTCACCGTACCGACTGTGTTCCTGGACTATGTACCTGAAAATGGACTGTTGTACCTGAACTTATGTACCATGTGTGACATGGTAACGGGTGTCTTTGTACATGGTAACAGGTGGTGTCTTGTGTGACACTGGTAACAGGTGTTTGTGTGACACTGGTAACAGGTGGTGTCTTGGGACACTGGTAACAGGTGGTGTCTTGTGTGACACTGGTAACCAGGTGGTGTCTTGTGTGACACGGGGTAACAGGTGGTGTCTTGTGTGACACTGGTAACAGGTGGTGTTTTTGTGTGACACTGGTAACAGGTGGTGTCTTGTGTGCCCACTGGTAACAGGTGGTGTCTTGTGGGGAAAAATTTGGTTGGGTATTTAGTGGTGTAGTCAGTCGGTTTGTGACGATGGCACGACACAGGTTGAGTCGTGTATTTGATGTTGTCATAACGCGGTAAAAAAGGTTTTATTGAGATGGGTTAATGCAAGGAAGGTGTTAGGCACAGAGAGAAGGGTGTCGGTGACACAGAAGAAGGCGTGTCGGGTGACACCGGGGGGTGTCATGTGACACAAAAGGGACGGTGTCAGGGGACCCCGTGAGAAGGGTGCCATAAGACAAAAAGTATCATGACAAGGGTGGTAGTGTCCTGCGTGACACTAGAAGATGGTAGCGACTTGACATACACCGAATACTCTATTTTACTTGTGACTTTTATCTTGTACTGTGATTTTGTGTAAATAGGTTTTTACACAGATTATTAGATTATGTTTTTATTCAGATTATATGCTTTTATATTAATAATATATATTTAATATAATAAAAATCTGAAAAATGAGATTTTACTCAGTATCCCAAACAGTCGTTTATTACAAATGCTTCTTTATTTGTAATACCATGCTACTCCTCATTGTCCTCACCATGCTACTCCTCATTGTCCTCACCTTGCTACTCCTCATTGTCCTCACCTTGCTACTCCTCATTGTCATCACCTTGCTACTCCTCATTGTCCTCACCATGCTACTCTTCATTGTCCTCACCATGTCTACTTTCATTGTCCTCCTCTTGCTCTCCTCATTGTCATCCCTTGCTACTCCTCATTGTCCTCCTTTGCTCCTCCTGTCATCCCTTGCTACTCCTCATTGTCCTCACCTTGCTACTCCTCATTGTCCTCACCTTGCTACTCCTCACTGTCATCACCTTGCTACTCCTCATTGTCCTCACTTTGCTGCTCCTCACTGTCATCACCTTGCTACTCCTCACTGTTCTCACCTTGCTGCTCCTCACTGTCATCACCATGCTCTCCTCATTGTCCTCCCTTGCTCTCCTCACTGTCCTCACCTTGCTACTTCATTGTCCTCACCTTGCTACTCCTCATTGTCCTCACCTTGCTGCTCCTCACTGTCCTCACTGCTCTCCTCATTGTCCTCACCTTGCTACTCCTCACTGTCCTCACCTTGCTCTCCTCATTGTCCTCACCTTGCTACTCCTCCTGTCCTCACCTTGCTATCCTCACTGTCATCACCTTGCTCTCCTCATTGTCCTCCTTTGCTGCTCCTCACTGTCTCACCATGCTGCTCCTCATTGTCCTCACTTTGCTGCTCCTCACTGTCCTCCAGCGCGTCCTCATGTCATCACGCTACTCCTCACTGTCTCACCTTGCTCTCCTCATTGTCCTCACTTTGCTCTCCTCACTTCATCCTTGCTCTCCTCACTGTCCTCACCTTGCTCTCCTCACTGTCCTTCCGCTACTCCTCACTGTCCTCACCATGCTACTCCTCATTGTCATCACTTTGCTACTCCCTACTGTCATCACCTTGCTGCTCCTCATTGTCCTCACTTTGCTACTCCTCACTGTCATCACCTTGCTGCTCCTCATTGTCCTCCTTTGCTACTCCTCACTGTCATCACCTTGCTCTCCTCATTGTCCTCCTTTGCCTCCTCACTGTCATCCTTGCCTCCTCACTGTCCTCACCTTGCTACTCCTCACTGTCCTTACCTTGCTACTCCTCACTGTCCTCACCTTGCTACTCCTCATTGTCCTCACCTTGCTGCTCCTCACTGTCCTCACCATGCTACTCCTCATTGTCCTCACCTTGCTACTCCTCACTGTCCTCACCTTGCTACTCCTCACTGTCCTCACCTTGCTTCTCCTCACTGTCCTCACCATGCTACTCCTCACTGTCCTCACCATGCTACTCCTCACTGTCCTCACCATGCTACTCCTCACTGTCCTCACCATGCTACTCCTCATTGTCCTCACCTTGCTGCTCCTCACTGTCCTCCTTTGCTGCTCCTCACTGTCATCACCTTGCTGCTCCTCTTCCTCACCATGCTACTCCTCATTGTCCTCACCTTGCTACTCCTCACTGTCCTCCCTGCTACTCCTCCTGTCCTCCACCTTGCTACTCCTCACTGTCCTCACCTTGCTACTCCTCATTGTCCTCACCTTGCTCTCCTCACTGTCCTCACCTTGCTGCTCCTCACTGTCCTCACCTTGCTGCTCCTCACTGTCCTCACCTTGCTGCTCCTCATTGTCCTCACCTTGCTGCTCCTCATTGTCCTCACCTTGCTGCTCCTCATTGTCCTCACCTTGCTACTCCTCATTGTCCTCACCTTGCTGCTCCTCACTGTCCTCACCTTGCTGATCCTCACTATCCTCACCTTGCTGCTCCTCACTGTCCTCACCATGCTGCTCCTCACTGTCCTCACCTTGCTGCTCCTCACTGTCCTCACCTTACTGCTGCTCACTGTCCTCACCTTGCTGCTCCTCACTGTCCTCACCATGCTGCTCCTCACTATCCTCACCTTGCTACTCCTCACTGTCCTCACCTTGCTACTCCTCATTGTCCTCACCTTGCTGCTCCTCACTGTCCTCACCATGCTGCTCCTCACTATCCTCACCTTGCTACTCCTCACTGTCCTCACCTTGCTGCTCCTCACTGTCCTCACCATGCTGCTCCTCACTGTCCTCACCTTGCTGCTCCTCACTGTCCTCACCATGCTGCTCCTCACTATCCTCACCTTGCTGCTCCTCACTGTCCTCACCATGCTGCTCCTCACTATCCTCACCATGCTGCTCCTCCTGTCCACCATGCTGCCCTCCTGTCCTCACCTTGCTGCTCCTCACTGTCTCACCTTGCTGCTCCTCACTGTCCTCACCATGTGCTTCACTGTCCTCACCTTGCTACTCCTCCTGTCCTCACCTTGCTGCTTCACTGTCCTCACATGCTGCTCCTCACTGTCCTCACCATGCTGCTCCTCACTGTCCTCACCATGCTGCTCCTCACTGTCCTCACCATGCTACCTCACTGTCCTCACCTTGCTACTCCTCACTGTCCTCACCATGCTGCTCCTCACTGTCCTCACAATGCTGCTCCTCACTGTCCTCACCATGCTGCTCCTCACTGTCCTCACCATGCTGCTCCTCACTGTCCTCACCATGCTGCTCCTCACTGTCCTCACCATGCTGCTCCTCACTGTCCTCACCATGCTGCTCCTCACTGTCCTCACCATCACGTCCTCTAAGTATCGTTTACATTCACTTAGCTTAAGGGCGATGAACACTCGACCTTGATCACTTCTAACACACATAAGTAATAAAGTTTCAAGGACACAAACATAATGGTGTCGTAAATGAATCTATTCTGTGTCCATTAAGTTGTCGACAGTCATTCGCCATTTTACATTTGTCTCTTAATGTTTGCGAGGGTCATGGCACCAGTGCCTCGGTCTCAAACTCCCCTTGTACTCACTACCATTGCTTACCACTCACTTCCTTTCCTTCTTCGACATCTGTAGCCTATGGTCCCCTCCCTTCCCTCAGTACGTGCTCCGTCACCGGTCTTCTTTCTAATTTCCATATTTTAATATTTCATGTCATGTTTGCTATTGAAATGCAACAAATTTATAAATACCATTTAAATTATTATAATTAACAAATAAATCTCTTCCTATTCCCAGGTTGGTAACACTGTTGGAAGACAGAAGGATGAAGGCTGGTAACACTGAATGAAGACAGAGGGATACAGGTTGGTAACACTGCAACACTACAATAATTTATTACTGCATTAATGTGGGAAGCGCTGAACCCGTAAGGTCAATACAGCGCCTGGGGAATGGCAGGTAATCAAGTTTGATCTAAGGAAGGGAAGCTCCAAGTCCTTGGATGGAAACCCCTTCAGCATCAAGGCACCATTATATATCACCTGTCGTGTCAGTTGCAACCTTCTTATAAATAACGATGGTGAAGTCAAAGTAATTACGAAAATCTCTTTCTAATTTAGATGTTAATTACTGACTGGCTGTGAGTACTCACTTGTCCATAGTTCTGACAACCCCAGTCACTGTGACTCAGGTCCTGACAACCCCCAGTCACGGTGACTCAGGTCCTGACAACCCCAGTCACTGTGACTCAGGTCCTGACAACCCCCAGTCACGGTGACTCAGGTCCTGACAACCCCAGTCACTGTGACTCAGGTCCTGACAACCCCAGTCACTGTGACTCACGTCCTGACAACCCCAGTCACTGTGACTCAGGTCCTGACAACCCCAGTCACTGTGACTCAGGTCCTGACAACCCCAGTCACTGTGACTGCTAGGTGAAATTAACCTCTGAAAGCTCCAGTAGTTGAAATATAGCAGAAACTTCAGTGACTGAAATGAAGAGAAGAAAATACCAGTCACTGGAACAGAGAGAACGCACTAAAGTTCGTCAACACAGTAAAGTTCGTCAACACAGTAAAGTTACTCTGTTTTACTGAGGAATTCTCCGCCCCCAAAATTGCTTCACTCACATAAAACTTTCTGATTTCCTCTTTTTTATTTCCCCTTCACAATTTTGGTGATAATTAAAACAGAGGAGAAGTCTCAAGGGCACCAACTTCACACAGGTCAAAACTTCCTTTTTTAGAAATATTACTAACTACTCCTTTGTGAAGCAACATGACAGACACGCTCAGTGTGTGGTAGCCTTCACACACACTGAGCGAGTTGTTGATACCAGCCCATCTGGTACCAACAACTCGCTGGCCTCTCCGTTATGTCTCAAATCATACAACATTCATTCTCCCTCATATATTTCAGATACTGTGTTAGGTCTCCTGTGTGACTAGTTGAAGATTCAAGTCGGACCGAAACGTCGTCATAAGTTTGTTTCTCTCATGTGAGGGTTATTTGTGTACTGTTCCTGTCACCGTATTGTGACTTTTTATTTTTTTAAGTCTCCTGGTTTTGCAGTCTTGTTCAAACTTCATTACAGACACAAGATTATACAAGCAATCATCACCTGAATACTTCCAGAGGCAAGAGTTCCTCAACACAATGACATTTTGCTCAGGATCATGGACGTCAGGATCAAGGACGTCAGGATCATGGACGTCAGGATCATGGACGTCAGGATCATGGACGTCAGGATCATGGAGTCGTCAGGACTCAGATCGGACGTCAGGATCATAGCGATCGTCAGTGATCATGGACGTCAGGATCATGGACGTCAGGATCATGGACGTCAGGATCATGGACGTCAGGATCAAGGACGTCAGGATCATGGACGTCAGGATCATGGACGTCAGGATCATGGACGTCAGGATCAAGGACGTCAGGATCATGTACGTCAGGATCATGGACGTCAGGATCATGGACGTCAGGATCATGGACGTCAGGATCATGGACGTCAGGATCAAGGACGTCAGGATCATGTACGTCAGGATCATGGACGTCAGGATCATGGACGTCAGGATCATGGACGTCAGGATCAAGGACGTCAGGATCATGGACGTCAGGATCAAGGACGTCAGGATCATGGACGTCAGGATCAAGGACGTCAGGATCAAGGACGTCAGGATCATGGACGTCAGGATCATGGACGTCAGGATCAAGGACGTCAGGATCATGGACGTCAGGATCATGGACGTCAGGATCAAGGACGTCAGGATCATGGACATCAGGATCATGGACGTCAGGATCAAGGACGTCAGGATCATGGACGTCAGGATCATGGACGTCAGGATCATGGACGTCAGGATCAAGGACGTCAGGATCATGGACGTCAGGATCATGGACGTCAGGATCATGGACGTCAGGATCATGGACGTCAGGATCATGGACGTCAGGATCATGGACGTCAGGATCATGGACGTCAGGATCATGGACGTCAGGATCATGGACGTCAGGATCATGGACGTCAGGATCATGGACGTCAGGATCATGGACGTCAGGATCATGGATGTGTTGTGGGGTTCTTTTCATAGATTTGGTAATATTAACAGACGATGAGCTTGGTTTGGTAGCGTTTAATGAGGCGTTGGATATATGGGAGCTGAGAGCCTATGCCTGTGTCCGTCTGTCCTGCACTGAGTCTGGATGGTAACTGAACACTAGGCCGCCTGGCGCTGAGGCATTCAAAAGGCAGGCCTATCATTGGCTGATGCCAGATCACATGGGCAGAGGTTGGAAATCACGTGAACAGCCGTGATGCAGCCGTTATAAGTACAACCCGTACAGCTCGGGCATGCTACGTATGGCGTCTCGACATACAACTATACAAACTAAGGACAACAGGCAACAACTTTCAGCTGATTCTATACAATGTCAAAGTACACAACAGTTAACATTATACTTCACATGGATATAATCGTGACGGAATAATCTACATTACTATATATGATTGATCCAGCAGGGGACAGCTTGCCTGGCCCCCCAGCGGGCGACACTGTAGCAGGACTCAGTTTTTTTAATCTTTCCTATTTTCCCAGTGGCACTAGTTGGCTGGTAAATTGGACTTCAAGTGTATCGACACAAGAGAGTCATTAAAGCTTCATGTTGCCTCTTCACCATGCCGGGTCACCATTTGGAGAAGACCCGGGCCGGATGTACCGGCGAACCTACTACAATACAATCAGTCAAGAATAGTTTAATCCTAACTATTGGAGTATTGAAATTAAAGTAAATTCGAAATTTATACACGTACATACATTATATATACATTGTGTACTTTTCGGGATGGTGTTTCTAATACATTGGTATAGCATTTTTTTCGTGGATGCGGCAGCCAAATAATACTCAATAATCTACTGTTATTGCAAGCTGGACGAGGGCGACGTCGATTTGGGGAAAACTTCATATATATATCTGCCCACTTTCCCAGTTATTCGTTTTGTTCACTATTACACCATGATCACTCTTGTCGAATGCTCTTGCAAAGTCTGTGTACTGTGTATACTATATCTACATTTTGTCTGTCTTCCAGTGCATCCAGGACCATGTCGTCATAGTTCAGTAGTTGTGAGAGACAGGAACGACTTGCTCTAAACTCTTTTTCGTCTTGAGTTGTGCAATTGTTGCTAATCCATGAAGTTATTGATCTTGGTACTTAAAACTCCTTCGAAGATTTTTATGTGGCTTAGAGTGAAATTGTTACAGAGGTTTCAGAGTGTGATAGTGTTCATCTCAGCTGCCTTCTGGGATTTTCTCTGCTATTACAGTGTTACAATCACCCATTTTATATATTAAACTGAAATAACCAATCAACAAAATATTTGCGGCTGGGACTGAAAGATTTTCCATACAGTATTTAGTTTCCGATAACTAGTCTTTTAACTGTTGGGAAGTTGTATCCACTGTCTTATATACAAGTACAATAACAAGGTTGTCGTTCTTAGTTGTTACTGCCAAAACTTCATTATTTGTAGTGTTGAATCAACTGTACAAGTGAATGACTCACACATAGTCCAACCCTGGCATTCCCTCTTCTTGTGCTGGCATTAAGTAACGTGTGTCCAGGTATCTATATCACTGTCAAAGAGGTCTGTAATGTGGGTCTCTGTCAAAGCTGCAAACATTACAATTGACTCTTGAAGACTACACTAATAAACGGTATTTTGTTGGTGCTGAATACTTTTGTTTTGCAAAAAAAAAAAATAATATTGCTTGTTAGGTGGGAAGTTTTGTTGTTGTTGTTGACATTAATAACTGTGGTTCTGGAGTGGAGGCCACCGACTATACCGCTCATCCAATAAGGATCTGAGACACACACAAAAAGAACTCTGGGTTTTGAATTGTTGCAAATACTATGGTTAGTGTCTCTTGCTCTTGGTCACATGAGAGTACAATGTCTATACTTCCTCGTAGACACCATAACTACATCCTCCTAGGTTAGCAAGACTGCCTGAGCATGGCGGGACTCTGTGCCATCACTGACGCTCACTGCAACAAGAAGCTCCTCTCTGTCTAGTCTGTCATTAACCTCAAGTCATTCCCCCCCCCCCCCCAGAAAAAACTCTGTGGTTTGACGCTGTCGTAGCTACTGACCTCATGGTGGAATGCGCCTCAAAACCTTTGAAGCTGCCGAAGCTACTGTCCGGAGAAGAATGCCTAGCGATACCCTCATCGTCTTACAGTCTCCCAGCTCCAGCCGGGTTTATATTACTTCATGTATGTAACCCACCCTGTGTGATGGAATATGACAAGGATACATAAACATAGGGTAGCCGCATACAGCGGGTGTTCCCACAATGTAACTCATGGAATAAGAAAGTAACACAATGCGAGTGTATCTAAGCTTGTATATACAAAAACGGTTGAGAGGAGCAGCACCAACCTTCCCTGAGCCCTCAGGAACCTCTTCCTCTCGGTCAGTCTTGTTCCTTTCCTCGCCAGCATCTTCACCCTATCATTAACCTCTAAACCCATTCATTGAAGCCTCCGCTGACTGCTAGCATCCACAGCCCCTACTTACTACCGACTAACAGCGCTACTCTACATAATGTCTATATTCATCTGTAGAACCCGGTAGGCTTTCCTCTCTACAGCATCTCGTATACTCCGCCCTCCTACGTAACAGTCGTAGCCTTCCGAAACGGCCTTGTGGTAAAGGCCTATTAATCAGAGCGAGCTTTGGATTACGCAATATTTAAGAGGGAAGTGAGAGGCTGGATGTTGCTGTGTAAGTTCTGTAGATTGGTTTCTCACGACGCGAGTGTGTGTGTGTGTTTGCTAGTGATAATAGAAGTGTAAAGGCAAATATCAACATTTTAATAATTCACGAGTATAATGAAGTCAAATATAATTTAATGCAGTGAACTATCTCTATGTTTATTATCTTCTTGATATTTACTGATCTGTTTAGATGAAAGCTGCTGTAAAGTATTACACATTGTGCTGCTTTGTTTTATACATTATTTAGTTATCTAAGTATATTTATATTTTATATGCAAACTATAATACTTTTATTAATGTGGTGGCAGCAATGAGGCGTTGTTAGTGCCATCAAACACTGCACCCCTCAAACACACACACACACACACACACACACACACACACACACACACACACACACACACACACAACATTGTGAAGGAAGTTGTCTGAAATAAATACTCGTTAAAAATTAGAAAAAAAAAAACGAGATATAACGTTGATGAGAAATAATTTGTAACAGTGAATATGTAAATATAAAAATAGTGAAATTGTATAGTGATACGAGAGGAATATTCAATAAGTAGTAGTCATAGTATTACGAGAGGAATATTCAATAAGTAGTAGTCATAGTGTTACGAGGGGAATATTCAATAAGTAGTAGTCATAGTGTTACGAGAGGAATATTCAATAAGTAGTAGTCATAGTGTTACGAGGGGAATATTCAATAAGTAGTAGTCATAGTGTTACGAGAGGAATATTCAATAAGTAGTAGTCATAGTGTTACGAGAGGAATATTCAATAAGTAGTAGTCATAGTGTTACGAGAGGAATATTCAATAAGTAGTAGTCATAGTGTATCGAGAGGAATATTCAATAAGTAGTAGTCATAGTGTTACGAGGGGAATATTCAATAAGTAGTAGTCATAGTGTTACGAGGGGAATATTCAATAAGTAGTAGTCATAGTATTACGAGAGGAATATTCAATAAGTAGTAGTCATAGTGTTACGAGGGGAATATTCAATAAGTAGTAGTCATAGTATTACGAGAGGAATATTCAATAAGTAGTAGTCATAGTGTTACGAGAGGAATATTCAATAAGTAGTAGTCATAGTGTTACGAGAGGAATATTCAATAAGCCTGAAAGTCATGAGACTGTCTACTGTTCTGGCTGCTCCTGCAGACACTCACCTTTCAACATAGACAGCTGCAAGGTGATGTATATGTTCTAGGGGATTATAACCTGTCCACTACCTGTCAGGTGTGAGCTGCTCCTTATAGCGGTTTCCTTTTCGTTATTATTCTTGATTAACTAAACGCAAATGTGTGTTAATTTGTTGCGCCAACTTAAACTAGAACTTCAAATATTAAGTCACCGAAGGAAGGTTTCGAACCCATGGTAATCCAGTCCCAAAACTAGCAGGCCAGTGAGCTATTATATTTGTGTATAGAACAACTGGCTTCTTCAGTCCGACACAGAGAAGAACGGTGGAAGATGAGTAGTAGTTCGAAGTAATCAGTCCCTCAGCCTGGAGTCGTATTTAGTAATGTGTACAAAATCGTCTGTCCTGTTAAGCATGCAGGATATACCATCGCCAAGGAGGCGTAGACCATCAATAAAATTGACATAAATTATTATATCACCGATATTTACATATACGTACCAGTATTATATTATGCAGACTGTGTCTGGATACAACTTTGAGTGATTTATATCATTACGAACATAGTCTGGCAAGCTAACAAATAGTAGAAGATGGCAGGAAAGTGAACTAAAGAAGGTCGGAAGCATGCTAAACAAACTGAAACCAGAACCTTCCTTAAAATTGAAAATAATGATTATTAATCTTGACTGATGGGTCTTAAATATAGGAGACGAGTGATGGGTGATTGTGATATTTAACACCCAGACAGAATATAATAATAATGTTTTGAATGGTCTCTCTGGCTGCCCTCCTCAACGTGCACTCATCCCAGTAAGCGGACATGAGGAGTTCTTAGTGTTTGCGTGTGTCTGCCTGCCATATATGCTGGCCTGGTCGTCGCTAAGGAGATCTCCTCCCATGGACGACTTTTATTCAGGTCGTTGTATCGACGTCTAGGAATGCCTGCTGCACCTCCTCCTTCGTCCTGTTGCTGCTACTGTTGCTGCTGCTGCAACTTCTATTGTTATTGCTTCTATTATTTGTTATTTCTTTACCGTTTTGCTGTTGTAGTGCTGATACTGCTGACGCTGATGATGCCGCTGGTGCCTGCTGTGGCTGCTCTTACTACTGCAGCAGCTACTACGTCGGTGCAGGTGCTGCTGCAGGTGCTGCATCTGAAGATGATCTTGTGAATCCTACTGAAGGAGGCTGGAGCGAAGGAGAGTGAGGATGAGAGGAAGAGAGAGAGAGGTCAAGTGAGGAGAAATAAGAGGGTAAATAAGAAAAATTAAGAGGAGAGAGGGGAACAAGTCACAACAACCAACACTCTTGACTACAGATTTTCCACTCGAGTGTGTCGAGTGTGTGTGTTGAGAGTGTGTGTCGAGTGTGTGTGTCGAGTGTGTGTCTTTCAGATACGAAAACAATAACGTCACATTATTTAGAGAAAACTAATGCCACGAAGGTCATAAAAATGACATGTAGGATAATGAGAACTTTCAAAACAAGATAATGCCAAAGGTGACACTTCAAAACACTTGTCTTCTCTCGTCTGAATATTGCTGGGTGTTCACGGCTCCGTTCAAGGTAAACCCTTATCATGACTGTTTACTGCCTGCATAGAGCCAATAAAAACTAAAAGAGAGTACTGTCTATAGCAGAGAGAAATACCTAATAATATATACATGGAATATAACTAAGGACATAGTACCAAAGCTACTGTACATACTACCATATTATCGTACAGGAGTTAGAGATATGTGAGGAAGTAGAAAAGACACCCGTTGAAAAGTACGGGTGCCATCACGACACTGAGAACAATGTCAACAATAGTGTCAACAATTTGACATCAGCAGTGTCAGGAACTTGACATCAGCAGTGTCAGGAACTTGACATCAGCAGTGTCAGGAACTTGGTATCAGAAGTGTCAGGAACTTGACATCAGCAGTGTCAGGAACTTGACATTAGCAGATATCAGAAATATTTCCGGAACAAGAATAGAATTATTTTAAGAGGATCAAGAACACAAGGACATAAAAGTTAAAAATATAGATTTGTAATATAAACGGAAAAACAAAATATATTTTTAGTCTGAGGAGAGAAGTGGGATGAAGTGGAACCTAACTTAATGCACAGTTTTAAGAGAAGGTATGAAGAGAGAAACTGATAATGTCTGTTGACTAAGCTTAAGATGTGGGGGCCAGAAGCCAAGACTCAACCTCAGGGACTGTAATTCGGTAATTACACATACGGTATATTATTATGGGGAGAGCTAAGCCCGTAGGGATTATACAGCGCCTGTGAGGGGGGGGGGAGTTATAGAAGGCATTCAGGCTTAATTTAGGGAACTTGAGCAGATCCAATTCCCTAGATCAAGAGCCTCTCACCAGCATGAAGGAACCTCCCTTGAGGGGACACAGTGTAGTAGAGACGGGAGCCACGCATAGTCTAAGAGGTACGATATGGCTCTTGAAGACGGGAGAGTGGACCTATCGGCGGCCAGTGCAGAGGCGGGGCCAGGAGCTGTGACCTGACCCCTGCAACCACATACAGGTGAGTATACACACACACACACACACACACACACGCACACACACACACACACACACAGGACTGCAAACGGACCTGGACAAGCTCGACATCTGGTCTAGCAACTGGCTTCTCGAATTCAATCCCACCAAATGCAAAGTCATGAAGATCGGAGAAGGGCAAAGAAGACCGCTGACAGAGTACAGGCTAGGCGGACAAAGGCTACAAACCTCGGCAAAGGAGAAAGACCTTGGGGTGAGTATAACGCCAAGTACGTCTCCGGAGGCACACATCAACCAGATAACTGCTGCAGCATATGAGCGACTGGCAAACCTAAGATTAGCGTTCCGTTACCTTAACAAGGAATCGTTCAAGACACTGTACACCGTGTACGTCAGTCCCATACTAGAATATGCAGCACCAGTCTGGAACCCACACCTGGTCAAGCACGTCAAGAAACTAGAGAAAGTGCAAAGGTTTGCGACAAGGTTAGTTCCACAACTCAGGGGTCTGTCTTATGAAGAAAGGTTGAGGGAAATAGGACTAACAACACTGGAGGAAAGAAGGGTCAGAGGAGACATGATAACGACATACAAAATACTGCGGGGAATCGACAAGGTAGACAGTGACAGGATGTTCCAGAGAGGGAACACAGAAACAAGGGGACAAAACTGGAAGCTGAAGACTCAGATGAATCAAAGGGATGTTAGGAAGCATTTCTTCAGCCACAGAGTAGTCAGGAAGTGGAATAGTCTAGAGAAAGATATAGTGGAGGCAGGAACCATACACAGTTTTAAGACGAAGTATGATAAAGCTCATGGAGCAGGGAGAGCAGAGACCCAGTAGCGGACAGAGAAGAGGCGGGGCCAGGAGCTGAGTCTCGACCCCTGCAACCACAATTAGGTGAGTACAATTAGGTGAGTACACACACAGTATGACTGACAAGGCATGACAAAGCTCATGGCGCAGGGAGAGTGACCTAGTAGCGATCAGTGAAGAGGCGGGGCCAGGAGCTGTGGCTCGGCCCCTGCAACCACAACTAAGTGAGTACACAAACACACACACATACACACACATATACACACATACATATACACACACATGCACATACACACACACACACACAAAGGGATCTGGATAGGCTGCAAGCCTGGTCCAGCAATTGGCTCCTGGAGTTCAACCCCACCAAGTGCAAAGTCATGAAGATTGGGGAAGGGCAAAGAAGACCGCAGACGGAGTACAGTCTAGGGGGCCAGAGACTACAAACCTCAATCAAGGAAAAAGATCTTGGGGTGAGTATAACACCAGGCACATCTGAGGCGCACATCAACCAAATCACTGCTGCAGCATATGGGCGCCTAGCTAACCTAAGAACAGCATTCCGACATCTTAATAAGGAATCGTTCAGGACCCTGTACACTGTGTACGTTAGGCCATACTGGAGTATGCAGCACCAGTTTGGAACCCACATCTAGCCAAGCACGTAAAGAAGCTAGAGAAAGTGCAAAGGTTTGCAACAAGACTAGTCCCGGAGCTAAGGGGTATGCCCTACGAGGAGAGGTTAAGGGAAATCGACCTGACGACACTGGAGGACAGGAGAGATAGGGGGGACATTATAACGACATATAAGATACTGAGAGGAATTGACAAAGTGGACAGAGACAGAATGTTCCAGAGATGGGACACAGCAACAAGGGGACACAGTTGGAAGTTGAAGACTCAGATGAATCACAGAGATGTTAGGAAGTATTTCTTCAGTCACAGAGTGGTCGGGAAGTGGAATAATTTGGGAAGCGATGTAGTGGAGGCAGGCTCCATACATAGCTTTAAGAAGAGGTATGATAAAGCTCATGGCGCAGGGAGAGTGACCCAGTAGCGACCAGTGAAGAGGCGGGGCCAGGAGCTATGACTCGACCCCTGCAACCACAACTAGGTGAGTACACACACATTCACATTCATTTCACATTTCTCTTCATCACTTTTTTCTTTTTCCTTTCATGTTGAACTCTGCATGGTCCTGGGGACTGCTTCTCTCTGCCGTTTTTGAATATTTACATTTCTCACTTTTGACTTTGATCTCTATCTGTCTGTCTGTCTCTCTCTTTCTCTCTCTCTCTCTCTCTCTCTCTCTCTCTCTCTCTCTCTCTCTCTCTCTCTCTCTCTTCTCTCTCTCTCTCTGTTTAAGGTGAAATATTTCCAAGTGTAAATTCCACTCAAAATACCTTGTTGACCTCTTCCCTTTCACCATAGGGTTTAGAGTTTGCCATAAGAACTTACTGTTGGTCTCCACTCATCCTATGAATGAAGAGGTGCTTCTCCCTCCCTCATATAGACTTGACAATATTCTCATTCTCCTACTGGCGTCTCCCAGCTTAGTCTGATAAACACGTAACCCAGCCTGCATGATGGAATATGACAGGGTAACCCACCCTGTGTAATGGAACATGACAGGGTAACCCACCCTGTGTAATGGAACATGACAGGGTAACCCACCCTGTGTAATGGAGTATAACAGGGTAACCCACCCTGTGTAGTGAAATATGACAGGGTAACCCACCCTGTGTAATGGAGTATAACAGGGTAACCCACCCTGTGTAATGGAGTATAACAGGGTAACCCACCCTGTGTAGTGAAATATGACAGGGTAACCCACCCTGTGATGGAATATGACGGGAAACCAAGGTAGTTTTTGCTCGACTGTGTAACTCCAATATAAAAAGTAAGCAGCACACTGCTGATGTATCCAGTTATGATAAATAATCAAGAGTATATCAGTAAATATAACTGACACACTATGAACCATACCAACTCCATCCTTAACAATTATAGAGCGATAAAGGAAGAATACCAGTATTGTACCATATTTCATCCACACCATAGTTTTATAACCCACAGTGGAGGTTTATCACCCACAGTGGAGGTTTATCACCCACAGTGGAGGTTTATCACCCACAGTGGAGGTTTATCACCCACAGTGGAGGTTTATCACCCGGTTGCTGACTTATGTTATTGTCTATCATCACCATGTCTTAGCTGCTTCACTATACACGTATCATCACCATGTCTTAGCTGCTTCACTATACACGTATCATCACCATGTCTTAGCTGCTTCACTATACATGTATCATCTCCATGTCTTAGCTGCTTCACTATACACGTATCATTACCATGTCTTAGCTGCTTCACTATACACGTATCATCACCATGTCTTAGCTGCTTCACTATACACGTATCATCACCATGTCTTAGCTGCTTCACTATACACGTATCATCACCATGTCTTAGCTGCTTCACTATACACGTATCATCACCATGTCTTAACTGCTTCACTATACACGTATCATCACCATGTCTAGCTGCTTCACTATACACGTATCATCTCCATGTCTAGCTGCTTCACTATACACGTATCATCTCCATGTCTTAGCTGCTTCACTATACACGTATCATCACCATGTCGTAGCTGCTTCACTATACACGTATCATCTCCATGTCTTAGCTGCTTCACTATACACGTATCATTACCATGTCTTAGCTGCTTCACTATACACGTATCATTCCATATCTTAGCTGCTTCACTATACACGTATCATCACCATGTCTTAGCTGCTTCACTATACACGTATCATCACCATGTCTTAGCTGCTTCACTATACACGTATCATCACCATGTCTTAGCTGCTTCACTATACACGTATCATCTCCATGTCTTAGCTGCTTCACTATACACGTATCATCTCCATGTCGTGCTGCTTCACTATACACGTATCATCACCATGTCTTGCGTGCTTCACTATACACGTATCATTACCATGTCTAGCTGCTTCACTATACACGTATCATCACCATGTCTAGCTGCTTCACTATACACGTATCATTCACCATGTCTTAGCTGCTTCACTATACACGTATCATCACCATGTCTTAGCTGTTCACTATACAGTATCATTACCATGTCTTAGCTGTCTCACTATACACGTATCATCCCATGTCTTAGCTGCTTCACTATACACGTATCATCCCATGTCTTAGCTGCTTCACTATACACGTATCATCATCCATGTCTGTAGTGCTTCACTATACATGTATCATCACCATGTCTTAGCTGCTTCACTATACACGTATCATCACCATGTCTTAGCTGTTCACTATACACGTATCATCACCATGTCTTAGCTCTTCACGTATACACTGTATCATCTCCACATGTCGTAGCTGCTTCACATACAGTATCATCACCATGTCTAGCTGCTTCACTATACACGTATCATCACCATGTCTTAGCTGCTTCACTATACACGTATCATCTCCATGTCTTAGCTGCTTCACTATACACGTATCATCACCATGTCTTAGCTGCTTCACTATACACGTATCATCACCATGTCTTAGCTGCTTCACTATACACGTATCATCACCATGTCTTAGCTGCTTCACTATACACGTATCATCACCATGTCTTAGCTGCTTCACTATACACGTATCATCTCCATGTCTTAGCTGCTTCACTATACACGTATCATCTCCATGTCTTAGCTGCTTCACTATACACGTATCATCACCATGTCTAGCTGCTTCACTATACACGTATCATCACCATGTCTAGCTGCTTCACTATACACGTATCATCACCATGTCTTAGCTGCTTCACTATACACGTATCATCACCATGTCTAGCTGCTTCACTATACACGTATCATCTCCATGTCTTAGCTGCTTCACTATACACGTATAATCTCCATGTCTTAGCTGCTTCACTATACACGTATCATTCCATTCTTAGCTGTTCACTTACACGCATCACCATGTCTTAGCTGTTCACTATACACGTATCATCACCATGTCTTAGCTGTTCACTATACACGTATCATCACCATGTCTTAGCTGCTTCCCTATACACGTATCATCCCATGTCTTAGCTGCTTCACTATACACGTATCATCACCATGTCTAGCTGCTTCACTATAACGTATCATCTCCATGTCTTAGCTGCTTCACTATACACGTATCATTCCATGTCTTAGCTTTTCACTATAACGTTCATACCATGTCTTAGCTGTTCACTATACACGTATCATACCATGTCTAGCTGCTTCACTATACACGTATCATCACCATGTCTAGCTGCTTCACTATACACGTATCATACCATGTCTTAGCTGCTTCACTATAACGTATCATCACCATGTCTAGCTGCTTCACTATACACGTATCATCCCATGTCTTAGCTGCTTCACTATACACGTATCATCTCCATGTCTTAGCTGCTTCACTATACAGTATCATCACCATGTCTTAGCTGCTTCCCTATACACGTATCATCACCATGTCTTAGCTGCTTCACTATACACGTATCATCACCATGTCTTAGCTGCTTCACTATACACGTATCATCACCATGTCTAGCTGCTTCACTATACACGTATCATCTCCATGTCTTAGCTGCTTCACTATACACGTATCATCACCATGTCGTTAGCTGCTTCACTATACACGTATCATCTACCATGTCTTAGCTGCTTCACTATACACGTATCATTACCATGTCTTAGCTGCTTCACTATACACGTATCATACCATGTCTTAGCTGCTTCACTATACACGTATCATCACCATGTCTTAGCTGCTTCACTATACACGTATCATCACCATGTCTTAGCTGCTTCACTATACACGTATCATCACCATGTCTAGCTGCTTCACTATACACGTATCATCTCCATGTCTTAGCTGCTTCACTATACACGTATCATCACCATGTCGTAGCTGCTTCACTATACACGTATCATCTCCATGTCTTAGCTGCTTCACTATACACGTATCATTACCATGTCTTAGCTGCTTCACTATACACGTATCATTACCATGTCTTAGCTGCTTCACTATACACGTATCATTACCATGTCTTAGCTGCTTCACTATACACGTATCATCACCATGTCTTAGCTGCTTCACTATACACGTATCATTACCATGTCTTAGCTGCTTCACTATACACGTATCATCCCATGTCTAGCTGCTTCACTACATATCATCACCATGTCTAGCTGCTTCCTATCACGTATCATCTCCATGTCTTAGCTGCTTCACTATACACGTATCATCTCCATGTCGTAGCTGCTTCACTATACATGTATCATCACCATGTCTAACCGCTTCACTATACACGTATCATCACCATGTCTTAGCTGCTTCACTATACACGTATCATCACCATGTCTTAGCTGCTTCACTATACACGTATCATCACCATGTCTTAGCTGCTTCACTATACACGTATCATCACCATGTCTTAGCTGCTTCACTATACACGTATCATCACCATGTCTTAGCTGCTTCACTATACACGTATCATCACCATGTCTTAGCTGCTTCACTATACACGTATCATCACCATGTCTTAGCTGCTTCACTATACACGTATCAGCACCATGTCTTAGCTGCTTCACTATACACGTATCATCACCATATCTTAGCTGCTTCACTATACACGTATACACTATACACAATATCAGAATCAAATCCTACATATTCTTTTAACAACAATTTAAAGAGTCAAATCGGAGGACAGTTTACCAGAGTCTTTACAAAGGAAAATAATAGTCGCAGTTTGTCTAGGGATAAGATAAGATAGACACAGTTTACAGCAGTTGTACCACCTGGACCTTCATATTTACATTTATTTTTTTAATATTTGACCCAAGATTTTTTTTCTTTACCAGTTAAGATTGGTTAATTTATAAAGTTATTTTGGTGGTGAATGAAAGTGAATGTTTGGAGAAGTCTCCGTAGACGAGTCTTCCAGTCTGTGACGTCATGACTGAAGTGTTGTCAGTGACGTCACAGCTCCAGCCTCTGGTGGGGAGGAGAAGAACTATTTACACGGAACTTATTAAATGAGAATCTTTTATTAAGCGTCATGTCTTGTCCGGCGCCTGTAGCTCTTCACCGAGGGACTAGTGGGTGGCTGAGTGGCTGGGTGGGCGGCTGGGTGGCTGGGTGGGCGGCTGGGTGAGTGGTTGGGTCTGAGTATGTTGGTAGTCGGGTGGGTGAAAGGTTTTTAATAAAGCTCATGCCCGTATCTTAAAAAACTGCTGTAATGGTTAGTGGAGGCTGGCGTAGGTTCGCTGGCCGGCAGTGGAGGATGACGTAGAAATTATTTTTCTAAAGAGGCTGTTAGTTTATTGCGCACACCATATTCATCCTGTGGACGGTAGCTCAAGAATCAACTGCAAGAATGCAAGAATATCAGTAAGTTACAGATTCCTTGGATTCTGCAGTGCAAAGATGTCACTGACTTTACTGAATTCCACTGATATGTCTGTGGATGTGTAGAAGACCGAGCCTCGACAGACGTGTAGTCTACAATGCTGAACTTGTGTTGGTTTCAATGATTTTTAAGATAATGTAAACTGAAAACTCCTGCTTGTATTTCTGCATACCATGAATGTCATGAATATATTTTTTTTAGGGGGGAAATACATTTGTAAAAGGTTACTCTTCGCTGGTATGTTATCAGTTGCTCTAGATTCGGTGCTGATTAATGACGTTGGACCCAGAGTCTCCTGGGAGACGTCTCTGGTGTGTCTTGACGACTTTCCATCGACAACTGTCCAAATAAAATTGTGAATATCCAAAGTGGACTGGAAACAAAGCAAAACACTTTATAAGCATTGGAATAACACCTAGCAAGTGCCTAATGGGCCGCCTCGGCCACCTCCAACACTTGTTAGTATGCAAGGAGCAAGTTGCAACTTCAAGTTCCAGCACTGACCCAAAATTACTCACCCATGTGTAACTTATAATGAAATCTCTTACGTTTGACCTTATTAAGATTACACAGACAGATATCAGGTGACTGCAGATCAAATACACTTTTCTATCCTTGACCCATACACCTAGATATACACCTAGACCTACACCTACACCTAGGCCTACACCTAGACATACACCTAGACATACACCTAGACCTACACGAAAGTCCTTAATCTAGGTAGACAGATAATTCTTAATACATAGCCTCGGTGTTGACTTCCATATACTCGTGTGTCGTGTATCTCAGACGAGTAGCATGTGGAGTTTCTGAGCAAACAGGAAACCTTTTCCTGGCTATGGCCACGACTGCCCCTTCAGTGGGACTTGGTGAAGCTGCGCTGCCGGCAGGAAGACTAACGTAGGCGGGTTACGATAAGAACGTAGTCCTTAGTAGTGACTGGCCTTATGTTTATGTTAAGCCGGGCACGCCCTCATCAGATATCGTAAGCCTGTTAATGTTGTTTTTATGATCCCAGCTTGTATTTATGGCACACCGGACGAATCTTCGCCACTAAAATCTGCATTAGAGAGTTCCCGCTCCTTTGCCCAATACGGAAGGGACTGATATATGTAAAAAAAAATATATATATATATAATAAACGCCGATAAGTATGTCTATCGTAACGTTTCCGGTAATTAACTAGTACAGTTTGTGTTGATTTTTTTAAGTGTGGGAGTGGATGTTTTGGGAAGGGGCAGCCCGCCTGCCTGCTGGAGGGTTAACATTAATATTACTCGTCACTATGACAACCTCTGACGCTAAACACTGCCTCCCTTTTACGTAACAGATGAATATTTATTACGGTAACCTCCCCTCCCTCTCTCTCTCTCTCTCTCTCTCTCTCTCTCTACTATCTATATAAATGTGAATTAACGTGGTATGCAATGTTTTCGTAAAAGTTTACTGAACTTTCCTGTCCTTGAGAAACTATGTATTATAGTCTGTGTGTGATGGCAGAAAGTTGTGCCGACACTACACGAGCCCAGCGACCTGAACCTCAGTACATGCGGTAGCAAGAGCGCAGCTCGGTCTTAAAATTATAACGCAGCAAAATGTAAATACACGTGTCGTTCAGCGCTAGGACTGGTAAAGGCTAGATCCTCCAGGGGTTGACTGCGACCCTGTCTCCGATCAGTCAGGCTGTTGGTGATGGCGTAATGACTGCTAAGTAATTTATGGACTATGATTAAGAAACCCAGCCTGTGTGATGGAACATGACAGGGTAACCCATCCTGTGTGATGGAACATGACAGGGTAACCCATCCTGTGTGATAGAACATGACAGGGTAACCCATCCTGTGTGATGGAACATGACAGGGTAACCCATCCTGTGTGATGGAACATGACAGGGTAACCCATCCTGTGTGATTGAACATGACAGGGTAACCCATCCTGTGTGATGGAACATGACAGGGTAACCCATCCTGTGTGATGGAACATGACAGGGTAACCCATCCTGTGTGATGGAACATGACAGGGTAACCCATCCTGTGTGATGGAACATGACAGGGTAACCCATCCTGTGTGATGGAACATGACAGGGTAACCCATCCTGTGTGATGGAACATGACAGGGTAACCCATCTGTGTGATGGAACATGACAGGGTAACCCATCCTGTGTGATGGAACATGACAGGGTAACCCATCCTGTGTGATGGAACATGACAGGGTAACCCATCCTGTGTGATAGAACATGACAGGGTAACCCATCCTGTGTGATAGAACATGACAGGGTAACCCATCCTGTGTGATGGAACATGACAGGGTAACCCATCCACTATGTAAGTGTCGTACAGAGGAGGACATCAGTAGTCTGTTGATATATCCAGTTCTGTTTAAACATGAAAAATAAAAACAAATGTTATTGGAAGCAGCTGCGGATGACACTGGCAGTCTTGAAGCAAAACACTTGAGTGCTTCTTGAAGCAAAACACTTGAGTGCTTCTTGAAGCAAAACACTTGAGTGCTTCTTGAAGCAAAACACTTGAGTGTTTCTTGAAGCAAAACACTTGAGTGCTTCTTGAAGCAAAACACTTGAGTGTTCTTGAAGCAAAACACTTGAGTGCTTCTTGAAGCAAAACACTTGAGTGTTTCTTGAAGCAAAACACTTGAGTGCTTCTTGAAGCAAAACACTTGAGTGCTTCTTGAAGCAAAACACTTGAGTGCTTCTTGAAGCAAAACACTTGAGTGCTTCTTGAAGCAAAACACTTGAGTGCTTCTTGAAGCAAAACACTTGAGTGCTTCTTGAAGCAAAACACTTGAGTGCTTCTTGAAGCAAAACACTTGAGTGCTTCTTGAAGCAAAACACTTGAGTGCTTTCATGAATACTAACTTCAGACGATCGTCATGTCTTGCTTTGTGGAAAAGGACAAATGTTTTATATTTCAAGACATTTATTAAAGAATGTTCAAGCTACTAGTGGAGAAACATTCCTTTAATAAATGTCCTGAACTATACACAAGTGTCCTTTCCACACTTTGTCGGTATCACCAGACCATTTGGTACCATATACTGCTTATTAGAGAGTTTAAATAAAATTCTCAGCAAATTGGTGACTATGAGAAGGTATAAGGTATCTTGGGCATTTAAATCACTTATTCTCTGTTACTATATCTTCAACTCTTCCAGTTTATTCTTGAGAATTACAACAGTGACAATGAAATAAAAAAAGTTGTGAGCAGAATGCTACCAGTTGAGAACAATGGTTGAGGCTTCTCGTAGACTAACTCTAGCTGTACAAAAATGACTCGTCAGTTGCAATAATTGATTATTTAGAAGCACTGAGGTCGAGTCTCAGAACTTATGGCATCAATAAATAGAAATCCGCAAGCAGGGACTCTTAGTACTAATTGTTTATATATAGGAGGTGAAACAACTCAGACAAGGTGATGGAAGCACACATACACAGCTTTAAAGACAGGTGCGACAAGGCTCAAAGAAAGATAGCTAATGAAAGTGGCTGTGTACGGTTAAGAGGCAGGGCCAGGAGCGGAGACTGAACCCTTACAAGAATACACACACACACACCTTGAGTAGTTCGGACATCGAGGATATCATGTAAGAAAGGCCCCTTGGAGCTAGTGATCATGTGGTTCTGTATTTTGATTATATAGTTGAGCTACAAGTGGAGAGGGGAGCAGGAATAGGACGGGAAAAACGAAACTACAAAAGGGGGGCCTACACAGGCATGAGGAACTTCCTACAAGACGTTCAGTGGGAGAGAGAATTGGCAGAAAAACCAGTAAAAGAAATGATGGACTATGTGACAACAAAATGCAAGGAGGCAGAGGAGGTTTGTTCCCAAGGGAAACAGAAGTAATGGGAAGACCAAACGAGTCCTTGGTTCACCCAAAGGTGTACGAAGGCAAAAACTAAGTGCACTAGAGAATGGAAAAAGTACAGAAGACAAAGGACCCAGGAAAATAAAGAGATTAGCCGAAGAGCCAGAAACAAATATGCACAGGTAAGAAGGGAGGCTCAGCGACAATACGAAAATGATATTGCATCAAAAGTCAAGTCTGACCCGAAACTGTTGTATAGCCACATCAGGAGGAAAACAGTAAAGGACCAGGTAGTCAGGCTGAGGAAGGAAGGTGGGGAGTTCACAAGAAATGACCAAGAGGTATGTGAGGAGCTCAACATGAGATTTAAAAAAGTATTTACAGAGGAGACAGGAAGGACTCCAGGAATTCAGAATAGGGAGGTACACCAACAAGTGCTGGATGAAATACACTCAACCGAAGAAGCTGCTATGTGAACTCGATACCTCAAAAGCGGTGGGACCTGACAACATCTCTCCTTGGGTCCTTAGAGAGGGAGCAGAGATGTGTGTGTGCCACTAACAAAAATCTTCAACACATCCATTGAAACTGGGCAACTACCTGAGGTGTGGAAGTTGGCAAATGTAGTCCCAATTTTTAAGAAAGGAGACAGACACGAGGCATTAAACTACAGACCTGTGTCACTGACGTGTATAGTATGCAAAGTCATGAAGAAGATCATCAGGAGGAGAGTGGTGGAGCACCTAGAAAGACACAAGCTTATAAACGAAAACCAGCACGGTTTCAGGGAAGGAAAATCCTGTGTCACAAACCTACTGGAGTTTTATGACAAGGTAACAGAAGTAAGACACGAGAGAGAGGGGTGGATATACTGCATTTTCTTGGACTGCAAGAAGGCGTTCGACACAGTTCATCACAAGAGGTTAATGCAAAAACTAGAGGATCATACACGCGTAACAGGAAAGGAACTGCAATGGATCAGAGAATATCTGAGAGGGAGGCAACAACGAGTCATGGTACGTGACGAGGTGTCAGAGTGGGCACCTGTGACGAGTGGGGTTCCACGGGGATCAGTCCTAGGACCTGTGCTGTTTTTGGTATATGTGAATGACATAACGGAAGGGAAAGACTCAGAAGTGTCCCTGTTTGCAGATGATCTGAAGTTAATGAGAAGAATTAAATCAGTCGAGGATCAGGCAGGACTACAAAGAAACCTGGACAGGCTACAAGCCTGGTCCAGTAACTGGCTCCTTGAATTTAACCCTGCCAAATGCAAAGTCATGAAGACCGGGGAAGGTCAAAGAAGACCGCAGACAGAGTATAGTCTAGGTGGCCAAAGACTGCAAATCTCATTCAAGGAAAAAGATCTTGGGGTGAGTATAATACCGAGCACATCTTCTGAGGCACACATTAATCAGATAACTGCTGCAGCATACGGGCGCCTGGCAAACCTAAGAATAGTAAATAACAAAAAAGGCACAATACCGTGACTGGAACAATACACACACAACCCGCACAAATAAAAAGTGTTCCAATACCTCACTAAGGAATCGTTCGAGACTCTGTACACCATATACGTCAGGCCCATACTGGAGTATGCAGCACCAGTTTGGAACCCACACCTGGTCAAGCACGTCAAGAAATTAGAGAAAGTGCAAAGGTTTGCAACAAGACTAGTCCCATAGCTAAGGGGATTGTCCTACAAAGAAATGTTAATGGAAATCGGCCTGACGACACTAGAGGACAGGAGGGTTAGGGGAGATATGATAATGACATATAAAATACTACGAGGAATAGATAAGGTGGACAGAGACAGGATGTTTCAGAGATGGGACACGGAAACAAGGGGTCACAATTGGAAGTTGAAGACTCCTATGAGTCAAAGGGATGTTAGGAAGTATTTCTTCAGTCATAGAGTTGTCAGGAAGTGGAATAGCCTAGAAAGTGACGTAGTGGAGGCAGGAACCATACATAGTTTTAAGACGAGGTTTGATAAAGCTCATGGAGCAGGGAGAGAGAGGACCTAGTAGCAATCAGTGAAGAGGCGAGGCCAGGAGCTATGAATCGACCCCTGCAACCACAAATAGGTGAGTACACACACTTTCATGTGTGTCAATAATAGCACAGAGTCAGAGGTCTGTTATGAGGGAGGCAACACATTACGACATACATCCACGTAACTATATGATTCTTTTGTTCAATAACATGTATAATTTTCATTAGTAAATAAAATATAAATGTTCCCAGTACAACAACAGAGAACAAGTTAATTATATTAATTAAAGGGAATCACTCGAACATTTTCAATATACTTATAATGGGAATTAATAAAATGTATACGTATATAAAATGAAAATTAATGCAAATATTTTTCATAAAATGTTATATGGTTTAACCAGGTTGTTGTATAGATCAAGACCGAATAACCTAAATAGATTTAATACATAGACCACGGAGTCTCCTGCCTCTCTGAATGACACCAGTTGGAGTATCTGCTGCATACTCGAGGGGATATGAAGTCCTCGATCCCTACCTTGATCTACACTGACCTGAATAAAACTTACCAACCCGCACTAGGATATTGCAGTTTAGGTAAACAAACAATGATCAGCTGTGATGTAACGAAAACAAAATATTTATCTTACCAAAATTCCACAACGCCTGCTTGCTACCACCCAACCTTCTCCTCCCTCCACCCAGCGTTGTATGACCCTTGTGGGCTTAGCGCTTAGTTATGGTAATAATAATGTTTCAACCTCCCTCAGGACTGCAAGTAGGTAGACACTTGTGGAAGCCTCAGGACTGCAAGTAGGTAGACACTTGTGGAAGCCTCAGGACTGCAAGTAGGTAGACACTTGGGAAGCCTCAGGACTGCAAGTAGGTAGACACTTGTGGAAGCCTCAGGACTGCAAGTAGGTAGACACTTGTGGAAGCCTCAGGACTGCAAGTAGGTAGACACTTGTGGAAGCCTCAGGACTGCAAGTAGGTAGACACTTGTGGAAGCCTCAGGACTGCAAGTAGGTAGACACTTGTGGAAGCCTCAGGACTGCAAGTAGGTAGACACTTGTGGAAGCCTCAGGACTGCAAGTAGGTAGACACTTGTGGAAGCCTCAGGACTGCAAGTAGGTAGACACTTGTGGAAGCCTCAGGACTGCAAGTAGGTAGACACTTGTGGAAGCCTCAGGACTGCAAGTAGGTAGACACTTGTGGAAGCCTCAGGACTGCAAGTAGGTAGACACTTGTGGAAGCCTCAGGACTGCAAGTAGGTAGACACTTGTGGAAGCCTCAGGACTGCAAGTAGGTAGACACTTGTGGAAGCCTCAGGACTGCAAGTAGGTAGACACTTGTGGAAGCCTCAGGACTGCAAGTAGGTAGACACTTGTGGAAGCCTCAGGACTGCAAGTAGGTAGACACTTGTGGAAGCCTCAGGACTGCAAGTAGGTAGACACTTGTGGAAGCCTCAGGACTGCAAGGATTGAGTAAGAGCACTTGTGGAAGCCTCAGGACTGCAAGTAGGTAGACACTTGTGGAAGCCTCAGGACTGCAAGTAGGTAGACACTGCATGGAAGCCTCAGGACTGCAAGTAGGTAGACACTTGTGGAAGCCTCAGGACTGCAAGTAGGTAGACACTTGTGGAAGCCTCAGGACTGCAAGTAGGTAGACACTTGTGGAAGCCTCAGGACTGCAAGTAGGTAGACACTTGTGGAAGCCTCAGGACTGCAAGTAGGTAGACACTTGTGGAAGCCTCAGGACTGCAAGTAGGTAGACACTTGTGGAAGCCTCAGGACTGCAAGTAGGTAGACACTTGTGGAAGCCTCAGGACTGCAAGTAGGTAGACACTTGTGGAAGCCTCAGGACTGCAAGTAGGTAGACACTTGTGGAAGCCTCAGGACTGCAAGTAGGTAGACACTTGTGGAAGCCTCAGGACTGCAAGTAGGTAGACACTTGTGGAAGCCTCAGGACTGCAAGTAGGTAGACACTTGTGGAAGCCTCAGGACTGCAAGTAGGTAGACACTTGTGGAAGCCTCAGGACTGCAAGTAGGTAGACACTTGTGGAAGCCTCAGGACTGCAAGTAGGTAGACACTTGTGGAAGCCTCAGGACTGCAAGTAGGTAGACACTTGTGGAAGCCTCAGGACTGCAAGTAGGTAGACACTTGTGGAAGCCTCAGGACTGCAAGTAGGTAGACACTTGTGGAAGCCTCAGGACTGCAAGTAGGTAGACACTTGTGGAAGCCTCAGGACTGCAAGTAGGTAGACACTTGTGGAAGCCTCAGGACTGCAAGTAGGTAGACACTTGTGGAAGCCTCAGGACTGCAAGTAGGTAGACACTTGTGGAAGCCTCAGGACTGCAAGTAGGTAGACACTTGTGGAAGCCTCAGGACTGCAAGTAGGTAGACACTTGTGGAAGCCTCAGGACTGCAAGTAGGTAGACACTTGTGGAAGCCTCAGGACTGCAAGTAGGTAGACACTTGTGGAAGCCTCAGGACTGCAAGTAGGTAGACACTTGTGGAAGCCTCAGGACTGCAAGTAGGTAGACACTTGTGGAAGCCTCAGGACTGCAAGTAGGTAGACACTTGTGGAAGCCTCAGGACTGCAAGTAGGTAGACACTTGTGGAAGCCTCAGGACTGCAAGTAGGTAGACACTTGTGGAAGCCTCAGGACTGCAAGTAGGTAGACACTTGTGGAAGCCTCAGGACTGCAAGTAGGTAGACACTTGTGGAAGCCTCAGGACTGCAAGTAGGTAGACACTTGTGGAAGCCTCAGGACTGCAAGTAGGTAGACACTTGTGGAAGCCTCAGGACTGCAAGTAGGTAGACACTTGTGGAAGCCTCAGGACTGCAAGTAGACACTTGTAGCTCAGGACTGCAAGTAGTGACACTTGTGGAAGCCTCAGGACTGCAAGTAGGTAGACACTTGTGGAAGCCTCAGGACTGCAAGTAGGTACACTGTGGAGCCTCAGGACTGCAAGTAGGTAGACACTTATGGAAGCCTCAGGACTGCAAGTAGGTAGACACTTGTGGAAGCCTCAGGACCGTCTGGATTGATAAGCAGGATGTTGAAGGATGCACGAGCCTTCACGAAGATGATTGGACTCAGAACATACTGGGAGACACTGGAGAACACTGAGGGGCACTGGAGAACACTGAGGGGCACTGGAGAACACTGAGGGGCACTGGAGAACACTGAGGGGCACTGAAGAACACTGAGGGGCACTGGAGAACACTGAGGGGTACTGGGGGACACTGGAGAACACTGAGGGGCACTGGAGAACACTGAGGGACACTGGAGAACACTGAGGGGTACTGGGGGACACTGGAGAACACTGAGGGGCACTGGAGAACACTGGAAAACACTGGGGAAGGCAGGTACAGAGGAGGGAGCTATGCGAGACACACCCAGTTGAAAGAGCCTCAAGAGTGACTAACTGCTCGGACAGATAAATTCTCATCTCTTGGCGCAACCACCAGCCCGTCAGGACTTGGTTTTAGCGACTGACGATCCAATTAAAATCGAGACAACTTAACAACACAAGCTGGGGACAACGACCCAACAAGGTATCCGGTAGTTTCAGCAGTGAAACATTATCTAATTAACACATTAATATAATAAACATTAAGAATATATATAAAAAATCATTAGTAGATGTATACAACATGAACACTTATTTCAGGGAACTTCTACCCTAGTAAAATATTGAGCTTTAATATTCTTATGTCCTTATATTTTGAGTTATTCCGTTAAATATTGAGTTATTCTTGTTAAATATTGAGTTATTCTTGTTAAATATTGAGTTATTCTTGTTAAATATTGAGTTATTCTTGTTAAATACTGAGTTATTCTTGTTATATATTGAGTTATTCTTGTTAAATATTAAGAAAATACTAAGCTGCCCTTGTATCATATGAAGAAGCATATTTTCTCAGATTCATCACACACACACACACACACACACACACACACCAGCATCATCATCTACCTCACTACATATACTGCATCTTTCGTGTCCCCAAGTCTCCATTATATTTTCACGGGGGTAGACCAGGTGAAGGGCTCGGTCACATGACCAATAACTTCACCTAACTA
This sequence comes from Cherax destructor, assembly GCA_009830355.1. Classification (NCBI taxonomy): domain Eukaryota; kingdom Metazoa; phylum Arthropoda; class Malacostraca; order Decapoda; family Parastacidae; genus Cherax; species Cherax destructor. The sequence goes on along the minus strand of WNWK01000182.1, from coordinate 502,048 downwards.
TTATTATACCACAAAAAAACTCTATCAGCGGAAATTTACTGGTTTCTTGCAAAAAAAGACAAGAGATAACTGGTTCAGATAACCACTGGTGCAACACTTGGCTATATTTATTGTGAAAGGTTTCACTAACCAGTGGCTTCCTCAGTCCACTACACAATAGAATAGTTGAAGATCATAAGGAGTTTGAGGTAATCAGTCCCTCAGCCTTGAGTCGATGTGTTCAGGCGATCAGTCTTTTCAAGATTGATGTGTTCAGTCCGATTAATTTTGCACATAAACTAATTTGTACAGTCATCACAGTTAGACACATGTACAACACTTAAGGTATCTTTACTGACGAAACACTTCGTTAATCTATGCAAAGTGTTGCACTTTGCAACATCAACTTTGCTCATCAACTTCTTGGTACTGTATACCATTAAACTGAGACCCAGTACAGTACTTTAATTCTCAATAGTTCTTCTACAGTCCCTCAAATACTTGAATAAAATTATGCATCAAATATATAACAAAATAATAATTTAGGAAGGGAAAAACGGCCAGGGGTCTATCTACCCTGAGGTTATTGCATACAGTCCTTCAGAAGAACAACAAACCACCTAGCTAACTATAAGATCTAGAAGAAAAACACTAACTCGCTGAACCTTTGCGTAACAGCATCCAAGTGGATCGGAAATCCTTGCTAGCAGGTGCACAGACGATGGGATCCCGAGATTAAGCAGTCTTTTTTTTTTTTTCTTCTACCATCTCACGTCTCCTACAGGTTGTTTCTTGGGTTTATAGATCAGGTTCTGAGTAATGGCTGAGCCAGATTGCCACATCTAAGACAGTATCGTCTGCAGTTTTATAATCCTTTTTCTACGCAGAAACTTACCTTCACAATACATCTTTAAAAGACACATTTATAATTTTTAGACCAGTATTAAATATAAACTTTGAATCTCTCTTACTCTCTCCGCCCACTTTAAAGATCTTCAATGAAAAGTTTGAAAAGTAGGAATCCAATTACCATGAAATGTGTAGTTGGAGAGAAGCTTTAATGAAAACCTTGACAGAGTGAGAACGCTTTTGAAGTCAACTCTAAACTTGCGTCTTTTGCCCGTCCCTCCAGTCTGAGGATTTATTAGAAGCCATATGAAGAGTGAATCCTCCTACTATTATCTTTCTTATCCGTCAGTATTTCCAAGTTCAGTATCGTCAGTATCTCCAAGTTCAGTATCGTCAGTATCTCCAAGTTCAGTATCGTCAGTATCTCCAAGTTCAGTATCGTCAGTATCTCCAAGTTCAGTATCGTCAGTATCTCCAAGTTCAGTATCGTCAGTATCTCCAAGTTCAGTGTCGTCAGTATCTCCAAGTTCAGTATCGTCAGTATCTCCAAGTTCAGTATCGTCAGTATCTCCAAGTTCAGTGTCGTCAGTATCTCCAAGTTCAGTGTCGTCAGTATCTCCAAGTTCAGTATCGTCAGTATCTCCAAGTTCAGTATCGTCAGTATCTCCAAGTTCAGTATCGTCAGTATCTCCAAGTTCAGTGTCGTCAGTATCTCCAAGTTCAGTGTCGTCAGTATCTCCAAGTTCAGTATCGTCAGTATCTCCAAGTTCAGTATCGTCAGTATCTCCAAGTTCAGTATCGTCAGTATCTCCAAGTTCAGTGTCGTCAGTATCTCCAAGTTCAGTGTCGTCAGTATCTCCAAGTTCAGTGTCGTCAGTATCTCCAAGTTCAGTATCGTCAGTATCTCCAAGTTCAGTATCGTCAGTATCTCCAAGTTCAGTATCGTCAGTATCTCCAAGTTCAGTGTCGTCAGTATCTCCAAGTTCAGTGTCGTCAGTATCTCCAAGTTCAGTATCGTCAGTATCTCCAAGTTCAGTATCGTCAGTATCTCCAAGTTCAGTATCGTCAGTATCTCCAAGTTCAGTATCGTCAGTATCTCCAAGTTCAGTATCGTCAGTATCTCCAAGTTCAGTGTCGTCAGTATCTCCAAGTTCAGTGTCGTCAGTATCTCCAAGTTCAGTATCGTCAGTATCACCAAGACTTGCGTCATCATCACCAAGACTTGCGTCATCATCACCAAGACTTGCATCATCATCACCTCTCTTTTCCTCACGCATGATAAATGCGTTATCAATCATTGCCGTCATTATTTTAATCAATATCATCCTTTTCACCATCATAATGATCATCATCATTACTTTTACAATCATCCTTCTACATCTTCCTTGCATTTATCCCTCTTTACACTCTGCTTAATTTGTATTCTGCCTACTGTTCGGACTTTGTCTACGTCTTCCGTGTTTACTATCTCTCATTTAATGTTATTCTCACTCCACTCTCCTTCTGCATCCACTTCCCCACCTCCTCCTCCCCCTCCGTCAGTTCTGGGCCACCTTCTGCACCGTCCTGAGACTGGTAGCGCTCTACACAGTCAAGATTATATCAATACAACGAACATGAACCAGCGAACACGTTCAATGTGTATTACATAAACAGTCACTGAATATCTCTGGAGAAGATGTTTGTCCTTGAAATAGGTGCACCTACCCTGATGAGACCATCTCTGCTTCAGGTTGTTACATGTCAGTGTGCAACCTCATCTACTAGGAGCTAAAGCAAATCAGACCAGAGCCAGTTCCAGAATTTCTGTACTGGAGGGGATCAGAGGTGGCAATCTGATTGGAAGTGAGAGCTAGAGAGCTTGTCTTGAAGCTGAGTTATTATTATTGTTAGATGCAGTGGCCCGCCACTGGATCATTGTACAGAGTTATATTGCAGTTGTTCTAGACTAAATGGCAATGAAGTAGTGAATCCCGTGTCTGAAAACGTTTATCACTTTATCGGTATGTAAACGACAGGTGATACACAATGGAGAGACAAGTTACGTTGCCGTTTCAAGGAAGGCGTCACAACTGAAGACAGACAGCCAGCTTATTCACTGTCACATCGCAGCTGCACGTGAAGAACACGTTGTAGAGACATTCTCTTAGCTTCTGCAACATGTATGACACTTGTAAGTACTGCGTCATCCACCTACATTAGGTCAACAACTACATCAATGGTATTCGAGGACTCTCGTTCACGACTGTGAACAGAGATGTACAGCTCATGTTGTCTGGCTGTATCAGGAGAGCAACAAGTGTGTCAACAAGAGCTTCCTGGCATCAACATGGCTGCACCACCTCCTTTATGAGTGCCTCTCACCACTTTTCACTGTGACACTGATTCTTGGAGATGTTAGTCTCATGATCCCGAGGAGTCAACTAAATGGTACGAGAGTTTCTAGAGCAGAATACACTCAATTTCTTTTGAATCTTCAGTACTGTGTGTATTTGGTCGTTATTACTACCAAGAATGCACATGCATGTATGTATATATACGCAAAACAACCAGGCCTTTCGTGTTGCAATCAACACATCAGGAGATTGAAAAGTTGCAGAAAAGAGTAGGATTTCCAAGCAAATACGATCCCAGGGGACGTCTATATATATATACACCACTATTTCAAAATCATATATCTTTTTTCTGTTCCTCTTCCTCCTCCTCCTCCTGTTCCTCCTTCTTTTCCTTCTGTTCCTCCTCTTCCTCTTCCTCTTCTGGCTGCACTACAAAATTAGCGTGGTGGTCAGGGATTATTATAATATATATCAAAGAGTAAATTTCAAGTTGGGAATTTATTTTGTAAACATGAGGGTCTTGTTTCCCCTTCTTTAGGAGGAAAAAAAAGATGAGGAATACAAGGAAGAGAAGAAAACACAAGAGAGGAACAGCCAGAATAACAGAATGTGAAAATAAGTGAGAGAGAAGATGAAAATAGAAACAACGAATTAATTTTCCGAACGAAGATCAGATATCCCTTCCCCTTCCTCAAGCACTGCCAGGAACACCCATGGAACAGCAAGGAACAGCAAGGAACACAGCGAGGAGATGCTAGGAACAGCAAGGAACACAGCGAGGAGATGCAAGGAACACAGCAAGGAGATGCAAGGAACACAGCAAGGAGATGCAAGGAACAGCAAGGAACACAGCGAGGAGATGCTAGGAACAGCAAGGAACACAACAAGGAGATGCAAGGAACACAGCAAGGAGATGCAAGGAACAGCAAGGAACACAGCAAGGAGATGCAAGGAACAGCAAGGAACACAGCGAGGAGATGCAAGGAGCAGCAAGGAACACAGCGAGGAGATGCAAGGAACAACAAGGAACACAGCAAGGAGATGCAAGGAGCAGCAAGGAACACAGCGAGGAGATGCAAGGAACAGCAAGGAACACAGCGAGGAGAGAAGACACAAACAACATGGAACAGATGGAAGAGACAAGCACAAAGAAACAAAGAATGGAATTAGAAGCGAAACATCAAGGAACAAGGGAAAGAAAAGACAAGATAAGGAGCAATTCAAGACAAGGAACAAGAAAATACAAAGAACAAAAATATACAAGGAACAAAAGAATGCAAGGAACGAGAAAACAGAAGGAACAAGAATAAAGAAGGAAGAAGTAAGAGCTGCGACAAATTAGTGAGCAAAGGGAGTACGGCAATAACACCAAGAAACGAATTATTTCTCTCGCAAATGAAGGTCAGGTTACATCTCCTCTTCTCACCCCAGACGAATGAGGGGAGGAGGAGGAGGAGGAGGAGAGGATGAAGATGGGTAGGAGAAAAGGAAGGGAAGCGGGGTAGGCAAAAGGGGTGAAAAGATGAGAGAAATGAAGTAGAATAAAAAAATCGAAGAAGAGGCAGGAGTATAAGGAAGAGCAGGACGATCCCTGAGATAAACAGCAGAACACAAGCAGCAGGAGGACCAGCAGGAGCAGATGCGAGGCAGTAGCAGCAGCAGCAGCAGGACCAGCAGGAGCAGGTGCGAGGCAGTAGCAGCAGCAGCAGCAGGACCAGCAGGAGCAGGTGCGAGGCAGTAGCAGCAGCAGCAGCAGGAGGACCAGCAGTAGCAGCAGCAGCAGGAGAACCAGCAGGAGCAGATGCGAGGCAGTAGCAGCAGCAGCAGGAGGACCAGCAGGAGCAGGTGCGAAGCAGCAGCAGGAGGACCAGCAGGAGCAGGAGGACCAGCAGGAGCAGGTGCGAGGCAGTAGCAGCAGCAGCAGGAGGACCAGCAGGAGCAGGTGCGAGGCAGTAGCAGAAGCAGCAGCAGCAGGAGGACCAGCAGGAGCAGGTGTGAGGCAGTAGCAGCAGCAGCAGCAGGACCAGCAGGAGCAGGTGCGAAGCAGCAGCAGCAGCAGGAGGACCAGCAGGAGCAGGTGCGATGCAGCAGCAGCAGGTGCGATGCAGCAGCAGCAGGAGAACCAGCAGCAGCAGGTGCGAGGCAGCAGCAGGTGCGAGGCAGCAGCAGGTGCGAGGCAGCAGCAGCAGGTGCAATGCAGCAGCAGCAGGTGCGATGCAGCAGCAGCAGGTGCGAGGCAGCAGCAGCAGGAAGACCAGCAGCAGCAGGTGCGAGGCAGCAGCAGGTGCGAGGCAGCAGGAAGACCAGCAGCAGCAGGTGCGATGCAGCAGGAAGACCAGCAGCAGCAGGTGCGATGCAGCAGCAGCAGGTGCGAGGCAGCAGCAGCAGCAGGCAGGTACGGGCAGCAGCAGGAAGACCAGCAGCAGCAGGTGCGAGGCAGCAGCAGGTGCGAGGCAGCAGCACAGCAGCAGCAGCAGCAGCAGGTGCGAGGCAGCAGCAGCAGGTGCGAGGCAGCAGCAGCAGGTGCGAGGCAGCAGCAGCAGCAGCAGCAGGTGCGAGGCAGCAGCAGCAGCAGGTGCGAGGCAGCAGCAGCAGCAGGTGCGAGGCAGCAGCAGCAGCAGGTGCGAGGCAGCAGCAGCAGCAGGTGCGAGGCAGCAGCAGCAGCAGGTGCGAGGCAGCAGCAGCAGCAGGTGCGAGGGCAGCAGCAGCAGCAGGTGCGAGGCAGCAGCAGCAGCAGGTGCGAGGCAGTAGCAGCAGCAGGTGCGAGGCAGTAGCAGCAGGCAGCAGGCAGCAGCGAGCAGCAGCAGCAGGTGCGAGGCGAGCAGCAGCAGGTGCGGGCAAGCAGCAGCAGCAGCAGCAGGTGCGAGGCAGCAGAGCATGCAGGGCGAGCAGCAGGTGCGAGGCAGCAGCAGCAGCAGGTGCGAGGCAGTAGCAGCAGCAGCAGGTGCGATGCAGCAGCAGCAGGTGCGAGGCAGCAGCAGCAGGTGCGATGCAGCAGCAGCAGGAAGACCAGCAGCAGCAGGTGCGAGGCAGCAGCAGGTGCGAGGCAGCAGCAGCAGCAGCAGCAGGTGCGAGGCAGCAGCAGCAGCAGGTGCGAGGCAGCAGCAGCAGCAGCAGCAGCAGGTGCGAGGCAGCATCAGCAGCAGCAGCAGGTGCGAGGCAGCAGCAGCAGCAGCAGCAGCAGGTGCGAGGCAGCAGCAGCAGCAGGTGCGAGGCAGCAGCAGCAGCAGGTGCGAGGCAGCAGCAGCAGCAGGTGCGAGGCAGCAGCAGCAGCAGGTGGGGGGGCGAGAATGTAAAACTGAGAGAGTATATAATAACGCACTTGAAGTGGCAGACATTAAGATGTCTCAAGCATCGTCTACTTCACAGGAGACTTGCTCTTGCATGTTAGTGACCTCATAACACAGCACAGCTGTGCACAGCAACACGGTGCATCTTAACACAGCAACACTCTGCAACTTGGCACATAAACACTGCGTTAAACACCCAGATATTTAATACAATTATTACAGAACTAATAGAGTGAGGAATTATCTGCTGCCTCAGGTGTGGCCAGCAGGTGTGGCCAGCAAGTGTGGCCAGCAGGTGTGGCCAGCAAGTGTGGCCAGCAGGTGTGGCCAGCAGGTGTGGCCAGCAGGTGTGGCCAGCAAGTGTGGCCAGCAGGTGTTGTGACATACTCCTTCCACTTGATTTATCATCTCTATCTGTTGCTCCTTCACTTATCATCCCTCCCCATTCCTCTCTCTCTCTTTCTCCGTCTTCCAAGCTTTCTATCCTTCTCTCCTCCTCCTCCTCCTCCTCTTCCTCTTTCTCTTTCTCACTTCTCGTTCCTGATGCATCACCCATTCCTTGTCCTTCCTTTCCATTCCAAGATTTATGCCCTATATCTCCCATCACTATCTTCCCTTCTATCCCCGTCCCCTACCAAGGATATCTACATCCAACTCACCCTCACTCTACAAAGTCACTATTCTAACTTACACGTCTGGCAGGTCGGTGCCTCAGCAACACTAAGAAGCGTTCAAATTTGCAAGAGTGTTAATGTAGGTGAGAGATGGGGGGCGCTAAATGCTGCTCTCCCCATACCTCCCCTCTCTTCTCCCCTCCTCCTCATCCTTATGATGACCCTTGAGTCATGGAGACGTCAGGAGGAGGCTCTTGACCTCTCATAACCTTCAGCTTGGGGGGGAAGGGGGTGCTGGGGTTTGGTATATTAGGGCAGTCAAAATCCTCTTTGCTAATTGTTCTTTATATTATTGTTTTTCTTGTAACTGCTGTTATCAGTAATACCGCTATCATCACCAGCTGTTGTTATCAGTAATACTGCTATCATCACCAGCTGTTGTTATCAGTAATACTGCTATCATCACCAGCTGCTGTTGTTAGTGTAGATCACACACAGCAAGACAATACAGAAGTCGATGAATTACTCAGATCACACATGACAGAATATAATTAAGGAATCTTACCTAAAAATAACTGAAGGGAAAGAAACTAGAACATTCACACCAAACTAGAATACTGGTGCCGAACGGAGGAAATGCAAAGAAACAAAACAATTAATTACATAAGCAAAAATGGTAAATACCTTTTTGATGGCTGGAAAATCTCAGTTTATGAAATATTCTCTTTGATGCTGTAATTAAGGAAAGTAGAAGGAGGGAGAGACACTCAACCAAATCCTGAGTCAACAGTAAGCCATTTATAACAGTGATATTACTCATAATTCAAAACTGAGGGATTGATCACTATCAAGACTGAGGCACTGATCACTATCAAGACTGAGAGACTGATCACTATCAAGACTGAGAGACTGATCACTATCAAGACTGAGAGACTGATCACTATCAAGACTGAGAGACTGATCACTATCAAGACTGAGGCACTGATCACTATCAAGACTGAGAGACTGATCACTATCAAGACTGAGGCACTGATCACTATCAAGACTGAGAGACTGATCACTATCAAGACTGAGAGACTGATCACTATCAAGACTGAGGCACTGATCACTATCAAGACTGAGAGACTGATCACTATCAAGACTGAGAGACTGATCACTATCAAGACTGAGAGACTGATCACTATCAAGACTGAGAGACTGATCACTATCAAGACTGAGGCACTGATCACTATCAAGACTGAGAGACTGATCACTATCAAGACTGAGGCACTGATCACTATCAAGACTGAGAGACTGATCACTATCAAGACTGAGAGACTGATCACTATCAAGACTGAGGCACTGATCACTATCAAGACTGAGAGACTGATCACTATCAAGACTGAGAGACTGATCACTATCAAGACTGAGAGACTGATCACTATCAAGACTGAGGCACTGATCACTATCAAGACTGAGAGACTGATCACTATCAAGACTGAGAGACTGATCAATATCAAGACTGAGTGACTGATCATTATCAAGACTGAGGCACTGACCACTATCAAGACTGAGGGACTGATCACTATCAAGACTGAGTGACTGATCACTATCAAGACTGAGGGACTGATCATTATCAAGACTGAGAGCCTGATCACTATCAAGACTGAGGGACTGATCACTATCAAGACTGAGAGACTGATCACTATCAAGAATGAGAGACTGATCATTATCAAGACTGAGGGACTGATCACTATCAAGACTGAGGGACTGATCACTATCAAGACTGAGAGACTGATCACTATCAAGACTGAGGCACTGATCACTATCAAGACTGAGAGACTGATCACTATCAAGACTGAGAGACTGATCACTATCAAGACTGAGAGACTGATCACTATCAAGACTGAGAGACTGATCACTATCAAGACTGAGGGACTGATCATTATCAAGACTGAGGGATTGATCACTATCAAGACTGAGGCACTGATCACTATCAAGACTGAGGCACTGATCACTATCAAGACTGAGAGACTGATCACTATCAAGACTGAGAGACTGATCACTATCAAGACTGAGGGACTGATCACTATCAAGACTGAGAGACTGATCACTATCAAGACTGAGAGACTGATCACTATCAAGACTGAGGGAATGATCACTATCAAGACTGAGACTGATCACTATCAAGACTGAGGGACTGATCACTATCAAGACTGAGGGACTGATCACTATCAAGACTGAGGGACTGATCACTATCAAGACTGAGGGACTGATCACTATCAAGACTGAGAGACTGATCACTATCAAGACTGAGAGACTGATCACTATCAAGACTGAGAGACTGATCACTATCAAGACTGAGGGACTGATCATTATCAAGACTGAGGGATTGATCACTATCAAGACTGAGGGACTGATCACTATCAAGACTTAGGGACTGATCACTATCAAGACTGAGAGACTGATCACTATCAAGACTGAGAGACTGATCACTATCAAGACTGAGAGACTGATCACTATCAAGATTGAGAGACTGATCACTATCAAGACTGAGGGACTGATCACTATCAAGACTGAGGGACTGATCACTATCAAGACTGAGGGACTGATCACTATCAAGACTGAGGGACTGATCACTATCAAGACTGAGAGACTGATCACTATCAAGACTGAGGGACTGAACACTTGTAAAGACTGAGGGACTGAACACTTGTAAAGACTGAGGGACTGAACACTTGTAAAGACTGAAGGACTGAACACTTGTAAAGACTGAGGGACTGAACACTTGTAAAGACTGAGGGACTGAGCACTTGTAAAGACTGAGGGACTGAACACTTGTAAAGACTGAGGGACTGAACACTTGTAAAGACTGAGTGACTGAACACTTGTAAAGACTGAGGGACTGAACACTTGTAAAGACTGAAGGACTGAACACTTGTAAAGACTGAAGGACTGAACACTTGTAAAGACTGAGGGACTGAGCACTTGTAAAGACTGAGGGACTGAGCACTTGTAAAGACTGAGGGACTGAGCACTTGTAAAGACTGAGGGACTGAACACTTGTAAAGACTGAAGGACTGAACACTTGTAAAGACTGAAGGACTGAACACTTGTAAAGACTGAGGGACTGAGCACTTGTAAAGACTGAGGGACTGAGCACTTGTAATTACTGAGGGACTGAGCACTTGTAAAGACTGAGGGACTGAACACTTGTAAAGACTGAGGGATTGAACACTTGTAAAGACTGAGGGACTGAACACTTGTAAAGACTGAGGGACTGAGCACTTGTAAAGACTGAGGGACTGAACACTTGTAAAGACTGAGGGAGTGAACACCTAACAAGGCTGAGGGGTGACCCAGGGCTACATTGCCATAAATCAGGAAGATTGTGTCCATCAACCACAAAATCAGAGAGGCACTGATGATGATGGTGTTGTGTACAAGAACTCTGCTGCAATGTCACTTTCTCATCATGGTTTTAAAAGACAAAAGAGCAACAGAGATATACCATATAAATTAGGGACGTGGACATTGAAATTCCTAATAACAAGGAGACAGAGTGATGGTAAATGCAAGAATTATGCTGCCTTAGCAGAGTTCAAAGTTAAATACCGCCAGGCACAGTCCTGGCACCTCTGCTGTTCATCATTCTCACAGTAGACAGAGTAGAGCAATGATCTCAGCTCTGTATTGTTCCTTGTTGTTGTTAATGTAGATCATTTACTGGAAGAAAATATAGATAAAGAGGAAGAAGTTTATCAACTGCTCAACTGACAGAATATAACAACCATTTTTAAAGGAATCTTGTATAAAATAGGTGAAATTCTCTTACCAAATGGAGGAAATTTAAAAGAAATAAAATTTGCTTATAAATTACCAGAAGATAAGATAAAGAAAAAACACAAGGAGCATATTTAACAGAGAGTTCCAGTGAGCCAAGGATGATAACATGATGCTTCAGGTTGACAACCAGGAACATTCTATCACCTCTCACAAGACACCTCTCACCACCACCTCTCACAAGACACATCTCACCACCACCTCTCACAAGACACATCTCACCACCACCTCTCACAAGACACATCTTACCACCACCTCTCACAAGACACATCTCACCACCACCTCTCACGAGACACATCTCACCACCACCTCTCACAAGACACATCTCACCACCACCTCTCACAAGACACATCTCACCACCACCTCTCACAAGACACATCTCACCACCATCTCTCACAAGACACATCTCACCACCACCTCTCACAAGACACATCTCACCACCATCTCTCACAAGACACATCTCACCTGGGTCGCTCTGTAGAGGACGACGTGATATGAAGGCCAGATAACCCCTCACTATCTATCCCCTTCCCAATTCCCCTTTGCTTCCCCTCAGACGTGATTATCTAAGCCGGCGCGTGCTGCCGGCTTACTAAAGGATGGAGAGAGAGAGAGAGAATGAATGAAGAAAGAGGAAGGAAGGAAGAGATATGGAAGGGAGGAAATGAGGGAAAAGATAGGGAGAGAGCCGCCCTGATCACAGACTTCCACTAAGTTGAATCTCACATGCGAATATGAAATCCAAACTGTTGGTGACATACATAATAATCTTCATTCAATATTATGTGAAGATGTCGAATATAACATTCAGGGTCATAAATATAACAGTGATCTGACACAGGAACATTCAGGGTCATAAATATAACAGTGATCTGACACAGGAACATTCAGGGTCATAAATATAACAGTGATCTGATACAGGAACATCCAGGGTCATAAACATAACAGTGATCTGACATAGGGACATTCAGGGTCATAAATATAACAGTGATCTGACACAGGGACATTCAGGGTCACAAATATAACAGTGATCTGACACGGGGACATTCAGGGTCATAAATATAACAGTGATCTGACATAGGGACATTCAGGGTCATAAATATAACAGTGATCTGACACAGGGACATTCAGGGTCACAAATATAACAGTGATCTGACACGGGGACATTCAGGGTCATAAATATAACAGTGATCTGACACAGGGACATTCAGGGTCATAAATATAACAGTGATCTGACACAGGGACATTCAGGGTCATAAATATAACAGTGATCTGACATAGGAACATTCAGGGTCATAAATATAACAGTGATCTGACACAGGAACATTCAGGGTCATAAATATAACAGTGATCTGACACAGGAACATTCAGGGTCATAAATATAACAGTGATCTGACACAGGAACATTCAGGGTCATAAATATAACAGTGATCTGATACAGGAACATCCAGGGTCATAAACATAACAGTGATCTGACATAGGGACATTCAGGGTCATAAATATAACAGTGATCTGACACAGGGACATTCAGGGTCACAAATATAACAGTGATCTGACACGGGGACATTCAGGGTCATAAATATAACAGTGATCTGACACAGGGACATTCAGGGTCATAAATATAACAGTGATCTGACACAGGAACATTCAGGGTCATAAATATAACAGTGATCTGACACAGGGACATTCAGGGTCATAAATATAACAGTGATCTGACACAGGAACATTCAGGGTCACAAATATAACAGTGATCTGACACAGGAACATTCAGGGTCATAAATATAACAGTGACCTGACACAGGAACATTCAGGGTCACAAATATAACAGTGATCTGACACAGGGACATTCAGGGTCACAAATGCGTCTGAGAGAGAGCGTCACGAAGCGTTACTAACATTGTGTTACAAGTTAACACAATAACACACAACGACATCACCTTCAACACACTTTGTTGTTATGTGTGGGGGAGGAGGAGGATGCGGTGGTGGGAGATAGGGAGGGGGTAAGAGTAGAGGGAGCACCAAAGCGGCAGGGGCAGGCAAGATACAGTAAGTTGCAACGAGTGCACAAATGGTTGCAACGAGTGCACAAATGGTTGCAACGAGTTCACAAATGGTTGCAACGAGTGCACAAATGGTTGCACCAATCACGGGAGCTCCAGGCCGGGGGGGGGTGCATCATGTTGTTAAGACCACACCCACCACTACCTCTTCAATACTCAGCTGCAACCAACAATGTATAACTAGAGAGAGAGATTGATGGGAGGGGAGGTGGAGGTAAGGGAGTTAGACTAAGAATCATTAGGGTGTTAGTAGAGTGGTTGAGTTGGTAGGGGAGGGGAAGGGGCATGAAACATGCCCCTTCCCCCCTCTACTAACACCCTAATGATTCTTAGTCTAACTCCCTTACCTCCACCTCCCCTCCCATCAATCTCTCTCTCTAGTTATACATTGTTGGTTAGATATTAGAATTAACCCCAATACACCTCCTTAAACCTCTACTAAGACGTTTATTTTAAGAAATTCCCTTCTCTCCTAAGATCACTTGGTCACCATAAAAATCTGTACAAGAGAACTCGTATTGTTTTTAAAAACCATTCCTGTATCAACATTCCTTTTATTCGAATTATCTTCCTTAGAGCTATGTCAATATACTCTTCTTCTCCAATATTCGACTCTATATAAAATAACCACAAAAATGATCACATGGTTGTAAATATTGCATATAATGTACTCGGTGAAGTATTTTCTGGGATTACTCTTATAATACTACAATCTATAATAATTTATCAGTGCGTATCTCTGTTGAATGTAATGTGATCCACTTGAATAACTGTCCTGGCACTATAGCCGCTCACTCACACATAGTGACACTCCATTAAATGACCTGATAAACGAAGACCATACTACTGACGCTGTATAATACTGACAACTTGATGATTAAGACACATGTACAACACTTGGGTATCTTTATTGCTGAAAAGTTTATCCTGTGTCGAATACAGAGGAATATAAAGACTGGAGACAATAGAAGAAATCGTTTTTGAGGCCGAGGTACTGACCAGCAAATATCAAGACTGAGGGACTGATTACATCACTGATTATATCAAGACTGAGGGACTGATTACATCACTGATTATATCAAGACTGTGGGACTGATTACATCACTGATTATATCAAGACTGTGGGACTGATTACATACTGATATATCAAGACTGAGGACGTTACATCACTGATTATATCAAGACTGTGGGACTGATTACATCACTGATTATATCAAGACTGAGGGACTGATTAAATCACTGATTATATCAAGACTGAGGGACTGATTAAATCACTGATTATATCAAGACTGAGGGACTGATTACATCACTGATTATATCAAGACTGAGGGACTGATTACATCACTGATTATATCAAGACTGAGGGACTGATTACATCACTGATTATATCAAGACTGAGGGACTGATTACACCACCTTCCACTGCCTCCAGTTTATAGTCTCTGCATCAAATCGAAGAATCTCTCCCTATCTTGTGATTCTTGGCCCCATCTCGTCACTCCGTCTCTCTCTCAGTTTGTATTTCTCCCTTCCTATGTCTCTTATCCGGAAAGCATCTGTAAATATTATCAGTAGGAAGCCTCTGTGTATATCCACAGAGATTCTGGAGCTGATATTACTTCCATGTGCCTCTTTCTCTCCCTTCCTTTGTTGCACATACAGCAACAGCAAAGACATCAATGAAATGAACGAAAACAGTAAAAGCAACAAAAAGGCAACAGCAATAACAGACGAAGTAGCAGCAATAGTAATAACAGACTAAGTAGCAGCAATAGTAATAACAGTAGAAGCATCAACAACACCAGCTGCAGCACCATTTGCAATAACAGTAGTAGCAACAACTGTAGCAATAGCAGCAGTAGGAACATCAGCAGGAATAACGGCACCAACAGCTGTAGCAGCAGCAACAACTGTAGAGCAGCAACAACTGCAGCAGCAGCAGCAGCAGCAGCAGGGAGGTGGAGACCACTCTGAAGCACTCCTGAATACTTACATCAACACAGTTTTATATTACAAATTTAACACACGCAAATATACCACAGTAAATGTACACCTTTTTAAGCTAATAAAAGCACAGTGCATATATTCAGTACACTCTTCACTACCCACAATCACACTAAACATTCATGGTGTTCAACTCCTGACTAAAAAAATTAATTATTGAAATATAACAGTGAGATGCTTCCCTAAACAGTTGGATTACATGCTGCTAGCACCACCAGCCTTATTGCTCAGGATATTAACCAACAGGCATTGTTCAGTATCGTTCAACGGGGGCAGTGAACCTAGGACCCATCAGCCGAATTCATAATGGTCTAGAATGGACCGAAATGTCGTCAATGGATTTATATTCAATTAGTGAGTTATTTTCTTCGCCAAGGTATTGTGGGTTAGTTGTGAGTTGTTCCAGCCACGGTAGTGTGGGTTAGTTGTGAGTTGTTCCAGCACGGTAGTGTGGGTTAGTTGTGAGTTGTTCCAGTCACGGTAGTGTGGGTTAGTTGTGAGTTGTTCCAGCCACGGTATTGTGGGTTAGTTGTGAGTTGTTCCAACCACGGTAGTGTGGGTTAGTTGTGAGTTGTTCCAGTCACGGTATTGTGGGTTAGTTGTGAGTTGTTCCAGCCACGGTATTGTGAGTTAGTTTTGAGTTGTTCCAGCCACGGTATTGTGGGTTAGTTGTGAGTTGTTCCAGCCACGGTAGTGTGGGTTAGTTGTGAGTTGTTCCAGCCACGGTATTGTGGGTTAGTTGTGAGTTGTTCCAGCCACGGTATTGTGGGTTAGTTGTGAGTTGTTCCAGCCACGGTATTGTGGGTTAGTTGTGAGTTGTTCCAGCCACGGTATTGTGGGTTAGTTGTGAGTTGTTCCAGCCACGGTATTGTGGGTTAGTTGTGAGTTGTTCCAGCCACGGTATTGTGGGTTAGTTGTGAGTTGTTCCAGCCACGGTAGTGTGGGTTAGTTGTGAGTTGTTCCAGTCACGGTAGTGTGGGTTAGTTGTGAGTTGTTCCAGCACGGTATTGTGGGTTAGTTGTGAGTTGTTCCAGCCACGGTAGTGTGTGAGGTTAGCAGTATGTGAGTTGTTTCCAGCCACGGTAGTGTGGGTTAGTTGTGAGTTGTTCCAGCCACGGTATTGTGGGTTAGTTGTGAGTTGTTCCAGCCACGGTAGTGTGGGTTAGTTGTGAGTTGTTCCAGCCACGGTATTGTGGGTTAGTTGTGAGTTGTTCCAGCCACGGTATTGTGGGTTAGTTGTGAGTTGTTCCAGCCACGGTATTGTGGGTTAGTTGTGAGTTGTTCCAGCAACGGTATTGTGGGTTAGTTGTGAGTTGTTCCAGCCACGGTATTGTGGGTTAGTTGTGAGTTGTTCCAGCCACGGTATTGTGGGTTAGTTGTGAGTTGTTCCAGCCACGGTAGTGTGGGTTAGTTGTGAGTTGTTCCAGCCACGGTATTGTGGGTTAGTTGTGAGTTGTTCCAGCCACGGTAGTGTGAGTTAGTTGTGAGTTGTTCCAGCCACGGTATTGTGGGTTAGTTGTGAGTTGTTCCAGCCACGGTATTGTGGGTTAGTTGTGAGTTGTTCCAGCCACGGTATTGTGGGTTAGTTGTGAGTTGTTCCAGCCACGGTAGTGTGGGTTAGTTGTGAGTTGTTCCAGCCACGGTATTGTGGGTTAGTTGTGAGTTGTTCCAGCCACGTGTTGTGACTTTTATTTTCCAATCAAAACTGAAATCCGGCGAAATACAGGAAACAGCACCTGTGTCATGGTACAACTATACACCTGTGTCATGGTACAACTATACACCTGTGTCATGGTACAACTGTACACTTGTGCCATGGTACCTGGAGACCTGGAGAGAATTCCAGGGGTCAACGCCCCTGCGGCCCGGTCTGTGACCAGGCCTCATGACTACTGAACTATCTCATTAATATAATAGAGTATTATACCTGGGAGACTGAACACCTCAGAATTCCCTCCCCTCTCTCACTGACTCTATTAAACAACGTCTCTATTGGACTGACAAACACCAGAACACTGATTAGTGAAACATTTTTACAAAGATAGCCAGGTGTTGCGCATGTGTCTTACTCATAAATGAGTGCAGTATCAGGCAACGGGAGTGAGAGTATCAGGGGGAGGCTGATAACGGAGGTTAATCAACATATACAAGGTGTGTGGTAACGCTGACAAGACTTGTTTAACAGGGAAACGGCCTCAGTAGCATCAACAGGAGATCAAGTAACGGCACCAACACGTTAAATTATCTTAACGTATTGAGTGGAAAAAATTACATACCAGAGAGAGAGAGAGGCTGGGGAGAGAGAGGGAGAGAGAGAGAGAGGCTGGGGGAGAGAGAGGGAGAGAGAGAGAGAGAGAGGGAAGGGAGACATCTGGCAGCTGTGATGTGCAAGCCTATATCCGGTACCTCTATCACCCTTGCACTCTCAAGAGCGACGGATGGAGTGAGTGGGTTGAATGGAGGAGGAGGACGGAGAAGGGAGAAGAAAGGGAGGACTGGAGAGAGGGAAGAGAAGGTAGGAGGAAGGCGAAGACGAGATGTAACAAAATCGATGTAGGAGTTATGAAGTCTTATACCGAGAAATTAACCTCACGGATTTTCCTTAATTAGTCTCAGAAATTTTACTCTAAGACGAGCGCTACACACGATGTTATATATATATATATATATATATATATATATATATATATATATATATATATATATATATATATATATATATATATATATATACCAAGTAGTAACATATTTTTAGCTAACAATAAAAGTAACAGATTTGGAAAAAGTATTTAGAAACCTTTTTCAAAACGTAGTATATATATCACATTTCTCCCAACTAACCCACATTTTGGAATAGAAAGTGAACCATTATAAAGTTGCAATATCTCCGTTGCTTCTGACAGTTGATGCTATATGTTTAACACTCAACTTCAGTAAATAGTCTCGTAACAGAGAAAAAAAATCATGGTGATGTGGCTTAATGAAGGTGTCACTGCAGGCTGTCTCTATCTCTTATCTCTCTGTCTCACTGACATCTGTTGGCTTACGAAAGCGTTCCTTCCTTTTGTAATATCTTCCACATTTATATACTATATATAAATATATATATAGATGTGGTCTTGCCAGCCGTTCGGGATCGGTTTCCCAGTCTCTTTCCCTTCATTTCAGCTGCTACAGCAAACCCTCGACTCTTTTGTTTGGGGAACATGAAATTCCCTCATCTGAGGGTGTTCAGCAGGGTGATCCACTCGCTCCACTTCTGTTTGGCAGTAAGAGAACTAACGTCCAGCCTACGCAGTGAGCTCAACATCTGGTACCTGGATGCTGGCACTCTGGCAGGTACTGGGGAGTCCCTGTTAGAGGACCTACAACGGGTGAAGACACAGGGAGAAGCCTTAGGACTCATCCTTAATCCCTCAAAGTGTGAAATTATCACAACAAATCAGGAAATAATCAATGCGGTGCAAACAATCCTCCCAGACGTCACTACTACCACTCCATCCAACAGTACCCTCCTGGGAGCACCGCTGGGTCACCACGCCATCGACACTGTCCTCAAGGACAAAGTGAATGACCTGAAAAGAATGGAGGAGAGAATAAGTGATCTTGATGCCCATGATGCCCTGTATCTCCTCACAAGGTGTCTTACTATGCCAAGACTCACTTACTTCTTGAGGTGCGCACCCTCTTTTGAAAACCCAACACTTGACGAGTATGACGCACACCTGAGATCAACCTTCAAGAAGGCACTGAATCTGTCACTAGAGGATCAGCAATGGGAGCAGGCAACCCTACCAGTGCGACTGGGAGGTATAGGGGTGCGCAAAGCAAGGCAGGTAGCGTTACCTGCATTTCTGTCATCGTGTTTGGCCTCCTGTGGATTAGTCAAGAGGATTGTCCCTGAACGTTTGAGAGGTGTGGTGGGAGCTCAAGACCCCAAGTTCATTGAAGCAGCAGTGCAGTGGGACATCATGGCAGACTCCTCCAGTAGACCAGCTCCTCCCAAAGAGCACAAACAGTCCCACTGGGACAAACCGATCATGGAAAAAAATTGCCAACACAATGCTCACCAACGCTTCAGGAAAGGACAAAGCTCGTCTCCTAGCGGTGAAGGCATCACATTCAGGAGATTTCCTTCTAGCTGTTCCCAATTCCTCTCTGGGGACTCGACTCGACCCACAGACCATTCGGATTGGTGTTGCTCTTCGCCTAGCCGCCCCCATACTCACCGAACATAGGTGTATTTGCGGCAGGGCGACGGCTGATCAATTCGGACTTCATGGTCTAGTGTGTCACACATCAGAAGGGAAGTATGCTAGACATGAGGAGGTCAATGACATCATAAAGAGAAGCCTCGCCACAGCCCGTTGCCCAGCTCAACGGGAACCCCAAGTGCAGAGGTCTGATGGAAGTCAAAAGCGTCCTGATGGAGCCACCATGCTACCCTGGAAGGATGGTAAGCAGATTGCTTGGGACTACACCTGTGCTGCCACATTGGCAGACACCTACCTGCCACACTCCTTAGCCGAAGGGGTGGAGCTGCCAGCCACAGGGAGACCCAGAAGACCGCAAATATGAAGACCTTCCCTCTTGCTATAACTTCATCCCAATAGGGTCGGAGACCCATGGAGCATGGGGCAAGTGTGCTCTAAAGTTTCTTAAAGAGCTGGGTGGAAAACTCATCATAGAAACCAAGGACCACAGGGCGACCAGCTTTCTCTTTCAGAGACTCAGTGTTGCGATCCAGAGGGAAAATGCCTGCAGTATTCTGGGCACGCGGCCCACTACCGGGGAGCTGGACGAAGTATTTGACATGTAGCTCTGAGTTGTCATCTATGTTGTTTTACTCACTATTGTATTCTTGTTAATGTATTTTGACAATGTATTGTATCTTGAAATAAATTTTATATATATTTAATAAAAGATGGGGTGGTAGGGGAAGTGGAATATTCAAATGGTTTCAGAAACACATCAAAATATTCTTCCTTGAAGCCTTTTTATCCACTTCTCCGAGGCTATGGGTCCCACAATTCACACCAGAGGTGGACCCCATTTTATATTATATATATATATATATATATATATATATATATATATATATATATATATATATATATATATATATAAAAGAGTTAAATGAAGTCATCTTTGATTCAGCTCCTTGTAAGAATGAATCAACTTCTTGCATCTTTACAATCTTTCCTAATTTACTTCTTAGTCAAGGTATCATCTTGGCGGCTCAGGTGGACACCCTCCTTTATGACTGCCACCTGAGTGGTTAGTTTACTGACCAGCCGAGCGGCAACACAGACACGATTACAGGGGGTTACAAAGCCTCCCTGTCAGATCCCATCAGATAAAATGCTGTATCTCAGAATATTACAGAGTTGAGTCACTCCATAGATTACAATCTCATCAGTACTCCCCCCCCCCCTGTTGATGCAAAATGTAGATACCATCTCAAGATTTTATATTTTAATATTATGAGAAGCTATTTCACAATTCCTTCTTTGGACCTGACTACAGAGTTTTTCTTTATTATCTAAGATAGTCTTTCAAGGTAGACCTGGATAATTATTATTATTATTATTATTATTATTATTATTATTACTAATTATTATTTATATCTTTTTTATTATCGCTGTTATTATTATTATTATTATTATTATTATTATTGTTATTATTACAATTATTATTACAATTATAATAATATATTATTATTATTATTATTATAATTATTATTACAATTATAATAATAATTATTATTATTATTATTATAATTACTGTCATTGTTTTATTTCTATTTGAAACGATAAACCCTCAAGGATTATGCAGCGTCTGGGGAATGAGAGGAAAGGATGGGTAGCTCTAATCTCTCGGATCAAGAGCCCTTCACCAGCAACAATGGGCTTCCTACCCCTCCTCTTGAAGAGACCTGGGTAGTGAGCAGGGTCACTGGGACCACTAGAAGCTGTGTTCCTGGACCACCAGAAGGGGTGGTCCCTGAACCAACAGAAGGGGGTGGTCCCTGGACCACCAGAAGGGGTGGTCCCTGAACCAACAGAAGGGGGGGTCCCTGGACCACCAGAAGGGGTGGTCCCTGAACCAACAGAAGGGGGGGGGTCCCTGGACCACCAGAATGGAGTGGTCCCTGGACCAACAGAAGGGGGTGGTCCCTGGACCCCTTCTGTTGGTCCCTTATCCCCAGGAAGCGACCCAAACTAGTCGACTAACATAGATGAATGGTTCAGAGAACCGACAACTTGGTAAATTAGACACATATGCAACACTTGGGTATCTTTATTGAGGAAACGTTTCGCCACACAGTGACTTCATCAGTCCATACTAAGGAGAATGGTGAAGAACAGGAGGAGTTTGAGGTAATCAGTCCCCCAGCCTTGAAAAGAATACAGGATATGTGTGAAGAATTAACTTATATACTGTAGACAGGTGAGGTGGGGCAGTCGTAGGTGGTATCAACTAACACCCAGGTACCTATTTCACTGATAGGTGAACATGGACACCAGGTGTCTTAAGGAAACACGTCCTAATGTTTCCACCTGTATCGGGAATCGAACCACGGATCTCAGTATGTGAACTGAGTGCGTTACCAATCGAGCTACGAGACACCATGATGGAAATAGTAGTCTTGACGTGGGTGTGGGGGTGGTTAATCATGTGACGTGGGTGTGGGGGTGGTTAATCATGTTACGTGGGTGTGGGGGTGGTTAATCATGTTACGTGGGTGTGGGGGTGGTTAATCATGTTACGTGGGTGTGGGGGTGGTTAATCAGGTGACGTGGGTGTGGGGGTGGTTAATCAGGTGACGTGGGTGTGGGGGTGGTTAATCAGGTGACGTGTTCGGCCTTACTTATTGCCTCAAGGACCTTCTTATGAGTCACCTGAGTCTGACTCATCACCACCACCAGGCAGAAAACAACAACAGTATCACCACCACCATCACTACCACAATCACTACCATCACCATCAACACCACCACAACCACCAACAGCACTACGGTACACGATTGGTCTGTCAAGCTGCTATTAGAATTTGACCCCAGCAAATGCAAAATTATGAATAACGGGGAAGACGACCGGAAACAGAGTACAGACTCGGGGCACAAATGTTGTAGACCTCCCTGAAACAGAAAGACCTCGGGGAGGCACCTGAGGCACAAATTAACCGAATAACCACTGCTGTAAATGTGAAGCTGGCAAATTTAAGGGTAGCATTCACGAACCTCAACACGGAGACATTTACGACCCTATACACGGCATATGTCGGGCCCAGCTTAGAGTATACAGCGCCATTATGGAACCATCACCAGATAAAGCGTGCAAAGAAGCTTGAAACTGTGCAAAGGATTCAAGGAAACTAGTCCCAGAGCTGAGTTGTATGAGCTATAAGGAGAGGCTAGAGGAGGTAGACCTGACCACACTAGAGGTCACGTGACTACGATGTACAAAATACTGAGAGAAAATGACAGCATGTACAGGGCGATTCTGTTGGAGAGGCGGGACTCAGGTACACGAGGGCACAGCTGGAAGGTAAACATACAGATGAGTCACAGGGACGTTAGAAAACACTTCTTTAGCCTTAGTCAAGAAGTGTAACGACCTAGACAGCCAAGTGAAAGAGTGGGATCCATACACAGTTTAAGAATAGGTATAATAGGGCTCACGCAGCCAGGAAAGAGTGAACCCAGTAACGGCCAGCGGAGAGGCGGAGCCAAGAGCTGAGACTCGACCCCTGCAACCACAGTTTAATAGCAGCATTTCCAGTAGGCATCAGAGCAACAACAACAACAACACCTACTAACCACCATCAACACCACCAGCTACAGTAAGTGAAGAAGCCACATCACCACAACCCACCACCACCACCCACTACCACAACCCACCACCACCACCCACTACCATAACCCACCACCACCACCCACTACCACAACCCACCACCACCACCCACTACCATAACCCATAACCACCACCCACTACCATAACCCACCACCACCACCCACTACCATAACCCATAACCACCACTACCATAACCCATAACCACCACTACCATAACCCACCACCACCACCCACTACCACAACCCACCACCACCACCCACAACCATAACCCACTACCACCACCACTACCATAACCCACCACTACCATAACCCACCACCACTACCATAACCCACCACCACTACCATAACCCACCACCACTACCATAACCCACCACCACTACCAGCCCGCATAGAGAGAACCTTGTGTCCACACTCCCCGAGATCTCCTTGTAGGGGTCCACATAAATCTGACACGGGACACTTAATTCCATAGAGAGAGCGACAGGGACAAGTGCAGCACTTCTCTGTGAAGGACAGAATCAATGTAATGTCCATAAACCCTTCAGGGTAAATCAGTGTTTCCATACGAAGAGCAACGAAGATAATCAAGAGGCAGCTGATCGCACACTTGAGACACACAACACAGTGGCTAAACTTCCCGCTCCTCTCAAGTGGAATATTCTGACGTGGGAAGATAATACGTACCTAACAGTCAAGCTCACAACCAACAATAAAAGTCGCAGTGCCGGGCCAACAACAATAACTAACTCATAAACAATAGTTCAGGAGGGACCCGAGGTGCTGTCTGTTTTGGTTTCCATTTTGTGGGTTACTTGTGAATTGTTCTGGCTCACTCTCTAGACATTTTCCATAACGTTGGCAATTTATTGAGATATATAAACCTATACGTTTTTGGAGAGGGTTAAATGTGGGTATTCTATAATAATGTGTGTCTTTCCATTTACGTAAAAGAATGTATGGGTTAGAAAATGACCATTGTATGAAACTTTGTATTTTCACAATTTCTGCATATAAAAAATATATATATATATATATATATATATATATATATATATATATATATATATATATATATTATACGAACATTATCTCTCAGTCCACAGCAGGATTCGAACCTAGACACTGCATCAAAGTACGTAGTTCCTTCTCCAGTCGGCCAGATCCCACATCTTGCTGTAGACTGAGAAATAATGTTTGTAAATAATTTCGCCTCTTTGCCAAGTGTTAAATTCAATATCTGTTTCGTTGTTCACTGTGTGTGGCAGAATTTTATGAAATAACCTATCACTGGCCTGGTGTCCCGGGGTATGGAAGTTACCTCTTAGCTTCGACTATTGTTATTATTATTATTATTATTATTATTATTATTATTATTATTATTATTATAATTATTAATCTTACTATTATCCAGTGGTGCACAAATCCCTTGCTTGGCTCTATAATTCACTTTCACCGTTCTTAAATGCACTTTTACTGTTCTATAAGTCACTTTCACTGTTCTATAAGTCACTATCACCGTTCTATAAGTCACTTTCACTGTTCTATAAGTCACTTTCAATGTTCTATAAGTCACTTTCACTGTTCTATAAGTCACTTTCACTGTTCTATAAGTCACTTTCACTGTTCTATAAGTCACTTTCACTGTTCTATAAATCACTTTCACTGTTCTATAAGTCACTTTCACTGATCTATAAGCCCCCTTTCACTGTTCTATAAGTCACTTTCACTGTTCTATAAGTCCTTTCACTGTTTATAAGTCACTTTCACTGTTCTATAAGTCACCACTGTTCATAAGTCACCACTGCCCCAAAAAATTCTCCAGTATATTCTTCCGTGAAGAATGAAATTAATAATTGAAGGAGGGATCAGAATTGATGGGGAAAAGAGGACGGAGTGTAGCAAGGTGCGGGGAGTGTAGAAGGGGGTGGGGGGCACCCGGGGCGCGGGGAGGTGGGGGCCCCGGGCGGGGAGGAAAGGGGTGGAGTGCAGTGGGGGGGGAGGCAGGGCGCGGGGAGGGAGGGCGGGGAGGTCCCCAAGGGGGAGGGGGGAAAGGGGGAGGAAAGGCAGGGGGGGGTCCCGGGTTGGGGGGCGGGGGGGGAAAAAGGCCCGGGGAGCGTAAAGGGGGGGAGGCAGCCGGGGCGGAGGGTCCCCGGGTTGGGGGGGGGCGGGCACAGGGGGAGTGCAGTTGCTGCGCGGGGAAAAAGCCAAGGGGGGGTGAGCAAGGGGGAGGAAGGGTGTGGGGAGGCACCCGGGGGGAGGCAGGGGCTGGCGGAGGGAGCAATGGGAGTGAAGAATGCGGGGAGGTAAGGGTGGGGTGAAGGGTGGGGGGGGAACCCCAAGGTGGGGGGGGCCCAGGTGGTGGGGGGAAACGGTTTTGGGGAAAAGCCGGGGGAGGTAAAAAGGTCGGGGAGGCCACAGGGAGGAAAAAGGGGGGGGAAAAGGCAGCAAGGGTGGGGAGGCAGCGGGCGGGGGGAAGGCACGGGGGAAAAACCAAGGGGGGGGATAAAAGGGGGTGGGGGGGTGCGCAAAGGCGGGGGGTGAAGGTTATGGGGGATCCCCAAGGTGGGGAGGAAAGGGGGGGGGGAGTGCCCCCGGGGGGGGAAACCATGTGGGGAGGGCCAAAGGGGGGGGGAGGGCAGCGCTGCGCGGGGAGGCCCCAAGGGGGGGGAGGAGCAAAGGTGCGGGGGCCAAGGCGCGGAGGCAGCGCTGCGCGGGGAAAAGGGGGGAAAAAAGGGTGGGGAGTGCAGCGCTGCGGGGGGAGGCAGCGGCGCGGGGGGCCCCACGGGTGGGGGGGGGGGGGGCCAAGGCGGGGTGGGGGGGTTTTGCAAAGGGGGGGGGGAGTAAAGGCGCGGGAAAAGGGAAGGGGCCGGGGGAGGCAGCGAAGGGGGGGGGAGGGAAGGGGCCAAGGTTTTGCGGGGGGGTCCCCGGGCGGGGAGGGGAAAGAAGGCGCGGGGAGGGGGGCCAGGCGGGGATGTGGGGCAAGGCGCGGGGAGGCAGCAAGGTGGAGGCAGCGAAGGGCGGGGGGCCGAACCCAAGGGGGTGGGGAAAGGGGGGCGGGGGGAGGCGGGCGCGGGGAGGCGGGCGCGGAGTGGGGGTCGCGGGGAAAAGGCAGGACGCGGGGGGGGCCAGCGAAGGCGCGGATGGGGAAGGCGGGGGGGGAAAAGGCGCGTGGGGAGGCACCCTGGCCGGGGAGGAAGGTTGGGGGGGGGGAGCCGGTGGGGTTTTGCGCGGTGGGGGGGAGCAAGGGGGGGAGGAGCGGGTGCGGGGGGGCACGGGGTGGGGAGTGGGCACGTGGGGGAGGTAGCAAGGGTGGGGAGGAGCGGTGGGGGGGAGCAAGGGGGGGAGTGCACCCTGCGTGGGGGGAAAAAGCAATGTGGGGATGCAGCGGGGGGTTGCGGGGGGGGGTAAAAAGGCGGGGAGTGAGCGGGGTGGGGGGGGGTTAGCCCCGTGTGGGGAGGCATTGGGGAAGGGGGGGGGAGTGCCCCCGGGGGGGGGAGGAAGGGGGGAAAAGGCAGGGGGGTGGGGGGGTGGGGTGGGGGAGTGCGGGGGCTGGTGGATGCAGCTGGGGGGGAGGCAGGCTGGGGGGATAAAGGTGCGGGGGGGCACAAGGGTGGGGGAAAAGGCTGGGGGGGGGAAAAAGGGGGAAAAGGAAAATGTGGAGGAAAAAAAAGGTGTGGGGAAAATGCGGGACGGTGTGGGGAGGAAGGCGGGTTTAGCGGGGTGATGGGAGGGCCGGGGGAAAAAAAGTGCACATAAGGATTAAAGGGGTTAAATTGGGAAAAAGGGAAAAAAAAAGGGGAAGAAAATAAGGGGGGAGGGTTAAGGAGGGAGGAATGGGGGGAGGAAAAGGAGGGAGGGATTGGAAAAAGGCAGAGAGGAATGGGGAAGGGAGGAAAAAGGAGGGAGGAAAAAGGAGGATTGGAAAAAGGAGGGACAAATTTTAAAGAGGACGGAAAAAGATGGGGGGGAAGAAGAGGACAAAATTTTAGGAGGACGAAAAGGGGGGGGGAAAGGGCAAGAGGAGGAAAAGGAGGACGGAAAATCCTAAATGGAAGGGGAAAAAAGGAAGGACGGAATGAAAGAGGGAGGGAAACCAGATTTTTGGAAAAAGCAGGGGGAGGAAAAGAGGAGGAAAAATTTAAGGGGGGACGGAAAAAAAGAGGGGGGGAAGGGGGGAGACGGAAAGAGGGAAAAGGAAGGGCAGGGGGGTTTTGGAACGAGAGGACGGAAGGCAGGGGACGGAAGAGGGGAACAAATGGTAGGAGGGATGGAAGGTAGAGAGGGATGGAAGGTAGGGAGGGATGGAAGGTAGAGAGGGATGGAAGGTAGGGAGGGATGGAAGGTAGAGAGGGATGGAAGGTAGGGAGGGATGGAAGGGTGGATGAGAATCATCTCTAAACTTAGAGAAATAAATCTTGCTCAAAACACATGTTATTGTTGGTACGTCTCTGGTGATCTTCCAATTGTCTCACCATCATGGTCACCATCATGGTCACCATCATGGTCACCATCATGGTCACCATCATGGTCACCATCATGGTCACCATCATGGTCACCATCATGGTCACCATCATGGTCACCATCATGGTCACCATCATGGTCACCATCATGGTCACCATCATGGTCACCATCATGGTCACCATCATGGTCACCATCATGGTCACCATCATGGTCACCATCATGGTCACCATCATGGTCACCATCATGGTCACCATCATGGTCACCATCATGGTCACCATCATGGTCACCATCATGGTCACCATCATGGTCACCATCATGGTCACCATCATGCTTGTGTCACCATAATGGTGTGTGTGTGTGCAATACACATACACGCACACACAGTCATAAGCCATAGCACTCTATGTAGTATTTTCGTGTGTGAATGTCTACTGCAGCGGTGGTGTCAAAGAACCTCAATGGTGTCAAAGAACCTCAATGGTGTCAAAGAACCTCAATGGTGTCAAAGAACCTCAATGGTGTCAAAGAACCTCAATGGTGTCAAAGAACCTCAATGGTGTCAAAGAACCTCAATGGTGTCAAAGAACCTCAATGGTGTCAAAGAACCTCAATGGTGTCAAGGAACCTCAATGGTGTCAAGGAACCTCAGTGGTGTCAAAGAACCTCAGTGGTGTCAAAGAACCTCAATGGTGTCAAAGAACCTCAATGGTGTCAAGGAACCTCAATGGTGTCAAAGAACCTCAATGGTGTCAAGGAACCTCAATGGTGTCAAAGAACCTCAATGGTGTCAAAGAACCTCAATGGTGTCAAAGAACCTCAATGGTGTCAAAGAACCTCAATGGTGTCAAAGAACCTCAATGGTGTCAAAGAACCTCAATGGTGTCAAAGAACCTCAATGGTGTCAAAGAACCTCAATGGTGTCAAAGAACCTCAATGGTGTCAAAGAACCTCAATGGTGTCAAGGAACCTCAATGGTGTCAAGGAACCTCAGTGGTGTCAAAGAACCTCAATGGTGTCAAAGAACCTCAATGGTGTCAAAGAACCTCAATGGTGTCAAGGAACCTCAATGGTGTCAAAGAACCTCAATGGTGTCAAGGAACCTCAATGGTGTCAAAGAACCTCAATGGTGTCAAAGAACCTCAATGGTGTCAAAGAACCTCAATGGTGTCAAAGAACCTCAATGGTGTCAAAGAACCTCAATGGTGTCAAAGAACCTCAATGGTGTCAAAGAACCTCAATGGTGTCAAAGAACCTCAATGGTGTCAAAGAACCTCAATGGTGTCAAAGAACCTCAATGGTGTCAAAGAACCTCAATGGTGTCAAAGAACCTCAATGGTGTCAAGGAACCTCAATGGTGTCAAGGAACCTCAGTGGTGTCAAAGAACCTCAATGGTGTCAAAGAACCTCAATGGTGTCAAAGAACCTCAATGGTGTCAAGGAACCTCAATGGTGTCAAAGAACCTCAATGGTGTCAAGGAACCTCAATGGTGTCAAAGAACCTCAATGGTGTCAAAGAACCTCAATGGTGTCAAAGAACCTCAATGGTGTCAAAGAACCTCAATGGTGTCAAAGAGCTTCAGCTCTACGTGAGTGGCACTGCCTGGAGCCCCGGGGTGCACAGCACTCAACTTTATTGCTCTGGAAAAGCTGCGAAATGTGTCACGCTATATGTGGCAGACGGGAGAGGGGTCGAGTGCAGTGGTAGTAGTGGTGATGTGTAGTGATGGAGGTGGTGGAGTTGTGTGGCGGCGGTGGTGGTGGTGGTGGTGGTGGTGGTGAGGTGGTGGATAAGAATATTGACTGCAATTGAGTGGAATGTGTACAAGTGATGAATTAAGGATGATACCACACTACCATCCATACATGATACCACATCTACACGCATGATACCACACTACACGCATGATACCACACTACAGCATGATACCACACTACACGCATGATACCACACTACACGCATGATACCACACTACAAGCATGATACCACACTACACGCATGATACCACACTACAGCATGATACCACACTAAAGCATGATACCACACTACACGCATGATACCACACTACAGCATGATACCACACTACACGCATGATACCACACTACAGCATGATACCACACTACAAGCATGATACCACACTACACGCATGATACCACACTACACGCATGATACCACACTACACGCATGATACCACACTACAGCATGATACCACACTACAAGCATGATACCACACTACAAGCATGATACACACTACAGCATGATACCACACTACAGCATGATACCACACTACAAGCATGATACCACACTACAAGCATGATACCACACTACAGCATGATACCACACTACACGCATGATACCACACACATGATACCACACCACACATGATACCACACTACACGCATGATACCACACTACACACATGATACCACACTACACGCATGATACACACAAACTGATACCACACTACAGCATGATACAACACTACAAGCATGATACCACACTACAAGCATGATACCACACTACAAGCATGATACCACACTACACGCATGATACCACACTACACGCATGATACCACACTACACGCATGATACCACACTACACGCATGATACCACACTACACGCATGATACCACACTACAAGCATGATACCACACTACAAGCATGATACCACACTACACGCATGATACCACACTACACGCATGATACCACACTACAAGCATGATACCACACTACAAGCATGATACCACACTACAAGCATGATACCACACTACACGCATGATACCACACTACACGCATGATACCACACTACACGCATGATACCACACTACACGCATGATATCACACTACACGCATGATACCACACTACACGCATGATATCACACTACACACATGATACCACACTACACGCATGATACCACACTACAAGCTTGATACCACACTACACGCATGATACAACACTACAAGCATGATACCACACTACAAGCATGATACCACACTACAAGCATGATACCACACTACACGCATGATACCACACTACACGCATGATACCACACTACACGCATGATACCACACTACACGCATGATACCACACTACACGCATGATACCACACTACAAGCATGATACCACACTACAAGCATGATACCACACTACACGCATGATACCACACTACACGCATGATACCACACTACAAGCATGATACCACACTACAAGCATGATACCACACTACAAGCATGATACCACACTACAAGCATGATACCACACTACACGCATGATACCACACTACACGCATGATACCACACTACACGCATGCTACCACACTACACACATGATACCACACTACACACATGATACCACACTACACGCATGATACCACACTACACACATGATACCACACTACACGCATGATACCACACTACAAGCTTGATACCACACTACACGCATGATACAACACTACAAGCATGATACCACACTACAAGCATGATACCACACTACAAGCATGATACCACACTACACGCATGATACCACACTACACGCATGATACCACACTACACGCATGATACCACACTACACGCATGATACCACACTACACGCATGATACCACACTACAAGCATGATACCACACTACAAGCATGATACCACACTACACGCATGATACCACACTACACGCATGATACCACACTACAAGCATGATACCACACTACAAGCATGATACCACACTACAAGCATGATACCACACTACACGCATGATACCACACTACACGCATGATACCACACTACACGCATGATACCACACTACACGCATGATATCACACTACACACATGATACCACACTACACGCATGATATCACACTACACACATGATACCACACTACACGCATGATACCACACTACAAGCTTGATACCACACTACACGCATGATACAACACTACAAGCATGATACCACACTACACGCATGATACCACACTACAAGCATGATACCACACTACACGCATGATACAACACTACAAGCTTGATACCACACTACACGCATGATACAACACTACAAGCATGATACCACACTACAAGCATGATACCACACTACAAGCATGATACCACACTACACGCATGATACCACACTACACGCATGATACCACACTACACGCATGATACCACACTACACGCATGATACCACACTACACGCATGATACCACACTACACGCATACCACACTACACGCATGATACCACACTACACGCATGATACCACGCCTCGTGTGGTACCCCTCAGCTCTATAATAGCAGTAAAGGTTGTGGAGGTGTCAGACCTGAGAGGGTAATATCATCTCACTTTAAAGACAATTATTTTTAGGTAGGTAATGCATGTTACAGAAAATTATTTAGAGAGTTAGAGAGCCAAGTGAACAGAACATTAAATCAGAGATACACTGACAGCTTCGTAAGCACTCAAGCACAGACAGTACACAAAAGAACAAGAATACAGAGTACCCACCCAGAGATACACAGATCAGAGCCACACAGAGATTCAAGATTACAGGCAATCAGGTGCAGAGGCAGCCAGAGAAACATTAAAACCCATGATCTGAGGGCATTAAAAACCCAAGAAGCTGCCCTTCTCTCACGAGACAGTTAATTCTGACCGCTCTCAAGAATCAACGTGAACACACTTTGATTTGTAAGGTAATTTTTTGATGCCATTTTTACCCCACGTTGGACATGGATACGCAATTTGGCACAGCAACAATGAAAGACATTGACTTGGCGCTGTCCTGGGCTCAGTCAGCTGTGTGAGAGAGAGAGAGAGAGAGAGAGAGAGAGAGAGAGAGAGAGAGAGAGAGAGAGAGAGAGAGAGAGAGAGAGAGAGAGAGAGAGAGAGAGAGAGAGAGAGACAGACAGACAGACAGACAGACAGACAGACAGACAGAGAGAGACAGACAGAGACATAGATTCAATTAACTGAGAAAGATTTGACAATGACTCTGAGACAACAGGAAAAAATGGAAAGGAATCCATTGAAACAAATATTTCAACAATCACAGGAGAGCTGCAAATGTTTTTAGTGAACAGGGACAGTAGAGGAAGGAAGCGATGGAAAGAATGAGAGAGAGAGAGAGAGAGAGACAAACAGAAACAGATTACATGGTATACAGCCATTAAAACCTACACCAGTATCGAGTATGGGGTTGTCACTCTCTGCCTTATCATGTGTGTTTGTAATACTAAGGAGACAGAGTTGTTATGAGGGAGCCAACACACCCAGCAACTCAATGTTAATAACACTCAATATTTCATATGACTGAAATTTCCTTGGAACATTCGCTAAACCCTCACGGGTCCTTAAGCGTTGCTCTGCATCAGATCGAGTCTAGGGCTAAGATGGTTGAAGGGAAAATAAATATTCTCCAAGAACAATGAAATAAAGAACTAGATCACTCTGGCATGCATCACTACACTTCTACTGTATAATGATACAACGACGTAAGTAGATGTAAAACATAATAAAACCTATTAAAACACCTTACTGATTAGCTAATTAGCAGAACCCAATGATGGTACAACAGACATGAGGTAGACATGTACGTACATGAAATGACATAATATACTGGAACAAACAACGTTGTTAGACGGTTTACTCTGACCCTGTGGATATATCATTGACTATTTAGCCAACTGTCTCAAAGAGATGTAAGTGAATCCACTGTACAAGAGTTGTATGATTATCTGTGTAAGTGTACAGGTAAGAGTCCTCTGGTCCTCCCCCGACCTGAAGACAAGTCTCTATACCTAAATACATGAGGAGATGGTTTTGCAAGGTTAGTGAGAAATAATTACGTATTATCTAATGGCATCTGAAATGTTATCGCATCAATAAGCCACCAGGATTCCCTACCTTCGATGACCCACTGCCTCACACAACCTCCCACATGAAGGCAACACATCACTGGAAGGCTTATGATCATCAGGACTGAAGAATTCAGAAAGTCGAGCAGACATGGACCTCAACGAAGACGTCAATTTCCACGAAACGCCGCCGGAGCCAGCAGAAAGTAGCACAGTGACAGACACACGAGAACTACACTCAGTCAAAGCATCCTTTGACAGGAGTGAGTGTCTGCCTAGTCAGATACCTTCTCACCTCTGAGCACATCTGTTATCTAATTATAACCCTGTGTGCGAGACTAACGACCCCATTAAAATCCAGACTACCTGGTGATGCAAGCTCAGGATACACAACTGCCCCACAATAAAAAATATGCATAAATGTACACAATAATAAACAGTGTATGTGTCATGTAAACAGTTATTTTATTGAAACTTACAATGAAATAAAATATGAGCGCCTTTTATTTGTGCTGTCGTGAGTTAAAATTAAATATCAGTAGTAAATACTGTACAGCTTCACGAAATGACGAATCACATTGTCTCCGACTCATCACAATCAACGAAGACTCTAGGCCTAGAAAATGTGCCTTTGAAGTATACCTCTGGCACTCTGAGTAGTTATCTGACACTGAGTAGTTCTCTGACACTCTGAGTAGTTCTCTAGCACTCTGAGTAGTTCTCTGACACTGAGTAGTTCTATAGCACTCTGAGATCAGCATACTTCTGGCAGTCAGAGGTGAGTATACGCTGTCACTCTGAGGTCGACGTCTCCTGGTGTGAGGGGATATTGTGAGGGAAGGACAGAGCCATCACGGTCTCCAGCTGATGAGTGAGATGTTACCATGGTAACACATAGCGTGAGACTGAATGGTGGAGGGAAGTGGAGGGTATTGGACGGAGGTGGAGGGTTACAGAGTGGTGGAATGCTATAGAAGGGTGGTGGAGGGTTACAGAGGGTGGTGAACGGTTACAGAGGGTGGTGGAGGGTTACAGAGGGTGGTGAAAGGTTTCAGAGGGTGGTGAAAGGTTACAGAGGATGGTGAAGGGTTACAGAGGATGGTGAAGTGTTACAGAGGGTGGTGAAGGGTTACAGAGGGTGGTGAAAGGTTACAGAGGATGGTGAAGGGTTACAGAGGGTGGTGAAGGGTTACAGAGGGTGGTGAAGGGTTACAGAGGATGGTGAACGGTTACAGAGGGTGGTGAAGGGTTATAAAGGGTGGTGAACAGTTACAGAAGGTGAAGGGTTACATAGAGGGTGAAGGGTTACAGAGGGTGGTGGAGGGTTACAGAGGATGGTGAACGGTTACAGAGGGTGGTGAAGGGTTATAAAGGGTGGTGAACAGTTACAGATGGTGAAGGGTTACAGAGGGTGGTGAAGGGTTACAGAGGGTGGTGAAAGGTTACAGAGGATGGTGGAGGGTTACAGAGGGTGGTGAACGGTTACAGAGGGTGGTGAAGGGTTACAGAGGATGGTGAAGGGTTACAGAGGGTGATGGAGGGTTACAGAGGGTGGTGAAGGGTTACAGAGAGGGTGAAGGGTTACAGAGGGTGGTGGAGGTGTGAGAGTGCGTGTTAGCTTGTGGTGTAGCTTAATTTACACGGTAGTTTAGCTGTTTTGACTCAGCCGCTGCTGCTACTGCTGTTGTTACTGTTGTTGTTATTGCAACTACTATTGCTGTTACTGTTGCCACTTCGGCTACAGCACGAGCAGTGATAAGCTAAAGAAATAACATTAACACAAAACAAACAACAGCAGCAACAACAGAAGCATAAACAAGTACATTAACACAGAACAAACAACAGCAGCAACAACAGCAGCATAAACAAGTACATTAACACAGAACAAACAACAGCAGCAACAACAGCAGCATAAACAAGTACATTAACACAGAACAAACAACAGCAGCAACAACAGCAGCATAAACAAGGACAGTAAAAACATCACATAATGATCGCTGTTATGCAGGTTAAGATGCATATGTACGGAAGGTGAAAAAGAAAAATTGATAAAGTCGAGGGAATGGATACTTGGATAACCGTAATAAAATGAAGCAGTGACGAAAACTGCGTTGAACATCCGCTGTGGTCGCGTTGACCACCACAGCGGGAGGTGTTGTAAGACGTTGAACAAGAGCTATGACTGTATTGGAAGACGATGAACGGCAGCTCGTGTGTGTTTGTGTATGTTTGGATTTGTACTCAGCTATATGTGGTTGCAGTGGTGGATACTTAGCTCCTGGCCCTGCCTATCAACCTATCCTTACAACTGTGTATGACGTTTCCTTGGTCCACCTCCTTGTCTAACTTATTCCACCTCCTATGTATAAACAAACAACGGGTACACAAGCGCCCTGCTAACAGGTTTCTATTTACTGATAACATAAGCTTTGAGACTCGTCTTCAACTGGTCTGCCAGAAACCTCAACCACAATCCTCAAACTTCTGTTAAGAATATTTTGGATTCCAGTATCACTGCTATAATTCTCAGGGATAGACTAAATGCCCTCAAGAGACCATAAGATAGAACAAGTGATGTATGTGACTGCCTAAGGTGCTATGTACTTTCTCACAGAGTAATCACTTTACTGAGGTGTTCACTTTCTCGACAACCCTTGACAAGGAGAACCAGCTTCTTCATTCAGTATCAGCAGTGGGTTGCTAATAACATATATAATTTTGCATGATTCAGTCTCTGGTTCCTGAGCCCGTTTCTGAATTTTCACTCGACAGACGTAGACCACCTTCGCCAAATATTATATATATGATACTCACGAGGAAGCACTAAAGCCGTAGGAGTCATACACTGCACGGTGAAATAGAAGGTAATTAAGCTAAAACCCCTTCACCAAAATTAAGGAACCTGCCTTGACGGCTGCTTCTCTCATTTATGTATGAATCAAACTCTGTACAAGCGTTACTAATCTACCTTTCCCTTCCCTGCTTCTTCAGCCCAAGTATATACACAGATTCCGAAAATATATGCGTATACAGCTCCTGGTCTCTCCCGTGTCATCTGAGTGTGCAGCTCCTGGTCTCTCCCATGTCATCTGAGTGTACAGCTCCTGGTCTCTCCCGTGTCATCTGAGTGTACAGCTCCTGGTCTCTCCCGTGTCATCTGAGTGTACTGCTCCTGGTCTCTCCCGTGTCATCTGAGTGTACAGCTCCTGGTCTCTCCCGTGTCATCTGAGTGTACAGCTTCCATGTGCGTGTCCTCATATTACTCCAATCCATGTCCCTTTGTTTTCTTCTCGTCCACCTTGCCAATGTATCGGAGTATTTTATTTGTTGTGATTATATCTCGTGTTGTTGTGAGCTCTTCCAGTGCTGGCACAACCAGCTCATATAATCTCACACTCTATTTCTCAGCTCCTGAACCAATCTATTAGTGAATCATTCAACTTTTTCCAGCTTATTGATTTTTTTTAACACATCGGCCTTCTGCCACCGAAAGTAAGGTGACCAAAAAAGGGAACACAGTCACCATAACTCAGCGAAGAGCTGCAAGAAGTGTGCAGACGTCACCACCCTAGTGATTACTGAAGGACTGGCATGATGTACGTAGCTAATACCATCTTCAAGGATTCCTTGTTTGTAATTATTTATTTTTAATTGGATATTTGCAGGTAGAAGATGACTTAAATCAGAATATTAATCCTGGGAAGGTTAATAATCCAGGATATTAAAAGAAAAGCAGTCAGTGTTTCTTATTTCCGTCTGGGGTTCATTGGTCCTTCTCCCAGGATGTGCCTGTTTACTGCAGGGTGAGCAGGGCAGAAAGAGACTTGACCAAGCGTCTCCCAACCTCTCAGGATTTAACCGAATTCTTCAGCTGTGAGGCGATCTCGCTACCATCTTAATTATTATTATTATTATTACTATTGTTGCTGTTTTCATGTGATTTTGAGGTTCGGTCTTACAATGCTGACCACAACAATCAACTAACACCCAGGCACTTATATACTGTTAGGTGAGCAGGGACATCAGGTATAAGTACACTTACACAGACGAGCTTCTTGTACCTCTCATGACAATCTTTCTTAGATTTTGAAGGGTATCTTTCTCAGTACATATGTTAAATCTGAACAAAAATATGAAAATGTTGATTGAAAAAATCTGAAATACGTCTTTTATGTTGGAACTTGGAGCGAGAGCGAGCGAGAGAAAGATGTCTGTGCCAACTTGTGGTGGCAGTCGCACCAGCGAACTTCAACTGAGGCACTGAAGCATTGTCAAGGTTGTTGTGGCGTGCTCTGACCCATCAAGCTTACGATTTACAGCGCTTGGCACCTGCTTCAGTGGCACCTTCTCTCCCAGAAACACCAGCTGCCTGCCCACCCTCGTCCTGCCCACCCTCGTCCTGCCCACCCTCGTCCTGCCCACTCTCGCCCTGCCCACCCTTTCCCCACTACAATAAATTGTACTTTATTTTGTACCCAATATCCATCCAGTGGACGGGAACGTGAGAGAATATGAACACATGAATATACCTACAAACAAGACCCAAAATAGTTAATATAAGTATTTTTTTAAATATAATAATAATTAAGTGTAATTTATTTATTATTTTCCCAGTACATTGTGTTGACGTTACTGTGAGTTTTATGTGTTTCTTGTGATGAGTAACACAACCGTCTATCTACTGCGTCTGGAGCCAAGAACTATTGAAGTTTGGCAGCTTCTTCAATGGCATACCGAGACTCCACCTGCTTGGGGAGTTTCCCCTCAGTACCTGTGGAAGAGCTGGTGACATTCTTCAGTGGATTTGACTCTGAAAACAAGATATCTAAAATTCTGTGCGGGTATCGTAAATTTGCTTGTAACAGATGGAACAATAGTACAAGTAGAAGGAGATGAATTGTATACATGTACAACATGTAGGTACCTTTATTGCTGATCTGTTCGACTGTGCAGCAGGCGAATGCTGTTGAATATAACCCTGGAGACACTGAAAGAAGAGAGAAGTAATACTGAGCTGCTCAGTACCTCCTCCACTTGTACAAGATATCAAGTACAAACTATATCAGAACCAACAGACTGTGGAATAAAAGAGCTTGTTCAACACTGTGGAGCTTTATTAATCCTATATAGAATATACAGAAAACATGGCATTAAGCTTAAGTATGGGAGAGAGGTAGGGTCAGGGCGTAGTAGTGGGTGGTAAGAGGGCATGGTAGTGGGTGGTAAGAGGGCGTGGTAGTGGGTGGTGGGCAGGCGTGGTAGTGGGTGGTGAGCGGGCGTGGTAGTGGGTGGTAAGCGGGCGTGGTAGTGGGTGGTGGGCAGGCGTGGTAGTGGGTGGTAAGCGGGCGTGGTAGTGGGTGGTGGGCAGGCAGGGCCACATTGTCACCCGACTGCAGTGACTTACTTGTTCAGGTACAATCAATCAAATTCATAAATTCGGCAGAGTAGTTGAAGCCTCGTGAGTTTTGCACAGCTGTGCTAAATACTTCTGTCATGGCTGCGTCTAAACACCGTCACCTCTGTAACTCATCATCAGACTAGCTGTATCCCATTTCATGGGATGCTGTAGTGTGCGTGGGTAGCGAGTACAACATCCAGTCCTACTGGATGCGCTACTCTTAAGGATTGTGTGGTTCAGTGGACTAGAGCGTCATGTGTTTTCGCTCACCATGAGGCGGGCCAAAGCATCATGGGTTCGACCCCTGGCTAGTGTAGTGTAGTTATTGATATATATATATATATATATATATATATATATATATATATATATATATATATGACTTGGACTTACAGGAAGCATGCGTGAGCGTGTTAGATAGGAGCGAATGGAGACAAATGGTTTTTAATACTTGACGTGCTGTTGGAGTGTAAGCAAGGTAACATTTATGAAGGTATTCAGGGAAACCGGCAGGCCGGACTTGAGTCCTGGAGATGGGAAGTACAGTGCCGGCACTCTGAAGGAGGGGTGTTAATGTTGCAGTTTTATAACTGTAGTGTAAAGCACCCCTCTGGCAAGACAGTGATGAAGTGAATGATGGTGAAAGTTTTTCTTTTTGAGCCGATATGCTAATAAAAAAATAATATATATATTATATATATATATATATATATATATATATATATATATATATATATATATATATATATATATATATATATATATATATATATGACAAAGCTTTTATTTTTATAATGAACTTTGGGGTTATTTTATTACTATTACTTAATGTCAAAAATTACTCAATATATTTGGCACTGTGGTAATTTAACCGAGTTTTCAATGGCTAAAAGCATTTAATATGGCTGTCAAATTTTATCATTTCATCAAAAAATTTGAAAGAATTGGGGTGGCTCTACCGACTCTAAAAATCCAGATTTTTAAATCTGAGTCCGAATTTAACATCAAATACTCATACTTAATTCCGATTCAGTATCCAAATCAGAATCCTCATACAAATTAATACAAAGATTCAAATCTCTGCCCACTTTATAACGTCAAATCTACACTGAAGTTCAAGTTCACAGCAAAACTCTAAAATTATTGGTAATTCAGCCCTAAAGGTCAATTTTGCGCTAGAGTGAGAATCTAATTTAGGATCAGATCGTTGAGTGAATTTTTATGGTGTTGGTCGTCTGAGTTTCCGGTTCATTAACAACGTTGACGCCGTCTTCTATAGCTTTAATAAGATGACGGAAACAACACTGTAAGATCACACACACATACGATAAAGCTCTTAGAGCAGGGAGAGAGTGGACGTAGTAGCATCCAGCGAAGAGGTGGGGCCAGGAGCTGTGATTCGATCTCTACAATCACAAATAAGTACAAATAGGTGAATCCACACACACACATACACACTTTAGGGAGCAAACACACAAACTTCAATATATATCACTACAAAGATCCGTGTAGATGTTTAAATATTAGTATACGTATCACGACAGACGTCCTCTGTACACCTGTACAGATCCTCTTGTGTATAAACACAGCGGTCTCTGTACAACCTTCTAGCAAGAAATAATCTCAACGAATACGAGAAACTTGATAACGTTCGCCCAACATGATTTTAAATATCACGAGATAATTGGCCATCATTTGCATCTACCCGGCTTCAATTTACTGCCTCGATTACGGTCATTGCCCGAGCTTAATGGTCACCTTGGCTGCTTCAACAGCGTCTTCTCACTGTGTGTGTCTTTGACCCAGGCTGCACCCTCGTATGTTTATAATATCATTGCTTCAGAGCGGGAACTGAAATTTTATCACTGTAAGGCCCCAGGTATGTCTATG
This sequence comes from Cherax destructor, assembly GCA_009830355.1. Taxonomy (NCBI): domain Eukaryota; kingdom Metazoa; phylum Arthropoda; class Malacostraca; order Decapoda; family Parastacidae; genus Cherax; species Cherax destructor. The sequence continues at coordinate 461,653 of WNWK01000182.1, read as the reverse complement.
TACACAAACTCGCACATTCCAATATGATTGGCACAAACACAAAAAACTAATTATGGAGGAACAGAAAGTAGTGTATATTGACTTGTCTCACAGGTAGAACGGAACTCTATCAACATCTGTTGTCTAGACTTTGTTAGATATCATTAAATAGGTTATGTTAGGTAAGTTTCGTCCTGTAATGACTCGCTCCTGGATATGTTTTGTCATCTGACCGAGGCCTTCCGCTGGCTTACCGGTTCACCCCTTTAAAATTTTAAGATAACATTTTTTGATGTATCATCGATGAATGTTCAAACTAAGAGGTGTTATCTTCCCTCAGCTTACTTCAAAGTCCAGCCTTAAGGTATATTATTACGTCCCGGGATGCCACCTACGACAGTCAGCTAAGACCCAGGCCAGATACCTGTTTATTGCAAGGTTAACAGTAGCAACAGGGCAGTAACATACACACTGAGAGGTGTATGTCTTTCAGTAAATATAGTTTAATTTAATCCCTGTTATAAGGATTAAACTATTCTTGATTGGTGGTAAACAGGTGACATGCAGCCTTAATGACCCTCGTGTAGTAGATTAAACTGTATTAACCAACCAACCGAGTAGTAGATTAGTAGATGTAAGGAGACCTATGTATGTCTTCACCCTTCTTGTGTTGAACCCATTTTCTTCAGTTGTGAGCCGAAGACATTACTACTGAGCCTCGGCCATTGTATTTTCAAGTTTCTTTCAGAAGATATAAAAAAAAAAATTCAGAAAGAACATAGAAGTGTTCTAGAGGAAACAGAACCAATTCCAGGCAAGAAGTTCCAGATCACCAAGACAGTGATAGCTATGTACTTCAGCGGGACACTGACAGCAACAGCTACAAGATTAGAAAACTCTCAAAACCGGTCGCAGACATGCTGTTGTTGTTGGTGTTATTGGTATTTAGGGTCACCATATATTACGCCGTATTGTTGTTGGTATATAGGGTCACAACATCTTACGCCGTATTGTTGTTGGTATATAGGGTCCCTATATTTTACGCCGTACTGTTGTTGGTATATTGGGTCACAACATTTCAAGTGGTATTATTGTTGTTACTGGTATATAGGGTCACCATATCTTACACCGTATCATGCCTCGCAGGCATGATACAAGCGCGTCTCTTGTGTTCTCATAACTTACACACTGAAGCATATGGTAAACATTTTACTCTTATCAGCGGTGACCTTCGCGGTGTCAAAGCGGTGATCAATCACACTATTACATGCACAGCCAGCAATCATGCTATGAGATAAATAGCCATAAATCATGCTACTACATACATAGTGATCAATCATGCCACTAGATACACAAACATTTAGAAAAATGTGAAACAATGTTGTGTGAAAGACGTGTGGGTACGACTCTTGCCTCACATGATTATCACATCAAGATGATTTTAACACTGATCAAACGAGTAATACTTGACATTGATCACACGAGTAATACTTGGCAATGATCACACAAGTGATCACACAAGTAATACTTGACAGTGATGAACACAAGTGATACCTGACACTGATCAACAATCCTAACTACACTCCAAGATAAAACTCAAAATAAATTACTGAAAATAAAATAGAAGGAAAAGTATAGATGCTGCTGTTATTGCTACATTTGTTTCCTTTTTTTTTTGTTTTTGCTGATTTTTTAGCTGTCGTTGCTGGTAAAGTGATGTGACTGACGTTGTGGATGTTGATGTGGAGTGGTTGGGGCTATAGCGGTGGTGTGGTTGTGGAGGTGGTGTGGTTGTGGAGGTGGTGTGGTTGTGGAGGTGGTGTGGTTGTGGAGGTGGTGTGGTTGTGGAGGTGGTGTGGTTGTGGAGGTGTCGTGTTTAGGACTGCAAAAAAGCATTGCTCTGGAGACTCACAAGGTCGGACAAGGCCACACCTTGATTCAAGTGACCTTCACCACAAGACAGGCCAACACAGACCAGAACAGGCCAACACAGACCAGCATACACTCCCGTCACAGACAATCTATTGTCTCTCCATTTTTGTAATTCTTAGAAAATATTAGAGGAAATGTGGTAAATAAATCACTCAATGTTTATTTAACAATTCCAAACTGACTGTGCGGGTCTTGCTGCCTCTCAGCCTTATTTTAAATTGTTCATCATGACACGCATTACCCAACTTCACTTTCTGAACCATTCATGAACACAATATTTGTGTTTTGGTTAGGTACCATGCACAATACGTCAAGGGCATAAAGAAAACTGTATATACAGTGAGAGATGTACGTCTCTCAGTGTATAAACACTGAGGGGTTTACCTCAGTCTCTATTTCAGGGAAAGAAGTATTATTCACTGGTGGTAAACAGGTTACATTTAACCTTAATGACCCTCGTAGAGGAGGGTTCTAAATACAATTAACCAACGTCGAGGATAAAGACTCTTGGCTAGGGATTATAATGTCTGTGGAACATATGTGATAAATCACAGTGAGTCTTCTATTGTATCTATGTTAATCTGAGAGACGGCCTCTATTTGTTGACATGTGAGTAATTCCATACATCTCACAGCAGTGTCTGGAGGACAGCATTCTTATAGCATTTAGTGAAATGAGCGTTGATGTCTCCTGTTGATCCTCTTTGTAGAGTACCTGATGGAGCGTTGATACCTCCCGTTGATCCTCTTTGTTGAGTACCTGATGGAGCGTTGATGTTTTCCAGAGAGGGTGCAGAAGAGTACAAACAGCATCATTGATGTTTCCCAGAACACGGTGCAAGGATAACGGGACGTGAGGAAAGAGACAGAGAGAGAAGAGAGAGAGAGAGAGAGAGAGAGAGAGAGAGAGAGAGAGAGAGAGAGAGGTGTGTGAGATCAAGGCTACGGTCTGGCAGCCAATATTACAACGTTTGCTCTAGGCACATTCCACAATGACTCTGCGAGTCTGTGAGCCGAATGAGTCCCTTCATTCTCAGTTCCTATACTTTGTGCTGGATGCTGATAACCACCTACACTGAAGATGACAAGTTCCTCTCCCCACATTTCTTCCCGTGACGGGTTCCTTTCTACACATTTCCCTCCGTGACGGGTTCCTTTCTACACATTTCCCTCCGTGACGGGTTCCTCTCACACTATCTCTCTCCCAATGATACACTTAATACTCGCTAATTAGATAAGTGTCTCCTTGGAAGCCATTGCTCCTGGCTTCTCTTGCAGCATCCTACCTCACCTCATCAAGGACTCCCTTCAGGACATTCTTTGACGGTCCTGTTGTTGATACCGAGAGATAATGAAGATGAACGGCATCTTTCAACACGTTCACTGTTGCTAACACTCGATATTCACTGATAAGAGGATCGTCTCTTTTAGATGCGTCTCATCGTTGTTTAGTATGATGTTGGATTACGTTTATCACTTATTGTCTGGCTATTAACTGATACGACAGTGATTTGTGAGTGATAAGACAACATTCTTTGAGTTATATAAGCAGGGTGATTGACAAAGTGTCTTTTTTGTTTGTGTCATATAGGTGAGTTACAACCAGGTGAACCACTCAGGTGAATCTACCAGGTGGTGAATCACACAGAGGAACATTTCATATAAACCAAACAGGTCATCTACACTTCTTAGGTACCACACACAGGTCACCTACACTTATTAGGTACCACACACAGGTCATCTACACTTCTTAGGTACCCCACACAGGTCACCTACACTTCTTAGGTACCACACACAGGTCATCTACACTTCTTAGGTACCCCACACAGGTCACCTACACATGTTAACCACACAGCGGAATTTTTTAGGTACCCCACACATGTCGAAGTCACAGGTGAGCAACAAAAGTGAACCTCCCAGATGAGGTGAACCACACAGGTGAACCACACAGGTGAACCACACAGATGAACCACACAGGTGAACCACACATGTGAACCACACAGGTGAACCACACAGGTGAACCACACAGGTGAACTTCACAAAATCCAATTGTAACGACAAACATAATTTCCATAACGAATCCAATTTCTCTGGTACTTTCACACTACCATCTGAAGAAAAAGAAGAGCGAGGCTAAGACGATAAAGACGAAGACGAGGAAAACAAGAAGCCAAAACAGAAGTAAGGTGGTACAACACGTTAGTGCTACGAGTGGTTGCTACAATATATTAGCCCTCAGTGTGGTCGCTAGAGCACGCTAACTCTCCCAGTGGTGGCTACCGGACACCAGCGACTGGAAAAGCCTGAAGCGACTGCCTTGCTTGTGGTATCTCGATCACGTGTCGAGGCAGCTTAATGTTGTGCTGCTGCTGCCAAGGTGCCAGCATGTCAAGCAGTTAAAGCAGATGATGTCTCCTTTCCACCACCACCACCACGGCCAGAGTCACTCTAGTATGTGGCACATGCTGGACACATTCCTTCAAGAAACGAGATGCTTCATCTTGAGAAGTTGGCCACCCACATCCCTGTGGCAACCAACACAATATCCATCTAATAATGGCATACAAACTCAACGTGCAACACTTGGGTACCTTTATTCTACAAGACTGATGGTGGACACCTTTCAAAGCTGAGGGACTGACCACCTCACACTTCTTCAAAGCTGAGGGACTGACCACCTCACACTTCTTCAAAGGTGAGGGCCGGACCACCTCAAATTACCTTGTCTTCCACCGTCTCCAGTAATATTTTCTACTACATTGTTCTACTTCTACTGGCTCCACTAGGAAAGCAGAGAATGACTCTACAGCGCGAGTACTAAATCACAGGCCCTCTATCAATACCAGTAACACCAACGCTGTCCATCATAACCACGGTTAACAACTACAAACAGCCCATCAACAATTACCACAGCCAACCACCAGTCCTTAACCACAAATAATGTAAGAATCACCGCCAGAAACTAACACAAAATGATCACAAATATCAGGATCTTGAACACTCTCCAACACCAGTACCATCCATTACCATCACTGCCATCAACAACAACAATTACCACCGTCAACAACAATCACCATCAACAACAATCACTGACCACAACACGCATTACCACCAATTCAACGTCAACCCATTCCTTACATCCCAACCACCTCTCCTACCACCCCCACCTCTCCTACCACCCCGCCTCTCCTACCACCCCACCTTTCCTACCACCCCCACCTCTCATACCACCTCCAACTCTCCACCACAATTCATGTTCTCCCACCACCATTTCCATTACTCCCCACCACTATTTCCCTTAGCTACCCATTAGCACGTCTCTGCTACCACCACCTTCATGCATGTTGCTCTTGCCTTGTGTCGGCACTATTGTGGCACTGAGGTGGCCTCTGGCACCTGGCTGGCATACCTGGCTCTTCTCCTCACCAGGTGTGTCCCCTACCACAACAACTACATAACTGACTCCTTGTATGTCCCAGCAAGCCTCTCTCTCTCTCTCTCTCTCTCTCTCTCTCTCTCTCTCTCTCTCTCTCTCTCTCTCTCTCTCTCTCTCTCTCTCTCTCTCTCTTCTCTCTTTGTCTCTCTCTCTCTCCCGTCATTAGACATTCCTTATTGGAACCCACAAGGACCCCACTGGGACTCCACAAAAACCCTATTGGGACCCCATTGAGACAACACTAGCACCTTACTGGGACCCCACTGGGACAACACTAGGACCCCACTGGTGACATTTTCCCACTGGAATATTTTTTTCACTCCATTATTTTTCTTTCAAAAAGAACAACATTTTTATGATGTGTAATATTTGTTAGAGTGATCTCACAGTATTCTAGTCTCCACATTAATGGTCTTCAGTGTTCTTATCAAAATGTGATTTAATGTAAGCGCAAACTGCTTGTCTTATTTCTTTAAAGATTTCTCTAACTTTCGTAATAATAATAATAATAATAATAGTAATAATAATAATGCAATAATAATAAAAATAATCATTATAATAATTAATAATAATCATAAAATAATAATGAGATCAATAATAATAATAATTATACAATAATAATAAAAATAATTATACAATAATAATAATAATAATAATAATAATAGTGAGAACCATAATAATAATAATAATAGTGAGAACCATAATAATAATAATAATAATAATAATAAAATAATAATAATAATAATAATAATAATAATTATTATTATTATTATGTCTACAAGTACATGTACAAGGTATACAGACCATAGCTGACATCAATGACATACTACTATATAGAAAGCCGCTTGTTATGCTGAGCATTTCCCGCAAATTGGGTCAATTTTGTCCGCAGGATGCGACCCACACCAGTCAACTAACACCCAGGTACCTATTTCACTGCTAGGTGAACATGGACAGCAGGTGTCTTAAGGAAACACGTCCTAATGTTTCCACCCATACCGGGGATCGAACCACGAACCTCAGTGTGCTACCAATCGAGCTACTGTTAAATCAGCAGTTCTCAATCTGGGGGTCGCGGCCCCCTTGGGGGGACCACTGGGTTATTCAGTGGGGGTTGTCAGGAATCATTGCATAATTTTCCTCTAACTGATGTACCTAAATATTACAACTGTTTGTATGCGCGAGTCCTTGATTTTTTTTTTTTTGAGGTTAAATAGGGATTCTCATTCTCAAAATTTTTATAATCATTGGTTTAAAAATTATCATTTTTATATAATATCGCTCACTGTTGACTATTTTGCAAATGTCAGTCAGTTAGTCTTGTAAAAGTTCACAAGTTTTCAGAACAAATTATTTGCATCTTCTGCAGATTTACAACCAAAAAAAGATCTCATCTGGTCCTGACACTCAGCACTCTCAAGGTGTGTGTGTGTGTGTGTGTGTGTGTGCGTTGTCTATGAGACCAGAGTAATTGTCTTCTAATTTAGATTGTCTTGTTCTCATTTTCCAAACTTCCGAGTGAATATTTCCACTTCACTTCCTCTCAACCAACTTATCCTCCAGAGCCGGATAATTACTTCTCCAGGTCTCACTCTTCTATATTCACATCAAGACACTTCGTGAGACCGAAGTCTTCCAGCATCTCTGGAAGGAAAGTAATAGGTTTCCCGTCTTGCAAGATGCTTCCATCTGTCACGACACTAAACTCTAGCCTCCCAGCATAGTCAACTGGGAAAACAATAGCTTTTATGCCTTGCATGAAAGACGCAGCCAGCTGCCACGGGAGAGATCGCATTTATATCAAACATGGACGCCTTAATTGCCTATTTGTAACTATTTATTTGTAGCTACAAAAGCATAGCTTTACTTATAGCGTCCCTTCTTTACTAATGTCTTCATTATATAATCTTTTAACATTTCCAATTGCTGTAGCATTTAGTGCATCCTCTTGTGATTCATTGCACTAATCATCCGCTCTATCTGTCAAGAGAAATTTCCTATTCTTCGACTCAACTTTTTGTGCAATGATGGAAGGCAGAAACGATACAGATAACAATGAATGAAAATTATGAAGAAGAGATAAGCAGATGAGGAGAAGGATTAAGAGTATGTTTGTAACGAAGAGGAAGAAGGAAGGAACAAACAACATTCAATTATTCTAAAAGAGACGTGACAAATAACTCCAGCTGATCCACAGATCATTTACAAAGTGTGACTTTGTAAATGATCTAAGTCGGAGCGAAACGTCGTCGTAAGCTCCTCTCTCCCATGTGCGGGTTATTTCTGTATAGAATCCAAGGAATCCAGGAGCCAGAGCTCTAATTCCACATATGTTCATCTACGTACATATTCACACATATATACACACATACATAGGCACATAAGTGCACATACACACACACAAGAGGTAGGACTAAACTTTCCTCGTTTATGTCTCAATAACATCGATTTATATTCCTCCCCTCGTCTATTATTCGCACCTGTGGGCAGGGGGAAAGAGGGATGAGGGAGGGGGAGGAGGGATGATAGGGGAAGGGAGGAAGTGGAAATGGAGAGGTGAAAGAGGACAGGGAGATGTGGCGATAGGAAAGATTTTTTTTTTTAAACAAAAATTTAAGTGATGAGCAGTGTGTTGCTGCACTGTGATAGTTACTCAGTGGGTAGACACACTAGCTAGTGATGAGCAGTGTGTTGCTGCACTGTGATAGTTACTCAGTGGGTAGACACACTAGCTAGTGATGAGCAGTGTGTTGCTGCACTGTGATAGTTACTCAGTGGGTAGACACACTATCTATGTTTCCCTATTATATTCCATCACGCTGAATGCCACTCATATTATGGTGTGGGAAGAGAGGCGTAGTAGGAGAGAGAGTGAGAAGGGGGGGTTGGGGAGGAAGAGAAGGAAGGAAGGAAGGAAGGAAGGAAGGAAGGAAGGAAGGAAGGAAGGAAGGAAGGAAGGAAGGAAGGAAGGTGCTCTTAGTAATAATGATAGAATTGCTTACAAAATATTAGGTGAATGGACACAGATTCAACTATGACACTGTATCAACTTTCGCTATAAAGGAGGTTTGTGAAAGCTCCTGAAGAGCGAAACGTTGCCACAATAAAATGTCACAAGTTTCATCTGTGTTCATTTACGTAACAAAGTGCTTTTATCTTCTGTACAGTCAAACACAAAACTTTTTAATGTAAAGTAATATTCTGTGATTTTTAAACTTGCTTTTACTGTTCACACTTAAAAAAAAAATATAATGATTGTATTCAATTTGTATTGCACTGCATTGTACGTGCAATGTGAATGATATATATTATACAGAGCAAGCCTTTAGTATGTTGCAGACGTGTTATTTTGTGTGTTCTGCAACTGGTGTGCAACTCCAGACAAGTACACTCATATATGCACTGGGTGTCCCTTCTACTCTCTCCCAGGTCTCATTAGTCTTACCTAAACTCAACCTCAATCTCTTATCTTAGTCTCTGATCTCACGTGATTTAAACTTCTAAGATCCTGACTCTTCAGATGCTTTGAAAGGACACCTCCTGATTATAAAAACCTCTTCAACTTTCACTGATAAAGCCACTGGCACTGATAAAGCCACTGACACTGATAAAGCCACTGGCACTGATAAAGCCACTGGCACTGATAAAGCCACTGGATGGCAAAACGTCTACATATAAAGATACCCAGGTGTTGAACATGTGTCTAATTCATCGTCTTGTCGGTTACCTGGAGGGTATTCCGGGGGTCAACGCCCCCGCGCCCCCGTCAACGACAAGGCCTCCCGGTGGATCAGGGCCTGATCAACGAGGCTGTTACTGCAATACCATTCGTGTACAGATCCAGCTGCCCCACCTTTCTGCCTTATATGTATACTTGATATTCTTATTGTCCTACTGAAGTCTGCCAGCTCAGGCTGACACATTTCCACACCTTGTATGAGCACCATCCTGCGAGATGGAATATAACAGGGAACATAATAAGCTTTCCTTGAAACCGTGTAACTGTCATGTAGAATAGGGTAGCAGCACTGTGTATGTATCCAATTTTGTTTAATAAAAATGCGTATATTTGTATGTATGTGAATACACAGTGGTTGGAGGTGTGTGTGTGTGACCAAAGCTTCCACCACCTCCGTGTCGTTAGCAGACAAGTGTCAGACACGCCCGCTACCCGTCTACTTACACTTCTTGTTAGTGCGTGTCTGCTGACTCTTTCTATGTGTATTTACCTCTTTGTGTCTGAAGGGTTCGATCTCCAAATCCTGGGTCCTGGAGGTAGCTCAATAAACTTGAAGGGTCCAAGGCTTTTCAACACTCTTTCTTCAAATATACAGACAATTTCCAATAGACCGCTAACAGTTTGCAAATAAGAACTAGACAAGCCCTCCAAGCTGTGTCTGATCAGCCAGGCTGTGGTGACTACGTTGGACTGTGTACACAGAGAACTAGAAGAGAAATTGGAGAATATGTCTGGTCTATATTGACAATACCGCTCAATGTTTTGCGTCTTGAACATGTCTTCACTCTAACAAATTTATGAGATTATTCAAATTTCTTTGAAGAATATTTCGGGATTCAGCCCAGTGTTCTGGCCGTCCTAAGACTGCCACCCTGGCGTGCTATCCTGGTGTGCTATTCTAGTGTGCTATCCTGGCGTGCTATACTTGCCTGCTATTCTGTTGCTACCTGGTGTCTATAGCTACGGCTGCTACAGTGTGCTACTGCGTGCTATCTGTGTCACAGGCTTGATCGGCTGTATTATGCATCTGTGCTATCAGTGTGCAGGCGCTATCTCGCTACTGCTATTATGACGCTTGGAACTAGCAGTTAACTTAAAATGACCTTACAATGTTATCAGTAATAAAGGGATACTTGTGAGCACCCGCTAAGAAGTCTGGCTGTAACAGTGGTGTCATTTAAACATAATAAGATGAACCTTATCACAGTAATGGAAGACTGCTTATTGCCTACTATTATGAAGACTGTTGAACTATAGCTCTGCCCTAATAAGGACGTTACCTACATATGAGCGTTTTGAATAGTATAAACGTCATGCCACATTATAAGCGCTTGCCATAATAAGACTGCTTTGCCACAGTTATAAGCGTTAGCCTAAAATGACGTTGCTACATTGAACGTGCCCTTAATAAAACGTTGACCTTATTGTAACTATCTCTGGAATGTACAATAAGGTGACTATACTTGCTAGGCACCTTAAGCTGACAGTATGACGTAACAGTAGCCTTGATACAGATAAAGACGTCTTGATAACAGTAATAAGACTTGAACAGTAATAAAGACGCTTGACCACTTGACGCTGATACAGTATAAGCGTAAGTAATAAGAGCTTGACCACAGTAATAAGACGTTGACTATAATAAAGACGCTTGACCACAGTAATAAGACGCGAACAGTAATAAAGACGCTTGACCACAGTAATAAGCACTTGATGAACAGTAATAAAGACGTTGACACAGTAATAAGACGCTTGACCACAGTAATAAAGACGCGATACAGTAATAAGACGCTGACACAGTAATAAGACGTTTGATCAGTAATAAAGCCTTGACCACAGTAATAAAGACGTGAACTTAAAGCGCTTGATAACAGTAATAAAGAAGCTTGACCAGTAATAAAGACGTTGAACATATAAGACGCTTGATACAGTAATAAAGACGCTTGAACAGTAATAAAGGACAGTTGACGCTACAGTAATAAAGACCTTGACCACAGTAATAAGGAAGTGATACAGTAATAAAGACTTGACCACAGTAATAAAGACGACTTGATGACAGTAATAAAGGCTATTGTCCCAGTAATAAGGCTTGACCACAGTAATAAGACGCTTGACCACAGTAATAAAGACGCATTGACTCACAGTAATAAAGACGCTGATAACAGTAATAAAGACGCTTGACCACAGTAATAAAGACGCTTGACCACAGTAATAAGACGCTTGACCACAGTAATAAAGACGTTTGATAACAGTAATAAAGACGCTTGACCACAGTAATAAAGACGCTTGACCACAGTAATAAAGACACTTGACCACAGTAATAAAGACGCTTGACCACAGTAATAAAGACGCTTGATAACAGTAATAAAGACGCTTGACCACAGTAATAAAGACGCTTGATAACAGATAATAAGACGCTTGACCACAGTAATAAGACGTCTTGACACAGTAATAAAGACGCTTGATCACAGTAATAAAGACGTTTGACCACAGTAATAAAGACGCTTGACCACAGTAATAAGAACAGTATGAGTAACAGTAATAAAGACGCTTGATACAGTAATAAAGACGCTTGACCACAGTAATAAAGACGCTTGATAACAGTAATAAAGACGCTTGACCACAGTAATAAAGACGCTTGATAACAGTAATAAAGACGCTTGATAACAGTAATAAAGACGCTTGACCACAGTAATAAAGACGCTTGACCACAGTAATAAAGACGCTTGACCACAGTAATAAAGACGCTTGATAACAGTAATAAAGACGCTTGACCACAGTAATAAAGACGTTTGATAACAGTAATAAAGACGCTTGACCACAGTAATAAAGACGCTTGATAACAGTAATAAAGACGCTTGACCACAGTAATAAAGACGCTTGATAACAGTAATAAAGACGCTTGACCACAGTAATAAAGACGTTTGATAACAGTAATAAGCGCTTGACACAGTAATAAAGACGCTTGCGACCACAGTAATAAAGACGTTGAAACAGTAATAAAGACGCTTGACCACAGTAATAAAGACGTTGAACAGTAATAAGACGCTGACCACAGTAATAAAGACCTTGACCACAGTAATAAAGACGCTTGACCACAGTAATAAAGACACGACCACAGTAATAAAGACCTTGACACAGTAATAAAGACCTTGACCACAGTAATAAGACGCTTGACCACAGTAATAAGACGCGACCACAGTAATAAAACGAACAGTAATAAAGCCTTGACCACAGTAATAAAGACCTTGACCACAGTAATAAAGACGCTGACACAGTAATAAAGACGCGACCACAGTAATAAAGACGCTTGACACAGTAATAAAGACGCTTGACCAAGTAATAAGACGCTTGACCACAGTAATAAAGACCTTGACCACAGTAATAAAGACGCTTGACACAGTAATAAAGACGTTGATAACAGTAATAAAGACGCTTGACCACAGTAATAAAGACGTTGATAACAGTAATAAAGACGCTTGACCACAGTAATAAAGACGCTTGAACAGTAATAAAGACGTTTGAAACAGTAATAAAGACGCTTGACCACAGTAATAAAGACGCTTGACCACAGTAATAAAGACGTTTGACACAGTAATAAAGACGCTTGACCACAGTAATAAAGACGCTTGACCACAGTAATAAAGACGTTGACACAGTAATAAAGACGTTGACCACAGTAATAAAGACGCTTAACAGTAATAAAGACGCAGTTGACCACAGTAATAAAGACGCTTGATACAGTAATAAAGAGCTTGACCACAGTAATAAAGACGCTTGACCACAGTAATAAAGACGCTACAGTATAAGACTACACAGTAATAAAGACGCTTGACCACAGTAATAAAGACGCTTGACCACAGTAATAAAGACGCTTGACCACAGTAATAAAGATGCTTGATAACAGTAATAAAGACACTTGACCACAGTAATAAAGACGCTTGACCACAGTAATAAAGACGTTTGACCACAGTAATAAAGACGCTTGACCACAGTAATAAAGACGTTTGACCACAGTAATAAAGACGCTTGATAACAGTAATAAAGATGCTTGATAACAGTAATAAAGACACTTGACCACAGTAATAAAGACGCTTGACCACAGTAATAAAGACGCTTGACCACAGTAATAAAGACGCTTGACCACAGTAATAAAGACGCTTGATAACAGTAATAAAGACACTTGACCACAGTAATAAAGACGCTTGATAACAGTAATAAAGACGCTTGACCACAGTAATAAAGACGCTTGACCACAGTAATAAAGACGCTTGACCACAGTAATAAAGACGCTTGACCACAGTAATAAAGACGCTTGATAACAGTAATAAAGACGCTTGACCACAGTAATAAAGACGCTTGACACAGTAATAAAGACACTTGACCACAGTAATAAAGACGCTTGACCACAGTAATAAAGACGCTTGACCACAGTAATAAAGACGCTTGACCACAGTAATAAAGACGCTTGATAACAGTAATAAAGATGCTTGACCACAGTAATAAAGACGCTTGACCACAGTAATAAAGACGCTTGACCACAGTAATAAAGATGCTTGATAACAGTAATAAAGACGCTTGACCACAGTAATAAAGACGCTTGACCACAGTAATAAAGACGCTTGATCACAGTAATAAAGACGCTTGACCACAGTAATAAAGACGCTTGACCACAGTAATAAAGACGCTTGACCACAGTAATAAAGACGCTTGACCACAGTAATAAAGACGCTTGACCACAGTAATAAAGACACTTGACCACAGTAATAAAGACGCTTGACACAGTAATAAAGAGTTGTAACAGTAATAAAGACGCTTGACCACAGTAATAAAGACGCTTGACCACAGTAATAAAGACGCTTGACCACAGTAATAAAGACGCTTGACACAGTAATAAAGACGCTTGACCACAGTAATAAAGACGCTTGATAACAGTAATAAAGATGCTTGATAACAGTAATAAAGACTCTTGACCACAGTAATAAAGACGCTTGACCACAGTAATAAAGACGTTTGACCACAGTAATAAAGACGCTTGACCACAGTAATAAAGACGCTTGACCACAGTAATAAAGACGCTTGATAACAGTAATAAAGATGCTTGATAACAGTAATAAAGACACTTGACCACAGTAATAAAGACGCTTGACCACAGTAATAAAGACGCTTGACCACAGTAATAAAGACACTTGACCACAGTAATAAAGACGCTTGATAACAGTAATAAAGACACTTGACCACAGTAATAAAGAGCTGACAGTAATAAAGACGCTTGACCACAGTAATAAAGACACTTGACCACAGTAATAAAGACGCTTGACCACAGTAATAAAGACGCTTGATAACAGTAATAAAGATGCTTGATAACAGTAATAAAGACACTTGACCACAGTAATAAAGACGCTTGATCACAGTAATAAAGACGTTTGACCACAGTAATAAAGATGCTTGATAACAGTAATAAAGATGCTTGATCACAGTAATAAAGACGCTTGACCACAGTAATAAAGACTTGACCACAGTAATAAAGACGCTTGACACAGTAATAAAGACGCTTGACCACAGTAATAAAGAGCTTGATAACAGTAATAAAGATGCTTGATCACAGTAATAAAGACGCTTGACCACAGTAATAAAGATGCTTGACCACAGTAATAAAGACGCTTGACCACAGTAATAAAGACGCTTGACCACAGTAATAAAGACGCTTGATAACAGTAATAAAGATGCTTGATAACAGTAATAAAGACACTTGACCACAGTACTAAAGACGCTTGATCACAGTAATAAAGACGTTTGACCACAGTAATAAAGACGCTTGATCACAGTAATAAAGACGCTTGATAACAGTAATAAAGACGCTTGATAACAGTAATAAAGACGCTTGACCACAGTAATAAAGACGCTTGACCACAGTAATAAAGACACTTGACCACAGTAATAAAGACGCTTGACCACAGTAATAAAGATACTTGACCACAGTAATAAAGACGCTTGATCACAGTAATAAAGACGCTTGACCACAGTAATAAAGACGCTTGACCACAGTAATAAAGACACTTGACTACAGTAATAAAGACACTTGACCACAGTAATAAAGATGCTTGACCACAGTAATAAAGACACTTGACCACAGTAATAAAGATGCTTGACCACAGTAATAAAGACACTTGACCACAGTAATATAGACACTTGACCACAGTAATAAAGATGCTTGACCACAGTAATAAAGATGCTTGACCACAGTAATAAAGACGCTTGACCACAGTAATAAAGACACTTGACCACAGTAATAAAGACACTTGACCACAGTAATAAAGATGCTTGACCACAGTAATAAAGACGCTTGACCACAGTAATAAAGACACTTGACCACAGTAATAAAGACACTTGACCACAGTAATAAAGACACTTGACCACAGTAATAAAGATGCTTGACCACAGTAATAAAGATGCTTGACCACAGTAATAAAGATGCTTGACCACAGTAATAAAGACGCTTGATCACAGTAATATAGACGCTTGACCACAGTAATAAAGACGCTTGACCACAGTAATAAAGACGCTTGACTACAGTAATAAAGACGCTTGACCACAGTAATAAAGACACTTGACCACAGTAATAAAGATGCTTGACCACAGTAATAAAGATGCTTGACCACAGTAATAAAGATGCTTGACCACAGTAATAAAGACGCTTGATCACAGTAATAAAGACGCTTGACCACAGTAATAAAGACGCTTGACCACAGTAATAAAGACGCTTGACCACAATAATAAAGAGGATAGATCTTACTCTGTGTTTTACTACAGATTATTTGATGTATTGTTTTACATACCTACACTTACCTTCCTCCTGTTCTTCTTCCTCTTCTTTCTCTCTCACCTCATCCTTCTTTTCTCTCTCTCTCTCTCACAGCTTTCTTTCATTCCGTCTCTCTTCCCTCTTCCGCTAGCTTGAACAATTTCTTTTTCCAAATATATACAACTCTCTCTCTCTCTCTCTCTCTCTCTCTCTCTCTCTCTCTCTCTCTCTCTCTCTCTCTCTCTCTCTCTTCCTTCTTTTCCGTTTCCCCTCTTCCCCTCTCCTTTGATCCCATCGTCTCCCTCCAAACACCAACACATGCATCCCCACCAACAAAGTTCAGACTTTTTTAAAAACGTCATAAGGCAAATTGCCCATTCACACACACACACACACACACACACACACGAGTCAAAGGGATGTTAGGAAGTATTTCTTCAGTCATAGAGTTGTCAGGAAGTGGAATAGCCTAGAAAGTGACGTAGTGGAGGCAGGAACCATACATAGTTTTAAGACGAGGTTTGATAAAGCTCATGGAGCAGGGAGAGAGATGACCTAGTAGCAATCAGTGAAGAGGCGGGGCCAGGAGCTATGACTCGACCCCTGCAACCACAAATAGTTGAGTACACACACACACACACAACTCCGCTTCATCTCTCACAACAACACTCTCACTCACCCTCTCTCATGCAAATTCTATGCAAAATAAGTAATTAATACGACTGTAAATCACTGCAAGACGACTTTGATAAATTGGGTAAATAGAGTGACGGAATTAAGGGCCATGTAATGGAAATGGGAGGAAGCGATAACAGGCCACAAAAAAATATAAATTTGGCGATAAAATATGCAAAGCAGAGAGAGAGGGACACTAGGAGGACAGAGAGGGGTATAGAAAAGGGAAGAGAGAGAAAGAGAGGAACGCTAAGCGTGTGGTGCGTCACACGCTAATCAGAGCCCCATTACACCACCTACCTGGAGTCTACCTGGAGGGTGTTTCGGGGGTCAACGCCCCCGCGGCCCAGTCCTTGATCAAGCATCCCGGTGGATTAGGGCCTGATGAACCAGGCTGTTACTGGTGACCGCACGTAGTCCAACGTACGAACCACAACCCGGCTGATCACTATAACAGTTATACTATGTTCACCTTGAGATCAAACTTTACATAGAAATGGACAAACGTTACTGAGCTATGCCACCTATAATTGTAGCTCCACCATCTATATTTTTGCTATAACTTCTGAAACTAAATAAAATCGTTGGTAAATACAGGAGGTTCCTGATCAGCCAGGTTGTGAGGGTTGAGGTGGCATGCAGGCCGTGACAGCAAAAGCCTGGCTGGACAGGCGATTACTATGCAAATCCTGCCTTAGGAAGGACGGAGGATCGAGTCTCTATCTTTCCTTGTTCTGAATGTAATATACTCGAGTCCTCTCAATGGTATGTCTCTTACTGACTCAAATTCAATCTTATCAAAAAATCTTAAAAGCAGTGTATTTTTTTTGTACATGTTGATACCTAAGTGGCTAGTTTATTACGCACTGCGGTACCGTCCAATGAATGGTAGTAGTTGACGGCACTGCGGTACCGTCCAGAGAATGGTAGTAGTTGACGGATAGATCCAGACTTTCACATCTCCCGTGATCCACCAGGCCAGGCCTCCTGCTGGATCAGGGCATTATCAACCAGGCTGTTACTGCTGCCCGCATGCAAGCCCAATTTATGAACCACAACCCGGCTGGTCACAAATTGATTTGAGGAACGTGTCACAACTGTTGTTCTTTGTAGAGTATTTTGTATCGTCTGTAGAGCCTCTTGGATTTGTATGAAATGCAAGAACATAACCATCCTGTGCATGGCAGCTCAAGAACATATCCATCCTGTGGATGGCAGCTCAAGAACATAACCATCCTGTGCATGGCAGCTCAAGAACATATCCATCCTGTGGATGGCAGCTCAAGAACATAACCATCCTGTGCATGGCAGCTCAAGAACATATCCATCCTGTGCATGGCAGCTCAAGAACATAACCATCCTGTGCATGTCAGCTCAAGAACATAACCATCCTGTGCATGGCAGCTCAAGAACATAACCATCCTGTGCATGGCAGCTCAAGAACATATCCATCCTGTGCATGGCAGCTCAAGAACATATCCATCCTGTGGATGGCAGCTCAAGAACATATCCATCTTGTGATGGCAGCTCAAGAACATAACCATCCTGTGCATGGCAGCTCAAGAACATATCCATCCTGTGGATGGCAGCTCAAGAACATATCCATCCTGTGGATGGCAGCTCAAGAACATATCCATCTTGTGGATGGCAGCTCAAGAACATAACCATCCTGTGCATGGCAGCTCAAGAACATATCCATCCTGTGGATGGCAGCTCAAGAACATATCCATCCTGTGGATGGCAGCTCAAGAACATAACCATCCTGTGCATGGCAGCTCAAGAACATATCCATCCTGTGGATGGCAGCTCAAGAACATATCCATCCTGTGGATGGCAGCTCAAGAACATATCCATCCTGTGGATGGCAGCTCAAGAACATATCCATCTTGTGGATGGCAGCTCAAGAACATAACCATCCTGTGGATGGCAGCTCAAGAACATATCCATCCTGTGGATGGCAGCTCAAGAACATAAGGATACAAAAAAAAGTCATAGGAACTAGGCCTTAACATTGGTTAACAGATCATCTGTTATATAATATATATATATATATATATATATATATATATATATATATATATATATATATATATATATATATATATATATATATAAAAAGGCTAAATTAGGTAAGGTTAAGCTAGATTAGGTTACATTAAGTTATTTAGAAGGAATAGCCTTCGTGGTAATATTATTTACCCTATATTATTAAGAGGATGTATGCTGGGATAGGAATGAGGAGTGTTGAGAGGTACAGAGCGAGTGTTGTGGTAAAAGAGGGAAGGAGAGAGATTAGAGCCATATGGGAAGGAGGGAGTTGGGAGGGTAGAGAAAGGGAGGGAGAAGGGAGGGAGGGAGTGCAGAGATGTGGAGAGCAAGAGATTTAGAAACGCCCTCAGAGGAATTCCTCCCCGGGAATGTTAAGTGAAGGTGGAGGTTGTGGGGGAGAGAAAGAAGGTGGAGGTTGTGGGGGAGAGAAAGAAGGTGGAGGTTGTGGGGGAGAGAAAGAAGGTGGAGGTTGTGGGGGAGAAAGTGAAAGTGGAGGTTGTGACTTACGGTCAAGACAGTAAAATCGGACTTAGTCTGTGTGAGAGAAAATTTGTAAGTATACTCAAATAGTTTACAAAACCCATGTGATAACTAAATAATGACTTATCTGGTCAGCTTCAAATTTTCAAAGTTGGTGGGTTTCCCAGACAGCAAGTTTCCCGCTGTTATTGAACTACACAATGCCTAATAACATCCTACCAGCATCACCACCAGCATCACCACCAGCATCCCCACCAGTATCCCCACCATCACCACCAGCATCACCACCAGTATTACCACCAGTATCCCCACCATCATCACCACCAGCATCACCACCAGTATCCCCACCACCATCACCACCAGCATCACCACCAGTATCCCCACCAGCATCACCACCAGCATCCCCACCAGTATCCCCACCATCACCACCAGCATCACCACCAGCATCACCACCAGCATTACCACCAGTATCCCCACCATCATCACCACCACCATCACCACCAGCATCACCACCACCATCACCACCACCATCACCACCAGCATCACCACCAATATCCTCACCATCATCACCACCAGCATCACCACCAATATCCTCACCATCATCACCACCAGCATCACCACCAATATCCTCACCATCATCACCACCACCATCACCACCAGTATCCTCACCAGTATCCCCACCAGCATCCCCACCAGTATGAGAGTAAAGAAGCTGACTTCCTCTGCCTAAAAAAAAAAATCTTATCAATAAATTTTGAACAAAATGATCAATATTCATGGATGAGTGACGACCATTTTGGCAACCATTTACAATTTCTAAAATTCTTCTAGGCTGACAAGAGTCGATTACCACTATCAATCTAGACACATCAGAGGCTCAGTATCAGCTGAGAAAACTTGCGCAAAATAAAATTCCACTTCTCCCCCATCTTTCCACCAGACTATAATGTGTGACGTCAGTGTAAAGTGTCTATATTTTGTCTATTGATTTACTGCCATCCTTCTTCGGAGTGCGTCCATATCTGTGGTCTGTATAGATTGTGGGATGACTTATCTAAATTCCGTCTGCATAGGTTGTACAGGACTGTGATCTTTTTTGGTTAAGAAAGTCACGTGAGCAAACACTGGCGCATATTTTTTAAATTAATAATTTGCTTCTGAAACCTTGATCACTTCACTCACCCCATGACCGAAACGTTTTCTAAATAAATATATGCTGGTGTTTGCTGTAGTGTCTCTCTTAACCACTTGGCGGTGTCCATCACCAACCTTCGACCATTTTTATTGCTTTTTAAAATAAGAATATGCAGTTCCTTGAGCTTATAGCCGGAGCAGAGTGCAGCAGCAGCTTCAAGGACCACAAGCTCGTAGTTAGAGCAGAGTGCAGCAGAAGCTTCAAGGACCACAAGCTTGTAGTTAGAGCAGAGTGCAGCAGAAGCTTCAAGGACCACAAGCTTGTAGTTAGAGCAGAGTGCAGCAGAAGCTTCAAGGACCACAAGCTTGTAGTTAGAGCAGAGTGCAGCAGAAGCTTCAAGAACCACAAGCTTGTAGTTAGAGCAGAGTGCAGCAGCAACTTCAAGAACCACAAGCTTGTAGTTAGAGCAGAGTGCAGCAGAAGCTTCAAGAACCACAAGCTTGTAGTTAGAGCAGAGTGCAGCAGAAGCTTCAAGGACCACAAGCTTGTAGTTAGAGCAGAGTGCAGCAGAAGCTTCAAGGACCACAAGCTTGTAGTTAGAGCAGAGTGCAGCAGAAGCTTCAAGGACCACAAGCTTGTAGTTAGAGCAGAGTGCAGCAGAAGCTTCAAGGACTTCTTGAATCTCAAGTGGAGTTGAGGTTGTGAAAGAAATGTTACCAGAATTCGGTGTCACATTCATAAAAATTAATGTGGGCCGTCAATCATTACTCTGATGACTCGTCGAGCACCATACCCACTGAGGAGAGACCTGACCCCTGGGGTTACCTGACCACTAAAAGGAAATGACCTCTGAGGAAACCTGGCCACTAAGAGGCCATGACCTTTGGGGAAACCTGACGCTACTCATACTCATCCTGACCCGTTGGTAGTGGTCCTCAGGGGCCCCCCGGCTCTCAGATATCCCTCAATCCAATTTAGTATTTAGTAGTCCTTAATGGTTACAGAAGCTCTTAATAATTTTCAATACGTCTCAGACGCCATTAACAACTATTAATGGCTCGAAATGGCCCTTAACTGAGCCATAATGGCTCCCATTTGTCCTGCATGATACTTAATGGATCTCAATGGCTCTTAGAGGGACTCATCATCTCTCAACTCTTACTGATCATCAGCATCTACAGTGGTCCTCAGTGGCCCCAGGAGTATTCACTTACCCTAAAAAATGCCATAGTGTTTTTAATGGCTCTCAGAACGCCAACGTTGTTTTTCAGTTGCCCTTAACAGCTCTTAATGGCCCTCAGTGGCCCTAAACATCCCTTAATATCCTTCAATGGCCCAAAATGGTCTTCATAACTTGGTGCCAAGCGCATAAATGCCAAGAGGGACCATTAAAGTCATGTACCTTCATTATTAACTCGAAGCACCAGGAGGATCAAGTTCTCTTAACTGTTTATTAAATTCCTTAGAGATGAAAAAAGTAGGAGAAAAAAAAGAATAAATAATTAAACGTTATGTGTTATTATTATTACTGATAATATTATAATTATTATTGCTAATAATAATTATTAGTAATAATTATTATTATTATTATTGCTATTATTATTATTATTATTATTATTATTATCATCATCATCATCATCATTATTATTATTATTATTGCTACTACTATTATTATTACTTTTATTGTTACTATTATTATTATTATTATTATTATTATTATTTTTATTATTAGGTATCCCCTAACGGGTACCTTGAAAAGGCTGGATGAATTGTTTTCTTTTTCTTTTTTTCCTTCCTTCGACTTTTCTATTTTATTTTGTTTATTACTCGAGAACATCCCAACCGACTGACTTCAAATTTTCATAATGTACACCTGGAAGATTCTGGAGGGACTGGTTCCTAATCTGCACACAGAAATCACTCCCTACGAAAGCAAAAGACTTGGCAGGCGATGCAACATACCCCCAGTAAAAAGTAGGGGCGTCACTGGTACACTAAGAGAAATCTCAATAAGTGTCCGGGGCCCAAGACTATTCAACAGCCTCCTACCAGGGGTCTACTGGTAATGACCAGTAGACCCCTGGTTGTCTTCAAGAGGGAGCTGGACAGATACCTAAAATCGGTGCCGGATCAGCCGGGCTGTGGTTCGTACGTTGGACTGCGTGCGGCCAGCAGTAACAGCCTCGTTGATCAGGCCCTGATCCACCGGGAGGCCTGGTCGTGGACCGGGCCGCGGGGGCGTTGACCCCCGGAATACCCTCCAGGTAGACCCTGTAACCAAAAATCGTTGAACACACTGCTATCCTCCTGGAATAACTCGGATAACTTCCAAAATCCTCAGTGGTGGAGGTTCACACATTCACAAAATGTGCCAAAAACACGAGAAGATTTGATGGTTTTATGTGTAAAATCCTAATATTTTTTTATTACCGGTAAATCACGTTTTTCTTTTTAAATTTAGGGTGACCCAAAAAGAATAACTTTCATTTTTCTTCTCGGGTCACCCTGCCTCGGTGGGATACTGCCGGTTTGTTGAAAAAAATCACGTTAAATAAATTTCTGTTTGCCTCTTCTGGACGGCATAAATATTTAATGGGTGATGGATCATAGGGCCTGGATAGTACCTATCATGTTTGACCGTGCCACTGCCCGCGCCTTCTAGGTCTCAATGTACCAGTTGTACCACATCCTACAGGCACTTTCTGGCGTCGTCCCTCTGGGTCCCATGCAGCTGTGGAAGTGCCTACTTGCAGTTGCATCACACAAGCAGGCACCTGTGACCCGGGTCACGTGTTATACAGCTGGCCACAACTGTCCTCCTGGCCACCTGCTCCACATATTGGCCATCTCCACAACCTTGCCAGAAACAACTTTTAGGGAGAGCCAAGCAGCAAGTGCCTGTGTAATATACACATTCCTCGCTCAACCCAACACCATAACTAAAATGTCACTCCTTGACTGTTCCAAGTCCCATAAAGACTCCGACAGAAATCAGTTACGGTTTTTGACTTCATTTGGTTATCCTTGGTTAAATCAGCTTTAATGTTTTTCCTGTACACTTAAGACCATTGTTAAAGAGTTGTACGTGATGTACACTAAGCTTACGCAAAACTAACCTGCTTATTGTACTTCCTAAAAAGGTAGTCAATCTTCCCTGGAGAAAAGTTTGGATTGATTCTGGGCTGTGTAGGTCTAAATTTACTTATTTTTGGAAGCTGGAAAAATTTAAATACGGCTTTTGAAACGATAATTTCTGAGAGTCGCTTCTACTGACTTCAACCCTACCATCCCTCCTTCCTTCTTTTTCTGATTCCCTTTCTCTTCCTTCCTGTCTGCCTGTTTCCTCCCTCCCTCCCTCCCTTTCTGCCTCTCTCATTCCCTCCCTCTCTGCGTCTCTCTTCCTTCATTCTTTCTCTCCACCGACTACCCCGCCCTGCTGCTCCCCACCTCCCCAGAGAACATATCTGCAGCTCAATGAACGTATATTATAGCCCTACCCCCCCTCATACGTTCAAATTAACCGTATTAAACATAAGTTGTGTGTTCCTTCAGTATAATCCGTATGACACAACGAATTAGGAAGTGGACCCATGAAGAAGAAAAGCCCTAACACTGTGGGTGTTACCAAATAACACTGTAACTGCCACCAAACACAACACTCATGGCTGTTACCAAACACAACACTCATGGCTGTTACCAAACACAACACCGTGCCTGTCACCAAACACAACACTCATGGCTGTTACCAAACACAACACCGTGCCTCCCACCAAACACAACACTCATGGATGTCACTAAACACAACACTCATGGCTGTCACCAAACACAACACCGTGCCTGCCACCAAACACAACACTCATGGCTGTCACCAAACACAACACCGTGCCTCCCACCAAACACAACACTCATGGCTGTCACCAAACACAACACCGTGCCTCCCACCAAACACAACACTCATGCCTGTCACCAAACACAACACTCATGGCTGTCACCAAACACAACACCGTGCCTCCCACCAAACACAACACTCATGGCTGTCACCAAACACAACACCGTGCCTCCCACCAAACACAACACGCATGGCTGTCACCAAACACAACACTCATGGCTGTCACCAAACACAACACTCATGGCTGTCACCAAACACAACACCGTGCCTGTCACCAAACACAACACTCATGCCTGCCACCAAACACAACACTCATGGCTGTCACCAAACACAACACCGTGCCTCCCACCAAACACAACACTCATGCCTGTCACCAAACACAACACCGTGCCTGTCACCAAACACAACACCGTGCCTCCCACCAAACACAACACTCATGGCTGTCACCAAACACAACACCGTGCCTGTCACCAAACACAACACCGTGCCTGCCACTAAACAATACCATGACTGCAACGAAACACAAAAACCGTCACTACCACCAAACGCAACACCGCGGCCGCAAAATTTTGCCATATTTCGCAGAACCAATATAAATCAATGTTGAGCAATCCACTAAACTGCAGGAGAATTGAGGCTCCAGTTATTTTTTTCATTACCTCTGCCCACTGCACAAATCCCCCAGTAATGGAAATGAAAATAGAATCCATGGCCACACATGCAACTCCTGGGCCAGATTTATGGAACTCTTTATTTATAAAGAAGAGAAAAACACTAGCACTAACTATATTCTTAGGAGAAAGAACTTATACTATCTAGGTGAAATTCCAGAGATATTAAAAAGTGTAGAGAGCTGTTCTGCACAGGTTTGATTTAAAGAGAACCAGGGCTTACGTTTCCCGTGGATTATAAATGCATGACAGAGGCTTAAGAGGCTCATAATATGCTCAGTTTTCCAATATAATCTACCTTGTCCAGAATTACTATCGCATTTGTTTTGTCATATTATTAGAAGACAGGAGTGCTTACGTGCCCCTTAAACTTAAATGGCAGAGAAAAATAAGGGCACAAGAAAGTAAGGAGAAATAGGACAGAAGTGGGAGCACCAAGAAAAGGATAATGTAAGGGAGCCTGAAGAAAGAGGTGGCAATACTAAATGAGGAATTAGTGGGATGAATTTGTGAGAGGAAATTTTCACGAACCTTAAATCTCTCTTCACAATACTTTTCCTTTACTTCTGAACAATTCTGATTCTGAACATGTTTCATGAGGTGACACCTCATAGTGCTGCCTACTTTATGACAGCTTCCACTTACGTTATGTATAACGTCATTAAGGTTTCTTCGTTAAATTTTGGACCAAGAAAAACATAATCCCGACGTATAAGAGAGTTAGTGTAGCTTCACGTTATTTCTCTATAAAATTTACTCTTTAAACTGAATTTTAAGGAGATTTGAACAAGATCTCCATATTTACATGAACAGATAGAAGAGACAGGAACCACGAGGAACATAAGTAGGAGAGACAGGAACCACGAGGAACATAAGTAGGAGAGACAGGAACCACGAGGAACATAAGTAGGAGAGACAGGAACCACGAGGAACATAAGTAGGAGAGACAGGAACCACTAGGAACATAAGTAGGAAAGACAGGAACCACGAGGAATATAAGTAGGAGAGACAGGAACCACGAGGAACATAAGTAGGAAAGACAGGAACCACGAGGAACATAAGTAGGAAAGACAGGAACCACGAGGAACAATAACAAGGACGCATGAATGTGAAAAATGTAAATATCCCGATTATAGTCTGTTTTAGGAAATGGAAGTTTGATGAGTAATGGCGTAGATGAACTCCTTACACACTAGCACAGGAATCAGCTTCTTTTCCCTTTCTTTCCCTGACACAGCCTCCCCCTTCCCCTTCCTCACGAAGCCTCCCCCTCCCCTTCCTCACGAAGCCTCCCCCTCCCCTCCCTGACACATCCACCCCCTCCCCTCCCTAACAATAAAAAACTAATGAATTTCCTTGTTTTGGTTCCATTTTTCCGTGCGAAAATTTTGCGCCACGTCTCCAACATGCTGGGCTTTATGACGCCCGCAAAAGATTCTTGGCTGAACCGCACCCAGAATTGGACGTTTTCCTGGAATTACTGTTGTGTTGACACGGCCCCAAGGCTGTCTTGGTAGCCAGTGTGGCAGGGGGACGACAAGGAGACTGTTGGCAAGGGAGCTGCAGGAAAGTGAGAGGAACGAGAGAAAGAGGAACGTAGGAAAGAGGAGCAAGGAAGTGAAGAGGTGAAGAAGGGTTGGTAAGAGTTCCATCAGAATATAGAGGGATAAAAAAAATGGCTCTTATAGTTGATAAGAAGAGAGTGAAGATAGGGGAGGGAGAGGGAGAGAGGTGAATGGAAGGGAGACAAAATGTGAGAGAAGAAAGAAAGGAAAGCGAAGAAGAGATGAACCGAATTTGTGAATAACAAGAAAATGAAAAGAGAAGGTAGAATGATTAGAGAAATGATAAGAAAATTGTTAAAATAAATGGAGAAAGTAAATTGAAAGAGGACGATGATAAAAAATAAGGAAGAGGCGAGAAATGAGGTAAATAAGGGTAATAGCGACATGGGTGCAGGTGGCAGTGTGTGTATGTGTGTGTGTGTGTACTCACCTAATTGTGGTTGCAGGGGTCGATTCATAGCTCTTGGCCCCGCCTTTTCACTGGTCGCTACTAGGTCCACTCTCTCCCTGCTCCGTGAACATTATCATACCTCTTCTTAAAGCTATGTATGGATCCTGCCTCCACTTCACTCTCCAGACTATTCCACTTCCTGACAACTCTATGACTGAAGAAATACTTTTTACCATCCCTGTTACTCATCTGAGTCTCCAACTTCCAATTGTGACCCCTTGTTGCTGTGTCCCCTTGTTGCTGTGTCACCTTGTTGCTGTGTCCCCTTGTTGCTGTGTCCCCTTGTTGCTGTGTCCCCTTGTTGCTGTGTCCCCTTGTTGCTGTGACCCCTTGTTGCTGTGTCCCCTTGTTGCTGTGTCCCCTTGTTGCTGTGACCCCTTGTTGCTGTGTCCCCTTGTTGCTGTGTCCCCTTGTTGCTGTGTCCCCTTGTTGCTGTGTCACCTTGTTGCTGTGTCCCCTTGTTGCTGTGTCCCCTTGTTGCTGTGTCCCCTTGTTGCTGTGACCCCTTGTTGCTGTGTCCCCTTGTTGCTGTGTCCCCTTGTTGCTGTGACCCCTTGTTGTTGTGTCCCTTTGTTGCTGTGTCCCCTTGTTTCTGTGTCCCCTTGTTGCTGTGTCCCCTTGTTTCTGTGTCCCCTTGTTGCTGTGTCCCATCTCTGGAACATCCTGTCTCTGTTCACCTTGTATGTGTGTGTGTGTGTGTGTGTGTGTGTGTGTGTGTGTGTGTGTGTGTGTGTGTGTGTGTGTGTGTGTGTGTGTGTGTGTGTACTCACCTATTCGTGGTTGAAGGGTTCGAGACATAGCTACTGGATCCGTCTCTTCACTGAACGCTACTAGGTCCTCTCTCTCCCTCCTACATGAGCATAGTGTGTGTGTGTGTGTGTGTGTGTGTGTGTGTGTGTAAGACTGAAAACAGAACAAAACAATGATAAATCTAAGAAAGGAGAAAGGGGGAAAGTGAAGCAGGATAAACAAAGACATTTCCCCAGACATATTTTATCATTATTTGCTCTTGACAAAGCAGACATAAGGAGAGCAATGTTGTTGTTTATGTCTGTCACGTGTATAAACACTGGGATGTCCTTGTTCATCTACGGTCTCCAGCTGTGCGTGTGTGTGTGTGTGTGTGTGTGTGTGTGTGTGTGTGTGTGTGTGTGTGTGTGTGTGTGTGTGTGTGTCACACAAGAACCTCAGCTTAACTCCCTTAAACTCAGATATGCAATTAATAATAGGAAATTACCTGTGCTCAGGGACCTCCACCAATGCCCTTCCTCTCTCTCTCCCTCCCGCCCTCTCTCTCCCTCTTTTCCCCATTTCCTCCCTCCTCCCTGCTTGCTTGACTGCCTGCATCTCTCCTTCCCTCCTTACCTTCATCCCTCACTACCTACCATCTCTCTCCATTCATCCAGCCTTGTCTCCCTCTCTCCCTTCCTCCCTTAGTACGAGTAAGCAGTGAACAATGGTTAATATATATATATATATATCATTTGAACAAGAAAGAAATCCCTTAAGCATAAATGGTTGGTTAATGGGGTTTAAAGCCTATCTACTTCACCAGGTTTATTAAAGCCGCACGTCACCTCTCCACCACCAGTCAAGAATACTTTAATTCCCAATATAAAGATTATGGTCAACTCTCAGTGTATATACACTGATATATATATACACTCAGTGTATATACACTGAGAGACATACACCTCACAGTGTATATACACTGAGAGACATACACCTCACAGTGTATATACACTGAGAGACATACACCTCACAGTGTATATACACTGAGAGACATACACCTCACAGTGTATATACACTGAGAGACATACACCTCACAGTGTATATACACTGAGAGACATACACCTCACAGTGTATATACACTGAGAGACATACACCTCACAGTGTATATACACTGAGAGACATACACCTCACAGTGTATATATCCTATGGTTTATATTCCCAATACATGACAGGTCTTTTTACATATGTAAACGGAATTTACATTTACACATTTACATATGCAAATATAATAGATTTTATAAATTTGATTTATATCAGTCGTTTTCATGAGCTGAATTATCAGTTTATATGATTTGTAGCAACTGATTTTTATGATTTGTATTGTTTTTGTTTTTTCCTCGTTTTTATGAATTTTTGTTATTAATCTAGCTTGGGTTAGGTAAGTTTATCCTAGGATATGTTATGGTAGGCTAGATTATCCTAGGAGAGGATAATCACATCATTGATACCACCTACCTCCAATCACCACCTTCTCTCACCCCAACACCACACCCCACCTTCCCTCACCCCAACACCACACCCCCCTTCACCCTCCAACACCACCACCCCCCTTCACCCTAACACTTACCTTCCCTCACCCCAACACACCCCCACCTTCCCTCACCTCAACACCACACCCCACCTTCTCTCACCCCTACATCACCCCCACCCTCCCTGCCACCTTTATGAAATATCTCTACAAGTGTGACCTTTATATGGCATAAAGGTTCAAGTGTTATATATAAGGTCAGGTTGTACTTATCATTACGAAGATTATGGTTGTAATATAATAATTAAGGTCATATAATTATCACCTTTATGTTGCAATTATAACTAAGGTCAAGCTGCAACGATCATCAATAAGGTCAGATTGATCACTAAGTCATGATCATAATAAGGTCAGGTGAGTCAAGTATATAGAGCTGCAGACGGGAGTGAGAGTAAGTGATGACAGTGAAGAGAGAGGTGAAGGAGTAGAAGAGAGGTGAGGGAGAGGAGGTGAGGAGAGGAGGTGAGGGAGAGTGAGGAGAGGAGGTGAGGAGGGAGGTGAGGAGAGAGGAGGTGAGGAAGAGGAGTGAGGAGAGGAGGTGAGGAAGAGAGGAGGGAGGTGAGGGAGGAGGTGAGGAGAGGAGGTGAGGGAGAGGAGGTGAGGGAGGTGAGGAGGGAGGGAGGGAGGAGGTGAGGGAAGAGGAGGTGAGGGAGAGGAGGTGAGGGGAGGAGGAGGGAGGGAGGGAGGGGAGGAGGTGAGGGAGAGGAGGTGAGGGAGAGGAGGTGAGGGAGAGGAGGTGAGGAGAGGAGGTGAGGGAAGAGGAGGTGAGGGAGGGAGGTGAGGGAGAGGAGGTGAGAGGGAGGTGAGGGAGAGGAGGTGAGGAGGGGAGGAGGTGAGGAAGAGGAGGTGAGGAGAGGAGGTGAGGGAGAGGAGGTGAGGAGCGAGGAGGTGAGGAAGAGGAGGTGAGGAAGAGGAGGTGAGGGAGAGGAGGTGAGAGGGAGGAGGTGAGGAAGAGGAGGTGAGGAAGAGGAGGTGAGGGAGAGGAGGTGAGGAAGAGGAGGTGAGGAAGAGGTGAGGAAGAGGAGGTGAGGGAGAGGAGGTGAGGAAGAGGAGGTGAGGGAGAGGAGGTGAGGAAGAGGTGAGGAAGAGGAGGTGAGGGAGAGGAGGTGAGGAAGAGGTGAGGGAGAGGAGGTGAGGAAGAGGAGGTGAGGGAGAGGAGGTGAGGGGTGAGAGTAAGGGGAGGGTGTGAGGGGTGAAGGTTGTATAATTCTTATCTTCCACATTCAAGGTAATGTGACTTTGCATTCTCCTTTGTTCAACTCTGAGGGTTTTTCCTACAAGCATATATTAAATATTTATACTCTTGTGCGTCTACCCATTCATATATATATATATATATATATATATATATATATATATTATATATATATATTGACTGTAGGCTGTAACTGTAGGTTGTGACTGTAGGATGTAATGCTGAGCCTGGCTCCAGGTGAGAGACGCCACGTCTGAGCCTGGCTCCAGGTGAGAGACGCCACGTCTGAGCCTGGCTCCAGGTGAGAGACGCCACGGCTCTCGTGAGCCCTGGCTCAGGTGAGACGCCACGTCTGAGCCTGGCTCCAGGTGAGAGACGCCACGTCTGAGCCTGGCTCCAGGTGAGAGACGCCACGTCTGAGCCTGGCTCCAGGTGAGAGACGCCACGTCTGAGCCTGGCTCCAGGTGAGAGACGCCACGTCTGAGCCTGGCTCCAGGTGAGAGACGCCACGTCTGAGCCTGGCTCCAGGTGAGAGACGCCACGTCTGAGCCTGGCTCCAGGTGAGAGACGCCACGTCTGAGCCTGGCTCCAGGTGAGAGACGCCACGTCTGAGCCTGGCTCCAGGTGAGAGACGCCACGTCTGAGCCTGGCTCCAGGTGAGAGACGCCACGTCTGAGCCTGGCTCCAGGTGAGAGACGCCACGTCTGAGCCTGGCTCCAGGTGAGAGACGCCACGTCTGAGCCTGGCTCCAGGTGAGAGACGCCACGTCTGAGCCTGGCTCCAGGTGAGAGACGCCACGTCTGAGCCTGGCTCCAGGTGAGAGACGCCACGTCTGAGCCTGGCTCCAGGTGAGAGACGCCACGTCTGAGCCTGGCTCCAGGTGAGAGACGCCACGTCTGAGCTTGGCTCCAGGTGAGAGACGCCACGTCTGAGCCTGGCTCCAGGTGAGAGACGCCACGTCTGAGCCTGGCTCCAGGTGAGAGACGACACGTCTGAGCCTGGCTCCAGGTGAGAGACACCACGTCTGAGCCTGGCTCCAGGTGAGAGACGCCACGTCTGAGCCTGGCTCCAGGTGAGAGACGCCACGTCTGAGCCTGGCTCCAGGTGAGAGACGCCACGTCTGAGCCTGGCTCCAGGTGAGAGACGCCACGTCTGAGCCTGGCTCCAGGTGAGAGACGCCACGTCTGAGCCTGGCTCCAGGTGAGAGACGCAATTCATAACGTCTAAAAACTTACTCTCAAAATAAAACGCGGTTAGACAACTCTCACAATTGCGTATCTTGTCTTTCGAGTGTATTTTTGAGTCCTCGAATTCATTAACACTACTTTTTGTGAGTCCATCTCACGGCGGGAGTTAACAGCAGTCAATGGATATTATCCAATCAACTGAATTGCGTCAATCCACAAGGGGGCTAAATGCCCTCTCCTCCGCCCACTACGTAACTACGCTCGTATACGCAATTTTCAACAGCCTACGCAGCTCTAATGAAGTGAAATGACATGAAACGAAATGGGCAGCCAGAGGGATAAAGGTTCGTAATGAATATTGGCCAATAAAGAAGGTAACAGAGAACGTTATTAGGATTTCCTGAAGGTAGCATTAAGCGGCTCACTCAAATGTTTTTTTTTTCTCTCTTTGAGGTTTTTATATATAACTCAAGAACGCCTCATCCGATTGTCTTCAAATTTTCAATGCTGGTGTACTGTAAGTAGGAAAAGGTTCATGCAACTATTGTAAATGCATCATCGGATCGGCTTCAAACCGTCAACACTGATAAAATTATATATAATTAGAGATTACAACGTCTGAGAGGCTTCAAGCTTACAGTACTTTTTTTTTTTATATTTTATTAAACATAAACTTACATACATTATTAACATACCTTGAACCAAATATAACAAACCAAACAAAATTTACATAGTAAAATATGAACTCATTCAAAACGTAACTTTTCTTTAACAATTTTAAATAACATCATAAAACATAATATATTATCCAAACATTAAACAATAGCAAACATCAAAACGAGCACCAGACACCAGAAGTGTATTTATTTATGACAGTGCTATACATTCTTATTATCAACTTGCAACTAAACAATTTAACTCCAATCCACAAAATAGATGAAATCTGCTCAATAAACCTAAAAGTACAACACATCCACCACACCTGGTTATTACACCCAAAAAAATTGGCTTTAACCAACAACAAAATGTGACAACATACCCACACCCAACCCGAGCCAAAAAAACATTATAAGCTCTCACAAAATAAAGGATCAACTGATCACTATCAGTCATACACAACATAGAAGCCGTACATTAAACCCTAAACATAAAGGCTTCCAAACAACATACAACAAACCATTCACTCTAATTGCTACAAAATATTTACCCATCCATAAAAACTTCCACTTCCCACACATTCCATCCTTTCACACTTGACCATACAACAAACCAAACATCTCATAACACTTCACCACACAGGGTAAAGTAAACAAAACCAAACCGAGGCCTATACTACCTCAAACACCGTACCAAGATCTCAACACATAAGGCTTAAAACAGAACCTTATAAAAACATACCGTGATTCCTTGCATAACACCAAACACACATTCATGTCCACAGGAACACAGCCAAAACAGAAGGAAACCAAAACCCTCCCACCCCTAAGAACTACAGCTATACCCCCCCTCCCTACACCTACCACACATCACCAAACACCCCACCCACACTAATATAACCTCAATAACCCCTCCACTGTCAAAACTCTATACTCTGACGGAAAAAAACTCTCCCAACTCCCCCCATAAATCTCCCTATTCCTACATTTCGTTCTAAAAATTAGGGCAGCCAAAGCTTTAACCACCACCCTCACCTCCAAACCCCTCATACTCCAAAACAAGAAAATATAATCCAAAACAATGTACGTCAATGCCCTGCGCACACTTTTCGAGTAATCACCCAAATCTAAACTTAAAGCACGCAACACGGACACACCCTCCCACTAATCAAATTCAACACCCCCCCTACCCAATCCCTCACCTTTCCCATGTCCCTACAAAAATACACCACATGAAATGCCGTCTCCCACTCCCCACATTTATCACACTCCCCATTATTTGTCATACCCATCATAAAAAGCTGACTCTTTGCTACCAAAATCCCATGCAAAAACTTAAAACCCACCTCCCGAACACTTGGACGAACCTTAACCTTCCTAAACCACCACCAAATACTCTTCCAGTCATACAAAGGGAAAGATTCCTCTCCCTCACTACCCTTTCCCTACACCCACCCTATCCAACCTACTCGCACGCACCTTTACCGAATCCCGAACCACCATAAGGAACCGAAGGACCCCTCACATCCCACCAACTCTCTACCTCCCCACCACTTCCTCGCCTCCCTCATCACCCCACCTATGCGCCTACCCCCCTGTCCCCCAGTAAAACGAAATTCCTGTTTCAAAAAAACACTGCGCAGCCTCAATCTTATAGGAACCAAACCCAAACCCCCACATTGAACTCTAGTTTCCACCACCTCCTTATTTAACCAATGCCTACCCCTTCCCCACACAAAATTATAAACTCCCTTTTCCAACCTATGAACATCCCCCTCCAACAAAGGTAAAACTGCCGCCTAAACCATAACTTACTGTATACTAATACATTCACCACAACAACTCTTTGTAATAAAGTTACCTCCTTCACCCCCAACCCTTCATCCTATCCAAAGCTTTATCTACCACCTCCCTAGAATTCACCTCCCTTGCCCTTACTAGATTACCACAAAACACTATACCACAAACTTTCAACTCCTCTACGCAAGACCATCCCTCCCGTACCCCCAACGCTCCCCCTATCCAACTTCCTACCTCTAACAAAACCGATTTACTCCTATTAACACTCATGCCCGTCACCTTACCAAACCTCACCACCAAATCACTGATCCATCGTAAACATTCACTAGATGTTACCAACAACGTGGTATCATCTACGTAACCTATTATTTCAGCCCTGCACCCCCACCCTCCCCCCTCCCTTGCTCCCTTTCTCAACCAACCGAAAAAAGGATCCTGCAAAAACGCAAAAAGGATCTGAGATAAAGGACATCCCTGACGAATACCTCTACCCATACTTACTGCCCAACTAATCCTGCCATTAATTTGTACCTTAAGCAATGCCTCAGCATATATAAGTCGAACCCAACCCACAATTTCCTCACCAAAACCCTGTCTCCTCATAATCTCCAACAATGCACCCCTATGCACCCTATCATAAGCCATAGCCCAATCCAAACCTAACACACCTCCTTCACCACAATCTTCTATAAAACCCTTAATCCTCCTATGTCCCATTCTCATACTCCTCCCTGGGATCCCAAATTGCCCCTCATGCAACCAACCCTTCAAACCCCTCTTAAGCCTATTTGCCAAAATCTTTGCGAAAATTTTATAATCTGTGCACATCAAAGCAATTACTCTATAATCCTTAAGTCCCCTAGGTCCCTCACGTTTAGGGACCAACACCACCACCCCGGTTCTAACTGACTCTGCAAGCACCTCCCCCTCCCTCATTTCATTAAAAACCTTTACCAAAACCTCTCTCAACACATCCCAATACATTACATACACCTCACCAGGCAAACCATCAATCCCTGGTGTCTTCCCCATACGTAGTCCTTTTACCGCCACCCAAACCTCCTCCTCAGTAATTTCCCCACCTAACTCCCTCATCTCCTCACCACTCACTCTCTC
The DNA here is from genome assembly GCA_009830355.1 of Cherax destructor. NCBI lineage: Eukaryota > Metazoa > Arthropoda > Malacostraca > Decapoda > Parastacidae > Cherax > Cherax destructor. Next base: position 426,577 of record WNWK01000182.1, on the reverse strand, counting down.
CTCTATGCTACTTAACACTTCCTCCCCCATACAAGCATCCCCCTCCTCCCTCATAAATTTTTCTCATACCACAATTCCGCATACCCACTCATCGCTACAGTCGTACTTAAAACCCTACCCTTCTTATACCCCCCCAAATTGTCCTCAACTTCCAACGACCCTATTGTCATACCTTCTCTCCTCCTACGAAATTGCCTCAGAACCACCGCCGATGCCTTATCACCCCACAACACTTCATCCATGCCACTCCTGACTCTTAACGCTTGAAACCGATCATTCTGAATATCCCTTAAAGCTACCTTAATACCCTCCAAACTCTCTCCACTCCCTACCCCCCCTCCCCCTCCAGCATCCCTCAATAACCCCTCTAAATACCGTTGATACCCAAATCTATATCGCGCATCTTCCCTACCCACCTTTTCAAAAAATCCTAATGGCAAGTTTCCCACATTCATTCCACCACTTAGCCACCCCAACAATACCCCGACCCCCCACAAAACCTTCCACCACCCTCAAAATCCACCTGCCACGCTAGCCTCTTCAACATCCCTACATTGAGCTTCCAATAACTTTGAAACACCTGCACTGCCCCTCCCACCTAATTGTGCCAAAACACCTTTATGGTCCGAAAACCAACATCTATGCATTCCACTTTCTCCACCGCCACTACTTTTGACACATATATCCTATCTAAACGGGCTGCATACTGTCCCCTACTAAACGTATACTCCACCAGGTTATTCCCACCTCCCACCACGTCCACCACCCCACTGCACACAAACCTCCCTCAAAATCCTCACAACTTGCCCCGAACCCCTCGGTTCCACATCCTTGAGTCTAATAATACAATTCCAATCTCCCCTATGATAGCTACTTGAGGCAAACCCTGAAAGCATAAATTAACTCTTCCCTCACAAAATTATCCTTCACACGCAAAATTGGTGCCGCCGGCATATAAACCCCAATAAAACTAACATTAACCACTCCCCATCTACCATCCACCCTAACCACTCTACCCCCTCCCTTCTTCCCATGACCCCAAAACAAAAGGACTACCCTCCTCACCCCCACCCCCTTTTAAGCCAGCAGACCCCCCCACAAAAACCTGAAACCCCTTCAGAAACAACTCATTACCCTTCCGAAAATTATGTTCCTGGAAAAATACTACGTCAATCTTAAACCTACATAAGGTATCCTCTACCCACCTACGCTTGACCTCATTCCTGAGGCCATTCACATTGATACTTAGACACCTGAATTTAAAGGCATTGGTTTACCCTTCTGTTTCGCTTGCTTCCTGTCATTCTTATCAGTTGATCCAACCTTAGTAACACACTTTTTATCACCTGCCACTTCCTTATTTACTCTGGTACTACCATTTCCTCTAATACCAGCCACATTACCACGTACCACCTCTGACCATACCTTTTTCCCCGGTCTCTGCCCAGGAGTGAGGATGTCATTTTCCGCCTCCTCCCCAGTTCTCTTTCTTGATTCCACCCTCTCCATTTCCTCCTCTACATCCTCCTGCTGTCTATGGACCTCCACATCCACCTGTACCACAGTCGCCGTAGCTCCACTACTTTCAATCTGGTCCAAAGAAGGCAGCAAAGTCTCCACCTCACCACCCACCCCCCCCCCATTCTCCAAATCCATACTCTCACCTCCCAACATCTCATTCAAATCCTCCAATATAGCAGCCTCATTTACCACACTATGATCATCCTCCTGTTGTTCCTCAGTCTCCTGAGGCGCCGCTGATCCTCCAAATTCCTCTCTTCTCGAGTCTGCATCACTTCCTGTTCTGCCTGCTCCACTTCCTCACTCCACTGCCTTCCTTCCGGTTGACTTTCCATGGCACCATCCTCCAGTACCACGCCCTTACGCTCCTCCACACTCTTGCCTGCAGGTTCGCCATTCCACGTCGTCGATCCTCCCGTCTCCGCACACACTCAGCCGCCAGATGTCCAGGCTGCCCACACAATCTACATGTACGCACCTGCCCTTGATATGTCACGTATACCTGTGTACGGAAACAATCCACCATTACATAAGATGGTATGGGCTTGCGCAATGTCATTTTACTGAATAAGTTCCCTCCAAAGACCTGCATATAGCCCCTGCGCCCATCTGCCAATATTGACTGCATGAATGACACCAAATACCTTAAAAACGTCGCGGACGTCCTCCGGTCCCATTTCAAAGGGAATATTCTGGACCTTAATCCATTTGTAGACAGCTGACACGTCCCGTAAACATACCTCTACACCAGGATTTACCATCATTCGTTGATCCTGATATGCGTCCACCACCCTTTGATATGCTTCCGTGCTTGCAAATTTCACAAACAGCCTCTTTGCACCGTTAATCGATATACCATAAAGATCTGCAAGTGTCACATGGTATGTGTCGCGAAGAACAGCAGGTAATATCACATCCGCATTCGTCGAGTAGACCGCTCCTTGTATAAACTCAACACATACTGTGTTAACTCGCCGCCGGTAGCCGTCCACCATCTTTGCTGAAAATATAATTTCCAACTGCTACCACCAGGGGCTGACCAACACGTCCGCACACCACCAGTGCTGGACGCGGAATGCAAACTAGAGAATAACTCTCCTGATAGGCTTTAAACTTCCAAGGATAGATTTTCGTACTTAGTGGAAGGTTTAAATTGTTTACAGGTTGTGTAGATGACAATTCTCTATTTTTATTGAAGAGATTATGATGGTAGTCTTTAAGCAATAATTTGTTAAGTGTTTTTTTGGAATATTCAATGTTGATATTAACTGCCTCAGAAACTTATGTCGGTATTACTCGTTTTGCGAGTACTGAGGTAGAGAGGGTTGGGCTTATAGTATACCGGGATACTTTTCAGGGATTGCGCAGTGAGAGAAATATACTGCAAGTTGCTGAAGTGAGAGAGAGACTCTCAGCTGCTTCCTGAAGTTATCATACACAACTGGTGTCTTTTTCTTCCCTCCCCTGCCCCTCACCCACCCCACTCATCAAACCCCTCACCCAACCCCTTCATCAAACCCCCCTCATTCAACCCCCTACCCCCCATCACAGGCAAACATTGAAAGTAGTGTGTGGTGAGTTCATACCACCACTACCACCACTGCTACTACCACTGTTACCACCACTATTACCACCACTACTACCACTGCTACTACCACTGTTACCACCACTATTACCACCACTACTACCACCACTACTACCACTGCTACTACCACTGTTACCACCACTATTACCACCACTACTACCACCACTACTACCACTGCTACTACCACTGCTACCACCACTATTACCACCACTACTACCACCACTACTACCCTGCTACTACCACTGCTACCACCACTATTCCACCACTACTACCACCACTACTCCACTGCTACTACCACTGCTACCCCACTATTACCACCACTACTACCACCACTACTACCACCACTACTACCACCACTACTACCACTGCTACTACCACTACTACCACTGCTACTACCACTACTACCACTGGTACTACCACTGCTACCACCATTACTACCACTGCTACCACCATTACTACCACTGCTACCACCACTACTACCACTGCTACCACCACTATTACCACCACTACTACCACTGCTACTACCACTGCTACAACCATTACTACCACTGCTACCACCACTACTACCACTGCTACCACCACTGCTACCACCACTGCTAGCTATCACCACTACTACCACTACTACTACCACCACTACTTTCACTGCTACCACCACCACTACTACCACCAATACTACCACTGCTACCACCACTACTACCACCAAAGCTACCACCACTACTACCACCACTGCTACCACTACTACTACCACCACTGTTACCACTGCTACCACCACCACCACCACAACCCCCACCCCACCACCATTTTATCCACAAATAATTCAACAAAAAATTACTCACATTATTTAAAATTATTAAAAAATAAACTCTACCGTAATTAAGTACAATATTTCCCAGCCATATTAATAATAAACAAGGAAAAAATCTTGAGGGAAAACTATGTTAGTAAATACAGAGGAAAATACAATAATTTATTTTTGCTCTTAAATACGTGGGAATTTATTGTAACAAAATTTTTTAATTAATAATAAAGATTATATAGTAGTAGTAGTAGTAGTAGTAGTAGTAGTAGTAGTAGTAGTAGTAGTAGTAGTAGTAGTAGTAGTAGTAGTAGTAGTAGTAGTAGTAGTAGTACTAGTCTGGGAGACGACTGGTGTGTTAGAATTCTACTACTGCTTCTACCACTACTACTACTACTACTAATAATAATAATATAATAATAATAATAATAAAATAATAATAAAACAAAGTATTATTATAGCTCACTGAATGAGCCTGATGCTGATGAGCTCATTTTGGCAAAATTACAACCATGCAAAGTTTTAAGCAATTACATTTGTTAGTTCGCATAAATGATTTATTTATCAGCATTACAAAATATATTTCAGAACACGTCAAATAAATCTCTGTTTTCGGACAAGGAAATAAACGATAATAAGGAAGGAATTAGACAACACAGCACGAGAGAATAATACTTGCATCTTTCTTAACACTCCAGCCATCCCCAACCTAAGTAATATGACCCCCTCCCCCTTTCTCCCAAAAAAGAGGAAACCCTTTCACCATCATTCATTCAATCACTGTCTAGCCAGAAGTTGTTAACATCACAGTTTAGACGACCCTCCAAACCTTACCCTCCCCCCACCCCTCCTTCAGGGTACTGACACTGTATTTCTCACCTCCAGGACTCAAGTACGGCTAACTAGTTTTTCCTTGGATCCCTTTATTAATGCTACCTTGCTCACACTCCAACAGCTCATCAAGTCATAAGACTCTGCTTTTCTCTTTATTTTTTTAATTGTGTTATGTTATATATTTACAATAGCGTTTAATTGTGATTTCTTCTATATATATATATATATATATATATATATATATATATATATATATATATATATATATATATACAAACATTATCTCTACGTCCATATATATATATATATATATATATATATATATATATATATATATATCAAACATTATCTCTACGTCCATATATATATATATATATATATATATATATATATATATATATATATTATTTTTATGTATTCACACAGTACATGAAGATGTACTTAGATGAATAAACACAATATTACCTCATAACATCACAAAATATCAATGGCACAATACCACCCACAACACCACACACAATACCACCCACAATACCACCCACAATACCACCCACAACACCACACACAATACCACCCACAACACCACACACAATACACCACAACACCACACACCACCCACAACACCACACACATACCACCCACAATACACCACAATCACCCACAACACCACACACAATACCACCAACACCCACACAATACCACCCACAATACCACCCACAACACCACACACAATACTACACACAATACCACACAGAATACTACACACAATACCACACAGAATACCACACAGAATACTACACACAATACCACACAGAATACCACCCACAATACCACACAGAATACTACAAACAATACCGCACACAATTCTTCACACCACGCAGTCAAAAACTCACTAAAAATTTAATATTTTCCAAATCTGTCATTTTATTTTTTGTTATACCCAGTATATACATTCATATACATTGAAATTTGTATCACTATCACAGGTGAACATTGCAAGCTGCCTGTGTTTCTGATCATTTTTTTGTATTAATTAGTTGATGGCCGCGTTCAGCTGATTACAATTTTTTTTTTGACAAAATTATTAGACCAGAAAAAAATTTGATTGGTTTTATTTTAGGCAAATCAACACATTTACAACGACTGGATATTTTATTTAGGCTACGCCGGTTTTATTAGGCTTAATAAAGCTGATGAATTTGACACGTGAGGAAGCTTGAGTAAGCTAATGATTATGACACCTGAGTAGCTTAATAAAATTAATGAATAAGACCGCATAATAAAGCTGATGTTGCCACCAGTTGCAGATGTTGCCAGCACAGGCCACCAGTTGCAGATGTTGCAAAGCACAGGCCACCAGTTGCAGATGTTGCCAACACAGGCCACCAGTTGCAGATGTTGCCAGCACAGGCCACCAGTTGCAGATGTTGCCAGCACAGGCCACCAGTTGCAGATGTTGCCAGCAGAGACCAGATTACCGCAAGACGGAAGTGTTATCATCTAAGTCAACAAATATTGCTAAAGTTTATCACCTTCGTTGCTGCTGTGGCCAGATAAGCTGCCCAGTGCTTCAGTGCTGTGACTGTTCCACTCACGGACAAGAGGTCCTCGGTTCCAACCCCAGACTTACGAGAGGTCCTCGGTTCCAACCCCAGACTTACGAGAGGTCCTCGGTTCCAACCCCAGACTTACGAGAGGTCCTCGGTTCCAACCCCAGACTTACGAGAGGTCCTCGGTTCCAACCCCAGACTTACGAGAGGTCCTCGGTTCCAACCTCAGACTTACGAGAGGTCCTCGGTTCCAACCCCAGACTTACGAGAGGTCCTCGGTTCCAACCTCAGACTTACGAGAGGTCCTCGGTTCCAACCTCAGACTTACGAGAGGTCCTCGGTTCCAACTGCAGAGTTTCGAAATGGCATCGACAAATTTTCCTAACACCCTGGCCTTCCTATTAGTTAAACATATGTATATATATATATATATATATATATATGTTAGCTGACTCTTGTGTGTCGCACCTAAGTCAAAATTCCTATGCAAATGTGTAAGAATCTGCATTGTTGCTGAGGTCATATCCTGGGCGAGGTATGCGTGTGATGAATCTGATATAATTGTAATCATTATTTGATACGTGAAACTTTAAAACTTACCCTTAATATTTTCTTTTGTGTGAACCCAGATAACTCAAGTAGAATATTAGAGTTCGATATTTTACTATGATGAGCTTAATCAAGATGCCTTGCTATGTATGTATAAATTTATGTATATCCTTATGGAACTGTGCTGGGGACCCTCATCCTCAGAGAAATGAATAAACTTACTTTAGGGAAAACTCAAGGTTCTCCCCGGAACTGTTTGAATATTGTCTTCTCCCACCACCCCCCTATATTTATATTCTATTTAGACTTTAAAGACAAAATACATTGACAATTTTTATATATATGTTCATTGTAATTTAAATATTAGGTACAATATGTATATAATTAAGGTTATTTGTTACACTGCCGACTGTGATTGTTTGCAGCTGTGTTATGTCACCATCTTCCATCGCCAAGTATTCCTCATTTGTAATTGGTTCGTCCTTTAAGTACAAAAAGTTACGAGTAGTTAGTTATTAGCCTTCAGATGCGAGAAGCTTGTTGGTGGAGCAGAGAGTCACTTTCTTGGTGCAGCTTCTGTTCCTACGACCAGCTGTCTCCTGAGGCGTTTCTTGGTTCTGACGTCCTAGTGGAGGTTCTCGAGTGTGCCTGTCTTCTTGACGTCCTTGCTCTATAGTTTTGACGGTTCTAAGTCTTGGTGGAAGAGTGTAGTGTTTGCCGTCATGGAGCTGGTCTTGGGAGCAACCGTGTGGAGGAGAGCTGGCAGACATGGCGCTCTGGTGAGATAATTTCTTTTCGTAAATCATACCTATTTATTATTGATGTACCCAGCAGAGTCATCTCCCCGTGCACCCTGAGGCTGAGAGTTCTTTTCAGGTCACTGAAGGTCAAGGCAGGAAGTCGTGGGGTTGACCCCATACACTCACATACACACTAGAAGCTACTACAACTCTCGTTCATATCTCTTGTTATGAGACCAAAGATTTGTAATGGTATATCGTATACTGTATTATATGTTCTGCTGTGCTTATGTTCCACTGTACTGCAACACATCCAACAGGTCCAGGTCATATGGTTAATTATATTTAGTAAATCATATTATGTACCTGTACCTGTCTGATGTGTACTGTCCCATCGTTGAAACTAGTGAGGTACTTTAATATGGTCTTACGAACATGGTGTACTTACTTAAGGTATTACATTACTGTATGTGGCATGTGAAGAGTTTGTTACAATTTATTCGGCGTATGTCACACTCCCATATAGGCTGCCTCCCAACCAGGGAAGCGCCCGCTAAGGGATCAATAGGGTACTCGTCGCTAAATCAGTACCTTGGTTCATTGACCAATCACAGGCAAGCTCGTCAAAGCTGAAGCAACGTGGTTCACTTGTGATAAGCATTGGCAGACTTGCCTAGCTGCTGGTTGAGTACGGTGCTCTCTCTCTCTGGCTTCTGCTTTGCCATCTGTCACCGTGGTGTACACTTATTATTCTATCTGTACATATTGTACATATCTGTATATAGTGCGTGGAGGCAAAATATACATTATACTCTACTGCTGAGTTTTGTTTGCTCCACATTCCCATTACGACCAGGTCTCACAGGCCATTCTTTACCTGTGTTCGTAATACTGTACAACACAAGTGTTGTGATAAATGTTAGTGTGTTCTAGTCGTGTACACCTCTCAGGTGTTTACTAGTGCACAGTACGAGTGGACTGAGTGATCTACCTCTCAGGTGTTTACTCGTGCACAGTACGAGTGGACTGAGTGATCTACCTCTCAGGTGTTTACTCGTGCACAGTACGAGTGGACTGAGTGATCTACCTCTCAGGTGTTTACTCGTGTACAGTACGAGTGTACCGAGTGATCTAATTACTCAACTTTTTCTTCTACTCAAATATTCTGCTATTAAAGGAACTTACTCAGACATTCACACTAGACCAGTTATTAAGGAGGTTATGCTGTATGTTCCTTGTGGGTTTAGCGATTAGTTATGATAATAATAATTAAGGAGGTTATGTTTGAACACTGCATTAATTCTTAATTAAAGGAAAATTCATTTTACCATGTGTTTCAACCCTCCTAGCTATAACCAAGGTGACATAGAACAATACTGAAAGACTCGTCAGGGTTTAGCGCATGTTTATAGGAGAGTTTATTAAAACTGGCTATATTGATTTAGGAGTCGCGAACAGCTGGAGACGTGATGCTTCCACATAACAAGAGTCTATCTCCTGGTACATATGAAGCAGAGAGAGAGAGAGAGAGAGAGAGAGAGAGAGAGAGGCAATATGTATTATAACTCCAGACTTGTGTAAGTATTGAATCAAGTAGTGGGCAGAGGTGTGCACACACCGCGATGTAACTACTGGGTCGTGGGTCGTGGCAGACACCGCGATGTAACTACTGGGTCGTGGCAGACACCGCGATGTAACTACTGGGTCGTGGGTCGTGCACAAATGTTTAACAAGGTCAGACATTCGCTGTTAGTAACAACTTGACATCATAAGTTCACATTGTGAGGTCATGGTGTGGTCAACCAGTTGGTGGCTAGTTAGAGTCTGTGACCTGCAATATCTAACATAGTTCTGGAGTCGCCAGGCTGTGTTGTACATCACTGCTCCTAGTTTTTTTCCCTCTTGGTTTATCCTCTCCTAAATACCTACTTTTTAGAGTAATGGGGTTTAAAATCTATCGACTACACGGGAGTGATGAAAGCTGCATGTCATCTCCAGACCATCGGTCAAGAATACTTTAATCGCTTAAATATTAAATTCTCAGTGCATACACAATGACAGATATACACCACTCCTTGTATATTTTCTAAATATAAACTCTTCAAAAACAAAAGTCGCCCACACACTAAAAGTTTTGCAATTCTTAGATAACGTAGATAAATTAAGCTACTGTATTTTGCATCAGGTAGGTTTTAGCATCGTTAAGTTAGGCTGCAAGGTTAGTTTGGTGACAAAAAATAATGAGGTTACCAAAAATGTGCATAACTTTAGTCATAATGTTTACAATGTGGGAGGTGTGGCTGTGAGTGACTTCTCGTGTTATGCAAATTATTGTAAATTTACAAATCTGCGTCGTGGTCCACAATAACAATTTAGTAAATATTAATATTTAACAAACGTTGTTAACTGGATATGTACACAGAGAGGTGTATGTCTCGAGGTGTATATACACTGAAAGTTTGCAAATATTACAGAGACGACAGTAGAAGTAACTCTGAGGTGGTCAGTCCCCATTTCTCATCTCAGCCATAAGATGACCCGAACTTCAAGAAAGTCAAAAATTATTTCCTAAGAAAAACTTTTTAAGCAAGGTGTGTGTGTGTGTGTGTGTGTGTGTGTGTGTCCTGGTTCATGTTATCTTGCACCTGGCCTGGGGGTCGGGCCTGGCTCGGCCCAATACAATGTATCACTATTTGTATCACAATACAGCGATACTTTAACCATTATTCTTTGTTGATGGTGCCATCAATTTCCCCAGGCTGTACCATGACTTGAGTTTACTATTTGAAGCTTTATTTTTTATTTATTAATGGATAAGTTGGCTGATAATGTTTATTGGTCACAGGGAACGACATACAGAATTTCCTGCCACTATTCTTATTCATTTTCTTAAAAGAAAAAAAAATACAAATTTCGTTCCAGTTTTGTCTCGATAATATTCTCACAACTTTGTAAATAAAGTGTTGAGCTGAACATCAATATATAGTGTTTTGTTTTTTATGCAAATCAGTTTTACAGTTAGCGCTAAGAGCTGCTTTCCTATCTCAGTTTATCTGAAAGCTCCCCCCCCAGGATGCGACCCACAAGAGTCAACTTACACCCAGGTACCTACTTACTGCTAGGTGAACATGGACAGCAGGTGTAAGGAAACATGCCCAGCGTTTCCACCAGTACCGGGAATCGAACCACAAACACTCATTTGAAAGTTCAAGTGTATCCTAGAAATAGTACCATCCACTAGGACCAAACCAACAGCCTATTTACTGTTGAAAATTATATAAAGTACCGAGAAGGTGATGATTAAGACACATGTACAACAGTTGGTATCTTTATTATTGAAACGTTTCGCCTACACAGTAGGCTTCTTCAGTCAAATACAAAGGGAACAATAGTAATGAAATAAAGATGATGTAATCAGTCCAATCAACCTTGGAGAAAAAGTATTTGAGGTGGTCAGTCCCTCAGGGAGTGTCTTAATCTTCAACCTATTTACTGCCTGGGAAGGTCAGCAGTGAAGAATGATCCAACGTCTTGCCGCACTGATGTCAACCTCGACCACTAATTTCTAATAAGATTTTTACAATTTTTTTACAAATTGTTAACCAGTTCCTTGACCAATAATAAACTCAGCCTTGTCCAAATATAGTGAAAATTGTTTAGAAAGACGAAGATAAAAATCTTGCTGTTACTTCCTATGAGACAAGTGTCAAAATCTTCGTTTCTGCCTCAATTTCCTGCTTTTTCTTCGTCGAAATGGTTGATGAGGTCGTCGACAAGGTGGTGTTGCCTCAGGCTAGGCTGCAAGGCTTGCAACAACCCTGCAAAGCAGTCAAACACATGAAGCAAATCACGCACATCTATTTACAAAGGAATTCCATAATTTTTCGCCGGAGAGACAACAGAAAAACACGTCAGAGAAATAAATATTTCCTCTAACTAGGATCTTCCTGGTTTGTGGAAAGATGGTGTAAAGAGGAGGAGGATAAACTCTCTCTCTCTCTCTCTCTCTCTCTCTCTCTCTCTCTCTCTCTCTCTCTTTCAACAACACAAGATAGCGGACCTTAAAAAACGCAATATTTCACTTTGCTCAGTTTTTCATAAATTCAATATTTGCTCAACATTGTTATTTAGTAAAAATGGCGAGTGTGAGTTTTGGTATTATTTTCTCTGACTGTGTATCCAGCAGCTTCCCGGGGCGACTTTCTGTCCTCCTGGGAAGAAAGTCTCATTAACCTCGGATAATTACCCAGCAAAGTCACAGGAATTACCATGAGGAGCAAGAATATGAAACACAAAATTCCCATGAACAAATATTGAATAGAAAAGTCAATATGTGCAGGTTGTAGTATAAGGCCTGACTTTCTTTTATCATCCTCTATTTTCTCTTTTCTCCCTTTCTGCCTTCCTTTCTCCCCGGTTTTCTCTCGCTTTCTCTCTCTAGCTACCTGTTCCCCATTCTTTCCCTCTCATTATTATAATTATTATTATTATTATTATTATTATTATTATTATTATTATTATTATTATTATTATTATTATTATGACCAGAGTGTAGATATGTGTATCAAGAATGCTATCTTATCATTATATTTTTTTTATTTCGAAATGAATTTGAGAGCAAAATTTGAGTCAGTCGGTAAATGAATAATTTCTGATGTTTTATTATATTTTTTAGCAAAATACTACACGCGAGAGTGAAATTCTGATAGCTGCCCATTTTGTGGTATAAAAGCTTTTATTTCACTGTCCCCGGTGATGGGGCCAGAAATAGAAATCAAATCATTGGTAATGTACATTAATGCTAGGCAACCAACATGTGTTAACTGGTGAAGGTATTATGAAGGACAGGATAGGTCAGTTGGGATCGAGGGACAGGAGTGTCAGGCTGACCTAGAGAGTGGAGCATACTCAAAATTAGCACGAAGGTATGCCTACAATTTTTTTAGCTACTGCTGTCTATTATTTACGTAATTTGTTCTAAAGCTACAATTTACTTGTCTGACTTCCTTGCAGGCTTCACCCTTCCTTGCAGGCTTCACCCTTCCTTGCAGGCTTCACCCTCCCTTGCAGGCTTCACCCTTCCTTGCAGACCGAGCTTCACCTTTCTCTCCTTGCAGGCTTCACCCTTCCCTTGCAGGCTTCACCCTCCTTGCAGGCTTCACCCTTCCTTGCAGGCTTCACTCCTTCCCTTCAGGCTTCACCCTTCCTTGCAGGCTTCACACCCTTCCTTGCAGGCTTCCACCCTTCCTTGCAGGCTTCACCCTTCCTTGCAGGCTTCACCCTTCCTTGCAGGCTTCACCTCCTTGAGGCTTCACCTTCCTTGCAGGCTTCACCCTTCCTTGCAGGCTTCACCCTTCCTTGCAGGCTTCACCCTTCCTTGCAGGCTTCACCCTTCCTTGCAGGCTTCACCCTTCCTTGCAGGCTTCACCCTTCCTTGCAGGCTTCACCCTTCCTTGCAGGCTTCACCCTTCCTTGCAGGCTTCACCCTTCCTTGCAGGCTTCACCCTTCCCTTGCAGGCTTCACCCTTCCTTGCAGGCTTCACCTTTCTTGCAGGCTTCACCCTTCCTTGCAGGCTTCACCCTTCCTTGCAGGCTTTCATCCTTCACTTCCTTGCAGGACTACCTCTTCAGTGCAGGTTACCTTCCCAGGTATCACCCTTGGAGGGACACTTCTTACCACTTCATTCTTACCTCAGCTCCTGTAGTAACTTCGTGCTGGAGGAATAAGTGACAATACCTAGCCTGCAATAATAACCCACAATACCTTGCCTGCAATAATAACCCACAATACCTTGCCTGCAATAATAACCCACAATACCTTGCCTGCAATAATAACCCACAATACCCTGGCTGCAACGGTTCACAACTAACCCACGACACCTCTGCAACAATTAACAACGCACAATACAGTGGCTGGAACGTTCCACAACCCGCAATACAGTAGCTGCAACAATTAACAACAATCGACAATACAGTGGTTGTGTGTGTGCGTGTGTGTGTCTTAAAAGCATATATAAAGCACTGTTCACTTCCCCAGGTTGACATAGCTGCAAGTTGATGATTGATGTACCTGAGTTCATTGTGCTCTAATCTGCATAGCCAGGGGAACCCCCCCCCCTCTCTCTCTCTTTCCACCCCTGCCAACTTTTTCTTTACTTCTGTTTCACAAAACACCAGAGGCGAGTGTTTGCTCAGCGATAATTGCCTCGTGTAACGAACGAACTATTTCTCCGAACAATGATGAGCTTCTGTGTCTGTCTGTTGGCAGTGATCATTTAGCTGATTTTGTAAACAGTATATTATTAATGGTAATGACAATAAAAATAGGAGAAATAATCGATAATAATAATATTAAAGTTTATAATAAAGAACAACAAAACCAACAATGGGGAATTTTTTAAACAAGAACACTAACATATAAAATACAATGACAGCCGACGAATAACAAAACAATGACTAACAAAAACTCCTTAGTGACAAGAGTAATCAGGTCACAGTAATTTGGTCACAGTAATCAGGTCACAGTAATTAGGTCACAGCAATCAAGTAGCAGTAAAAAGTGCAACATTAAGTTTACTAGGTGATGGCTGTTATAGAGGGCACATTCCTGCTGTTTCTTGTTGGTCTCCTTGTGGCACTGGCTGTGGCACTGACTGTGGCACTGGCTGTGACACTGACTGTGGCACTGACTGCAGTACTGACTGTGGCACTGGCTGTGGCACTGACTGTAGTATTGACTGTGGCACTGACTGTAGTATTGACTGTGGCACTGAATGTAGTACTGTGGCACTGACTGTAGTACTGACTGTGGCACTGACTGTAGTACTGTGGCACTGGATGTAGTACTGACTGTGGCACTGACTGTAGTACTGCGGCACTGACTGTAGTACTGTGGCACTGACTGTAGTACTGACTGTGGCACTAACTGTGGCACTGACTGTGGCACTGACTGTGGCACTGACTGTGGCACTGACTGTGGTCCTCGCTCGCCATCCCTGCCTTAAGGTTCACTACCACTCAGGTGTAACTCCCCGCGGACCTAAAATACAACCAAAAGACTTAGAAGTAATGTCAAATGATGTATTATTTAGAGAACTCGATAAAACAAATGCAGCTGAGGTCAGAAAAAGAATGTTAGTGTGGATAATGAGAAGTTACGATAAAGAAATAACACTGCTCAAATGACTTGTGTTCCCTTGTCTAGAATATTGCTGTGTTGGCAGCTCCCTTCAAGGCAAGAGAGAGATATCGAAGCTGGAAAATATACAGAGATCGGTTACTTCCAGCACAGAATCAATAAAGCATTTAATGTATTGTGAACGCCTCGAAGTACTTTCAGGAACTGACAGGTCTAGCTACGCCGGGTAGAGGCGAGAGATGAGTCTTGCATAGTCGTGTACCAAGTAGTGGAACTTAGATGGGATGGAGCGCAGCTCATTCAAGACAGTGGTGAGAAATGGGAGGTAATAAGGTCTGAGGAAGGAGAATGTAACTTTTATTCTTTAAATCAAGACCCTTCACAGCATTATGACCCTTCACAGCATTATGACCCTTCACAGCATTATGGAGAGGTTTTCAACGTTCATCGCCATTACGAAGCCAAGTTTCATCCTAGGATGTCAACTTTCATGCCAAGTGCTAAATCTGTTCCGTTCGACTCGCGAAATCATAGTGACACGATTGTAAACAACTCCCTGAACTGAGGTTTTAAACCCCTGGCGAGCCATTCCTAAAACCAGCACGGCCAGTGCGTTAACTGCTTTACCACGATGGTTTAATAAGATTCATCCGACTAAGCATATTTCTATGTATCCAACTGGATGAATTTGATTAGACCGGCATGGTACGGTGGGTGACGCACTGGCCAGCTAGTTTCATTCTCACATCGGCCCCAATAGCAACGTCATGACGTGAAGAGACGAATCTTCATCTGTGTTTTCTCAAAAGCAAGAGCGTGAGCAGCTATCAGTTACACCAGACAGATATAGCAGCAAGCTGGTGAAAGATGTGCCTCTGAGCAGCGGGTACCGTCTCACTTGTATTGGTAAAGGTTAGAGTTCAACTTCGTGCTTAGTCACGGGAGTCAGGGATAAGGGAATGTAAGTCGCTGAGATTATAACTCTCATAAGGACCCTAAGACATTCTCTTGGGATACGCTGGCAACTTTCAATCCTAAACGATCAGCCTTGAAGGTAATCACTTAAGGATAGAATGGAGCCAGAATGCTAGTGCTTGAAGCTTGGTCACAACTTCCCAGTGTCATGCGAAGGCAAAAATCTTATGTAGCTTAAAAATCTATTGGACAAATATACGAGTGAAAAGAATTGAATATAAAGACCTGCCTAGCATGAACCAGTAAGCCTACTGTAGTGCTCCTCCATTCTAGCTTTATGGTCAGAGACGCCAGTAATCTCTCTTTCTCTCAGTTCATTTTACTCAATATTTGAAATGTTTATTGACACTGACACAAAGGTCGCTTTTGTTGGCCAGCAAAAATCATGAGACATGCGTTAAGCAAGCTTCGTTTAACAGCAAGTTAAGCAAGCTTCGTTTAACACCAAGTTAAGCAAGCTTCGTTTAACAGCAAGTTAAGCAAGCTTCGTTTAACAGCAAGTTAAGCAAGCTTCGTTTAACAGCAAGTTAAACAAGCTTCGTTTAACACCAAGTTAAGCAAGCTTCGTTTAACAGCAAGTTAAGCAAGCTTCGTTTAACAGCAAGTTAAGCAAGCTTCGTTTAACAGCAAGTTAAACAAGCTTCGTTTAACACCAAGTTAAGCAAGCTTCGTTTAACAGCAAGTTAAGCAAGCTTCGTTTAACAGCAAGTTAAGCAAGCTTCGTTTAACAGCAAGTTAAACAAGCTTCGTTTAACAGCAAGTTAAACAAGCTTCGTTTAACAGCAAGTTAAACAAGCTTCGTTTAACAGCAAGTTAAACAAGCTTCGTTTAACAGCAAGTTAAACAAGCTTCGTTTAACAGCAAGTTAAGCAAGCTTCGTTTAACAGCAAGTTAAACATTTTTTCACGCACAAAAATGACAAGAAAAAGTATATCTTGTTTGTTTTTTGATTGCGTGATACGTAAACAATACTCAACGTGGAGAACTTTGTCACTAAACCTCGGTAAGTTCCAAGAATGTTTTAAGACCTCGGAAAATTCCAAGAATGATTCAAGACTCCTGTAAATTTCAAGAATGATTCAAGACCCCGATAATTTCCAAGAATTATTTTAGGCCCCGGTAAGTTCCAATAAGGATTCATGACTCCAGTAATCAAATTTTCTTGTTTTCTCATACCCTTTCCTTGAAGGGTCAAAAACTCTGAAAATATGGGAACTCTCGCTAGTCATTCCTCACGATAAAACTCTCATTAAATTAATACTACGATTTGTAAGCACCTCTCAAAAAGGCCAGAACCTCAGCCCACAGCCGGTCCTGAAACTGGAGCACTGACCTGCTAGTTCTAGGAGCTGCTTGCTATGAGTTCCAACTCCTGCCTGTTCCTTGAGAAATAAATCAAGCAGTCCTGTTTACCTCGTTACGCCATATTATCTAAGTTTGTCCTAAATACCAAAATTACTAAAAAATTCCTCAGATGTTACTGTTTACTGGTAAACTTCTACGCTAACACTCAAGACTGATTTTTTTTTTTCAGAAAATATGTATGAAGCTACCATTACTGATTACTACGAATATGTATGAAGTTATTATTGATGCTGAACCATGTATGAAGTTGTCGTAGCTGTTGAACCTTTAACGAAACACTTGATAAGCTCCAAGTCCGCCAGCTCAGCCTGACACACTTCAATACTACGTATGTGACCCATCCAGTGTGATGGAATATGACAGGGGGAACCTGTCCTTATGTCACCCTCAGGATGTCACACACTGGAGGTCACTCTCATGGTGTCACACCCAGGAGGTCACCCTCAGGGTGTCACACTCTAGAGGTCACCCTCAGGGTATCACACCCTGGAGGTCACTCTCAGGGTATCATACCCTGGAGGTCCCCCTCAGGGTATCACACCCTGGAGGTCACCCTCAGGGTATCACACCCTGGAGGTCACCCTCAGGGTATCACACCATGGAGGTCACCCTCAGGGTATCACACCATGGAGGTCACCCTCAGGGTATCACACCCTGGATGTCACCCTCAGGGTATCACACCCTGGAGGTCACCCTCGAGACGACTATACCAACTGCGTCGTGGACATCAGCCTTGAGACAATAAACAGAATCTGAAGACTCTCTCACTCTCTCTCTCTCTCTCTCTCTCTCTCTCTCTCTCTCTCTCTCTATCTATCTATCTATCTATCTATCTCTCTCTCTACAGTTTACGATTCATAACCCAAAGAATCCAGGTTCAAATCCCAGATGGGACGAGTCATAAAGGTAAATCTCCTAGCTAGTGCATGTTGCCACTGTTCACTTAGCAGTAAATAGATACCTGGGTGTTCGTCGTCTGCTGTAGGTCTCATCCTGGGGGGAAAGAGCTAAGAATTCCAACAGAACTAAGCCACACAGCTTGGCTTTCTTATCTTATCATGGGTTATTAACCCTATAAGGTTAGTAATTCGAAGTAAGACTCTCTTAAAGGCCTCTCTGAAGTTGTCGTAGCAACTGAATCCATTGTGGAATGTCTGAGTATATTCTCACACTACTGAAGTCTCCCAGCTCTGACTGACACTTCTGAAGTCTCCCAGCTCTGACTCACACTACTGAAGTCTCCCAGCTCTGACTGACACTACTGAAGTCTCCCAGCTCTGACGTTCCGTTGCCTCGTGTATGTAACCATCGTCTGTGATGGAATACGACTTGGGTATATAGTTAAATTTTATTCCTACAATGCAACTCTTATACATATTGAAAGTGTTCCCGACATGTAATTATGATATAGAATAGTACATTGCGTTTGTACCCACTATGTTACTATCATAGTGGTGTTTCCACCACTTTACTATCAACAGTAAGATACTGAACATCGGTTTCCAGGATGAGGGACTGATTAACTCAACCTTCACTGTCTTTCAATAGTTCTGCAAGACTGAAGGATTAATCACTTCGTCTGTTACTGTTCCCACTCTCAAATATATATATATATATATATATATATATATATATATATATATATATATATATATATATATACATTGTGTGGGTGGGTGTGGGTGTCAGTGTTCATTCTAATAGCCTCATCAGTAACAGACAGACAGACAGATAGGCATCACACACAGAAACGCACTACAATCTTTCAACGATAGAAACGCAAATTATTGGGCTGGTAAAAATGTCTTTGACATCATAACAATTCGATCATTGATGCCAGATAAAAGATAAAACTGAAAATTGACAATTAATGCTAAGATAAAATATTCAAACAATGGACGAGCCTCGGTATTTGGCGCACGCGCGCGCGCACAGACACACACACACACACACACACACACACGTGACAAAATTTTTAATTTACCTACAATGGAAGAGAATTCAATTTTACAAGCTCTTGTGATGTATCAATGACTGAATGCTGAAGGAAGGAAGGAAATGAAGAAAATACACTTTCATTCTTCAGGGAAAACAACACATGACGCAGATGTTCGTCACAAGATGGCGGTGGTGTGCCAAGACGGTCTGTATACGAACACATGACTTAACAACATAAGAACAGTTTACCTATAGGCCCATGCTAGGCAAGTCCTTTTCGTATTCATGGGTAGCCGATGATACCCTGTTGGGTTTAGGTGAATGTAACAGCTGACTTACCTGTGGTAGACTCAATGATGTGAGTGAAGTGTGAACAAGGACTTCCAACATAACTGCTTTATATACCAGTGGACTGGTGACCAACAATCATACAGTGGACATGATCACAGGTGACATGTTACCTGTGTCAGGTCACGGGTGACATGTTACCTGTGTCAGGTCACAGGTGACATGTTGCCTGTGTCAGGTCACGGGTGATATGTTACTTGTGTCAGGTCACGGGTGACATGTTACCTGTGTCAGGTCACGGGTGACATGTTACCTGTGTCAGGTCACGAGTGACATGTTACCTGTGTCAGGTCACGGGTGATATGTTACTTGTGTCAGGTCACGGGTGACATGTTACCTGTGTCAGGTCACGGGTGACATGTTACCTGTGTCAGGTCACGAGTGACATGTTACCTGTGTCAGGTCACGGGTGACATGTTACCTGTGTCAGGTCACGGGTGACATGTTACCTGTGTCAGGTCACGGGTGACATGTTACCTGTGTCAGGTCACGGGTGACATGTTACCTGTGTCAGGTCACGGGTGATATGTTACTTGTGTCAGGTCACAGGTGACATGTTACCTGTGTCAGGTCACAGGTGACATGTTACCTGTGTCAGGTCACGGGTGACATGTTACCTGTGTCAGGTCACAGGTGACATGTTGCCTGTGTCAGGTCACAGGTGACATGTTACCTGTGTCAGGTCACGGGTGACATGTTACCTGTGTCAGGTCACGGGTGACATGTTACCTGTGTCAGGTCACGGGTGACATGTTACCTGTGTCAGGTCACGGGTGATATGTTACCTGTGTCAGGTCACAGGTGACATGTTACCTGTGTCAGGTCACAGGTGACATGTTACCTGTGTCAGGTCACAGGTGACATGTTACCTGTGTCAGGTCACAGGTGACATGTTACCTGTGTCAGGTCACAGGTGACATGTTACCTGTGTCAGGTCACGGATGACATGTTACCTGTGTCAGGTCACGAGTGACATGTTACCTGTGTCAGGTCAC
Organism: Cherax destructor; assembly: GCA_009830355.1. NCBI lineage: Eukaryota > Metazoa > Arthropoda > Malacostraca > Decapoda > Parastacidae > Cherax > Cherax destructor. Next base: position 406,243 of record WNWK01000182.1, on the reverse strand, counting down.
AGGTGACATGTTACCTGTGTCAGGTCACGAGTGACATGTTACCTGTGTCAGGTCACAGGTGACATGTTACCTGTGTCAGGTCACAGGTGACATGTTACCTGTGTCAGGTCACAGGTGACATGTTACCTGTGTCAGGTCACGGATGACATGTTACCTGTGTCAGGTCACAGGTGACATGTTACCTGTGTCAGGTCACAGGTGACATGTTACCTGTGTCAGGTCACGGATGACATGTTACCTGTGTCAGGTCACAGGTGACATGTTACCTGTGTCAGGTCACAGGTGACATGTTACCTGTGTCAGGTCACAGGTGACATGTTACCTGTGTCAGGTCACAGGTGACATGTTACCTGTGTCAGGTCACGGATGACATGTACTGTACCTGTGTCAGGTCACAGGTGACTTGTTACTTCTTGTCAGGTCACGGTGACATGTTACCTGTGTCAGGTCACGGATGACATGTTACCTGTGTCAGGTCACAGGTGACATGTTACCTGTGTCAGGTCACAGGTGACATGTTACCTATGTCAGGTCACGGGTGACATGTTACATAAAACGTTAATGAATTTTTTCATTACAAAAGTTTGTGTAATATAAAGTACTGAAGTTGTGCTCATGATATAATCATCGCTATATATTATATAACTTTCTATTATACTTTATTCATCCACTGATCTGCATTTTAAAAGAACACTCTTGTTATAGTATGATTTACATTTCTTACACGAATAATGAGTATATGCAATTCCTGGCCGGATATAATGATATATTTGTATTGTTGAATAAATAAATCTAGTTTTTTCAATCCAGCCTACATAAAATGTGCCACATTTTACTGCGAGGATCTTACAAACACATGATCAGACTAAAGAAAGATGGACTTATCTCACAGAGAATAAGAGGAAAACATTTAAGAAACTTAAAAATAGTATTTACACTCAAAACAGAAGAGTTGCCTGAGGAGAGCCCTTGTTACATGATTCTAAATAACACAACTGAGAGAAAACTGAAGAACAAACATTTGTAGGAAGTAGAGACGTCAGAGATATAAGGATCAGATAAAGCCTCACCGTGGACACTGAGGAAGGTGGTAGAGATAAAGCCTCACCGTGGACACTGAGGAAGGTGGTAGAGGTCCTATGCAGGCAACTCTTTCCAACAAAAAAAAACTTTGCATACGTTTGTGTTGCAACTTCTGCCTCAAAATTTCATTCCATTGTTTCGAGTAATTGGCTTATTTTGCACCTCACATAGTTCTTCGTATTTAACTGCATCAAAATCATTCAATATCTTGAAGATCTGAATGAGACGTCCTCGTAGTCGACGTTTCCTAAGAAATTAGTTGAGTGCTTTGAGTCAGTCTTCTGGTAGTGTGTTTCTGAGTGACGGTACCAGTTTGGTAGCTCCTCTGTATATCATCTTCAGTATATCTTCGTCCTTCTGTAATTTGGAGACTAAAACTGCATGAGGAAAGAAATCACTGAAGACAGGAGAGTTCCCTGAAAGACGAAAACCTGTAAACGTAATAACAGAGTATGCAGAACCAACGTAGAACCCTCATCTTACCCAGCATAAAAAAAACTCATGAAACTTATTAGATTTTTTATACAAGGCTGGTCCCAAAACAACGCTGGCTGGGATACGAAGATACAGTAAATAAGGAGAGTTGTATGTTGCATTACTGGTATTATTATTATTATAATCAAAAGAAGCGCTAAACCACAAGGGTTATACAGCTGCATTACTGGTAGAACTACAGGAGACGTGATCACAGAGTATACAGGTACAAGCAGCTTCCGTCGTCCCTCTTATGGTAACATGGTCCGTCACAAGCCACACACCTGCCTACCCTCACTATGTACCACGGACAGTGGCACAGTTGTGTACCTCCACCACCATTACCACCGACAACAACCACAACCAACAGCACCACCAACACCCCCACCACTCCCCAATTTTGTGTAATAATGAAGCAACCTCGTACCTCCACCCTCGACCCTCACCCTCAACCTCGACCCCCTCCCTCAACCCCCACCCTCGACCCCCTCCCTTTACCCCCACCCTCGACCCCCTCCCTTTACCCCCTCCCTCGACCCCCACCCTCGACCCCAGGCTTGCCTTACATAACAACAATACAATTTACTTCATCTCACCTCCACAACAAAAGTTTAATATAATTTTTTGACCTTGTTGGGACTCTTCTATAAGAAATTCAAAGAAAAAGACCAACTTTTAAAGAAATAAACGAAATCAAGAAGTTTGCAAGTTTTCACGTGAGAGGAAACCTGAAGCCAGATTGTGAAAGAGAGAGAAAGAGAGAGATAGAGAGAGAGAGAGAGAGAGAGAGAGAGAGAGAGAGAGAGAGAGAGAGAGAGAGAGAGAGAGAGAGAGAGAGAGAGACCTTCATTCAGGGAGAAGGGAGAGGAATAAGTAAGATGTAATAGAAGAGAGGTGGAAGGTGAGAGATGGGAGAATAGATGAATGGGGAAGAGATATGGAAGGGCCGATGGGAAAATGGGATTCGATAAGAGAAATGGGCTTGGAGATTCTTTGAAAATACTTCAAACCTCCTGTTGCTACGTACATGTCAAAAGAGGCGAGAACAATATTCCTTAATGAGCAGAGTGTTGTCTGGGAGCGGGTAGCCGGGGCAATGGTCTTGGAAACCATGTACAGTCAACTTACATGTACAATGAATAACCGAAGTGTAACGAGCACTTGTCAGTACTCAATATAACCCAAGTGGTGATGGAAACTCAGGAGAATGATTGATCTGTAAATTCGGCCCCTTTCTGGGATCCTCCTGAAGAGGATCCAATAAAGGGGTCGAAATTTCGTCGAACACATGACCTGTACAGTTCCGTCACCATGCGGGTTACAAGTCTAGCTCTGGAACAACAGACCTGGTTACAATGTTCCTGCGTCTGGAACAAACACGACCTGGGTTACAATGTTCCTGCGTCTGGAACAAACACGACCTGGGTTACAATGTTCCTGCTTCTGGAACAAACATGACCTGGGTTACAATGTTCCTGCGTCTGGAACAAACATGACCTGGGTTACAATGTTCCTGCGTCTGGAACAAACATGACCTGGGTTACAATGTTCCTGCGTCTGGAACAAACATGACCTGGGTTACAATGTTCCTGCGTCTGGAACAAACATGACCTGGGTTACAATGTTCCTGCGTCTGGAACAAACATGACCTGGGTTACAATGTTCCTGCGTCTGGAACAAACATGACCTGGGTTACAATGTTCCTGCGTCTGGAACAAACATGACCTGGGTTACAATGTTCCTGCGTCTGGAACAAACATGACCTGGGTTACAATGTTCCTGCGTCTGGAACAAACATGACCTGGGTTACAATGTTCCTGCGTCTGGAACAAACATGACCTGGGTTACAATGTTCCTGCGTCTGGAACAAACATGACCTGGGTTACAATGTTCCTGCGTCTGGAACAAACATGACCTGGGTTACAATGTTCCTGCGTCTGGAACAAACATGACCTGGGTTACAATGTTCCTGCGTCTGGAACAAACATGACCTGGGTTACAATGTTCCTGCGTCTGGAACAAACATGACCTGGGTTACAATGTTCCTGCGTCTGGAACAAACATGACCTGGGTTACAATGTTCCTGCGTCTGGAACAAACATGACCTGGGTTACAATGTTCCTGCGTCTGGAACAAACATGACCTGGGTTACAATGTTCCTGCGTCTGGAACAAACATGACCTGGGTTACAATGTTCCTGCGTCTGGAACAAACATGACCTGGGTTACAATGTTCCGCGTCTGGAACAAACATGACCTGGGTTACAATGTTCATGACCTGGCTGGATCTGCTTAATAACTTGTTCATTTTTCCACTATAATCTAACATGTTATTAGAAGACGAGGGAACTTAAGTGCCCCTTAAGATCTCTCACATGGAAGGAAGTTTAATTATGTCATTGTCCCGGTAACTAGGAGTCAATTTCGGGGGTCATTCAATGCTCCAGTGGCCCGCTCCCAGACCAGGCCTCCCGTTTGGTAACCTGATTGACTAGGCTGTTGGTGCCAGCTGGGTATTACAAAGACAAAGATTCATGTCACATTTTTCATCAGTTCATTCCAGATTTTTTTATGTATTCCTAATTTGTATTTTGTCTCGTTACAGGTGAGTGTTGGCCGCAACTTGGCTTACCCACGTAGTACATAGGTCACACTAGTGTCCTCTAGATGAGTGCTAGGTTTCTTGCTAGAATACCAGATCTAGGTAAGTACCATTGTCTATTACTTGAGTACCACGGCGTGATTTAAGTGTGTGAAGTGTATTAGGTAAGTAAAAGTTTGCTAGATGGTTGCCAGGTTTGCTAGATGAGTGTTAACTCTGCTAGGCGGGTATCTAGATGAATTTTTCATTACCTCTGAAGGCCACACAGAACATATAACTGACATATAATAAGCAATAATCCCACAAAATTCGAGAGAAATATAAAACCTGAGACCTCATGCAGCACCTAGACCAGATTCATGAAATTCATTTACTCATAAGAAGTGGAAAATACCACTAGCAGGAGAACTCAGTATCTTGGAAGAAAGATCTTAGATCTAGGCGAAATCCCAGAGGCCTTAAAAAGTGCAGACATAACTCCATTGCATAAAGGAGGCAGTAGAGTACTAGCTAAAAATTACAGACCATAAACACTAACATGGCACATCATGAGAATCTTCAAGAAGGTAATGAGACGCCAAATTACAAATTTTATGGAGCAACACAACCTGCACAACCCAAACCATCATAGATGTAGGAGGGGAAGATAATAAAATTCACACCTATTAGAACAGAATTATAGAGGCGGAAGAAAACCCAAAGCCCGGATATGGTGTACACGGATTTTGCAGCGGCATTTGACACAGGCGATCATGGGGTGTCACACACAAAATAATAGCAATAAATGCAACGGAAAAATAGGCAAATGGATATTGAACTTATTGACAAATAGAACACAAACGGTAGTAGTAAACAGACCAAAAATCCAGCATTAGAAAAGTAAAAAAGCAGAGTACCCTTAGGCACAGTGCTGGCGCCTTTAATGTTTATCAACCTCATGCTGAACATAGATATAAACTATCGCCACAGTTTCATATCATCATTTGCGGATGACATTAAAATCAACATGAAAATCACCTCGGTTAAAAACACGGAAGAATTGTAAACAGACTTCGGGCAGTGGAGGACATGACGTTCGAAAGTGACACCTTCCAATTGTCAAGATATGGAAAAAATGAAGAACTCAAAAGAGACACTGTACACAAACCTTTCTTTTAAGGAAGACAGCAACGCAAATGTCACCAGAGCTAGAAATATGATGGCGTGGATAATGAAAACTCTGAAAACATGGGAAATAGTGCCAGCAGTGACACACTTGAAACTGCTTGTGCTCTCTTGCCTGGAGTGCTGTGCAGTGTTTATGGCTTCAGTCAAAGCAGGAGAGATACCAGAAATGGAAGAGATAAAGAGATCATTTATACTCACACATAGCCAATAAAGCATTTAAATTAGAGGGAGCGCCTCAGAATCCTAAAAATGTAATCACTGGAACGGTGGAGAGAGATACATGATAATACATAAGTGGAAGGTACTTGAAGGCCTTGTCCCAGATCTGCACACTGTCTTAACAACATACTGGAGATAGAGATATGAGAGAAGATGTAAAATAAAGTCACTGAAAAGTAAGACCGCCCTGGAAATAATAAGAGAAACATTGTATCAACATCCGTAGTACCTGACTTTTAACATCTTACCAGAAGTTATAAAAAACACTGTCGGAACAAGTGCAGAAGTTATCACAAACACTGTCGGAACAAGTGCAGAAGTTATCAGAAACACTGTCGGAACAAGTGCAGAAGTTATCAGAAACACTGTAGAACAAGTGCAAAAGTTATCAGAAACACTGTAGGAACAAGTGCAGAAGTTATCAGAAACACTGTAGGAACAAGTGCAGAAGTTATCACAAACACTGTCGGAACAAGTGCAGAAGTTATCAGAAACACTGTCGGAACAAGTGCAGAAGTTATCAGAAACACTGTAGAACAAGTGCAGAAGTTATCAGAAACACTGTAGGAACAAGTGCAGAAGTTATCAGAAACACTGTAGGAACAAGTGCAGAAGTTATCACAAACACTGTAGGAACAAGTGCAGAAGTTATCAAAAACACTGTAGGAACAAGTGCAGAAGTTATCAGAAACACTGTCGGAACAAGTGCAGAAGTTATCAGAAACACTGTCGGCACAAGGGCAGAAGTTATCAAAAACACTGTCGGAATAAGTGCAAAAGTTATCAAAAACACTGTCGGAACAAGTGCAGAAGTTATCAGAAACACTGTAGGAAAAAGTGCAGAAGTTATCAAAAACACTGTAGAACAAGTGCAGAAGTTATCAGAAACACTGTAGGAACAAGTGCAGAAGTTATCAGAAACACTGTCGGAACAAGTGCAGAAGTTATCAGAAACACTGTAGGAAAAAGTGCAGAAGTTATCAAAAACTCTGTAGAACAAGTGCAGAAGTTATCAGAAACACTGTCGAACACGTGCAGAAGTTATCACAAACACTGTTAGAACAAGTGCAGAAGATATCAGAAACACTGTAGGAACAAGTGCAGAAGTTATCACAAACACTGTTAGAACAAGTGCAGAAGTTATCAGAAACACTGTAGGAACAAGTGCAGAAGTTATCAGAAACACTGTAGGAACAAGTGCAGAAGTTATCACAAACACTATAGGAACAAGTGCAGAAGTTATCAGAAACACTGTAGGAACAAGTGCAGAAGTTATCAGTAACACTGTTAGAACAAGTGCAGAAGTTATCAGAAACACTGTAGGAACAAGTGCAGAAGATATCAGAAACACTGTAGGAACAAGTGCAGAAGTTATCAGAAACACTGTAGGAACAAGCGCAGAAGATATCAGAAACACTGTAGGAACAAGTGAAGAAGTTATCAGAAACACTGTAGAACAAGTGCAGAAGTTATCAGAAACACTGTCGAACACGTGCAGAAGTTATCACAAACACTGTTAGAACAAGTGCAGAAGTTATCAGAAACACTGTAGGAACAAGTGCAGAAGTTATCACAAACACTGTTAGAACAAGTGCAGAAGTTATCAGAAACACTGTAGGAACAAGTGCAGAAGTTATCACAAACATTGTTAGAACAAGTGCAGAAGTTATCAGAAACACTGTAGGAACAAGTGCAGAAGTTATCAGAAACACTGTAGGAACAAGTGCAGAAGTTATCAGAAACACTGTAGGAACAAGTGCAGAAGTTATCACAAACACTATAGGAACAAGTGCAGAAGTTATCACAAACACTGTCGGAACAAGTGCAAAAGTTATCAGAAACACTGTCGGAACAAGTGAAAAAGTTATCAGAAACACTGTGGGAACAAGTGCAGAAGTTATCAGAAACACTGTCGGAACAAGTGCAAAAGTTATCAGAAACACTGTAGGAACAAGTGCAGAAGTTATCAGAAACACTGTAGGAACAAGTGCATAAATTATCAGAAACACTGTAGGAACAAGTGCAGAAGTTATCAGAAACACTGTAGGAACAAGTGCAGAAGTTATCAGAAACACTGTAGGAACAAGTGCAGAAGTTATCAGAAACACTGTAGGAACAAGTGCAGAAGATATCAGAAACACTGTAGGAACAAGTGCAGAAGATATCAGAAACACTGTAGGAACAAGTGCAGAAGTTATCAGAAACACTGTAGGAACAAGTGCAGAAGATATCAGAAACACTGTAGGAACAAGTGCAGAAGATATCAGAAACACTGTAGGAACAAGTGCAGAAGTTATCAGAAACACTGTAGAACAAGTGCAGAAGTTATCACAAACACTGTAGGAACAAGTGCAGAAGATATCAGAAACACTGTAGAACAAGTGCAGAAGTTATCAGAAACACTGTAGGACAAGTGCAGAAGTTATCACAAACACTGTTAGAACAAGTGCAGAAGTTATCAGAAACACTGTAGGAACAAGTGCAGAAGTTATCGCAAACACTATAGGAACAAGTGCAGAAGTTATCAGAAACACTGTAGGAACAAGTGCAAAAGTTATCAGAAACACTGTAGGATCAAGTGCAGAAGTTATCACAAACACTGTAGGAACAAGTGCAGAAGTTATCACAAACACTGTAGGAACAAGTGCAGAAGTCTTCAAGAGGAAATTCGACCAGTATGTACGTCCTCTAAGTACAGGATGAACAGGACTGTGACGAATATGTGGGCCAGCGGGTCGCCAGCAGCAACAGCTTGCTTGACAGACAAGCACCAGACAAGTCTGGCCCAGGGCCGGGCTGCGGGAGTAGGAAAACATTCGAAACCCATCAAAGGTATATCATGTCTGCTAGATGAATTTCACGGTTCGTCAGGTGGGTTTCAAACGAAGAATTCTGTCAGTTATTACGCCCAAGTAAAGTGCAGAGTCAGCAGACTTGTCTTTCACTCTCACTTGGCCAACTTCTCAGACTTTTCACAGCTTAGCGAATAACCGTAGGAAAACTATAGACCACAAGACGGGCAGTCATTAGCACTGTCTGTACTTTTCGTAAAAACTCCACTTGATTAGCGATCAGTTCATTAATCAACTGGTTTGGGACCAGACCTTCCAGGCTGGAAAGAATGTTACACAATTAAAAACTATTGAGATGCACATAGAAAAATAAATATAAGTATATTGAATGTAAGTAGGATATAAGATTTACCTGCCATCTTACATGTCCATGAGTCAAAACGAAAAGATCAGTAATACTGTCACTGAAAAAAAAAGATTTTCATTTCACAGTTATTTGATATTATTAGTGAACACGTAGAGTACACAAAGTACGGTGTGTGGTGGAAGTGTGTGGAAATAACTGAGTAGAACTAAGGGGAGGGAATGATGAAGGGAAGGAGTGACGTAGGGAGAGAGGTGAAGAGAGAGGGGAGATAGTCTAGTGCTTGAGAGGACAGTGAGTGTGCATAAGTCAAGGGTAGACTGGGTCAGGTATTGCCCAGCTGTTGAGTCTCAAACTGCCAGCCAGCCAGCCAGCCAGCCAGCCAGCCAGCCAGCCATGAGACTGCATGATCATTTCACTATGAATATAATAACGTATAAAATAATCAATAAAACTTTCATAGAATTCTACAAGAAAGATTGATGAACAAATGTCATCTTGTTTCAAGTAAATATTGTTCATGAAGCGATACTTAGACTTGCTGATGGGCAGCCAAACACCTTACAGATATTAGAAGAAATCAGAATGAAGCTCCCTCATAAATGGTGTACCTCATGCGAGTGTTCAAAATAATAAAAAAATAAATCCCAATCAGAATCTTTATTTCTCTTAAAACATAACTAGAAGTTACGAAGAAATAAGTTTTCAGTTTGTTTGGTTAAAGTTTCGATACGGTTATGACAATTACAAATCGTATGTTTAAAAGAAAGCCATTAACTATGCGATGCCTTTCGGGTTGCCTTTTGTTCGTAATGAAAGGCCAATATTACTGAATAAATAGCGACATTAAAAATAACAGACAAATAAGGAAGCTCAAGGATAAGCTGGATAAGCTAATGTTGTCGTCTGAAGAGTGTCAGATGCAGTTCAGTTTGGACAAATGCAAGGTCTTAGTCCCAGGACAAGGAAATAACTGTGACACAAATAACCTTGATAAGTTCGAACTTAGTCGAACCGGATGTGAAGAGCGCCTTGAAGTTTTCCTTAGCGGGGATATGAAGCCAAGGCAGCAGAGCATAATATATGCGTCTGTAATAAGGAACTTGGGACGGGAGGGGAGATACAAGGTGAGGGAGAGGGAGTCACTAAGGGGGTGGTGGGGGTGAGGGGTGGTGATAAGTACACCTGCAGACGTCTCAGGGGAGGTGCAGTCATAGTGTACATAAGATCACTGGCGTTCATACATGCCAGGATGGGTCCAGAAGGTCCCTCTATCCCTCCTCCTCTTACTCTATCCTTACTTCATCTGCATTTATCACTTCCCCTCCCTTATTCCCTCCTTCATTCTCTCCCTGCTTCTCCTCCTTCCCTCCCAGCCTCGGCCACTGGGAACCCAGGCGTCATTCTGTCTTAACACTGTACAAGCCATCAGACTAAGGACTTAGCGTAACCATACACTCTACAGGATAACTTCCCATCAACACCCTGTACACTCATTACTCTCCGAGAGTGTACTAATAATGACCATGATGATAATAATAATAATAATCGTGCCACACTACATAAAGCTCATTGAGCAGCAAATAAACATCGTGTAGGTGAGGAAGGTTAAGGGGGTAATTTATAAGAACTTTCGAAACAAGAAAAGGTATGTAAATTATCGTACAATGTTTTGTGATCACCTCTTCCCTCACGTCAGGTGAAATATCAAACTAGAAAACACGCAGAATTACTCATAAGAAATTATATAATTTGAGTATAAATTTTATGATTATAAACTGAATATAATTTCTTGTAAATATATTCAGTTTATTCATCGAAGACGAAATATTACTATTTAAAACTTAGTTTAATTTGCTGTTAGTTTTTCTATATGTATTAACGAGTTCCTCTAAATAATACTCTCTATTAATATCTTGCGTAAAAAGTTATATGAAAATAACTACGTTATAAATATCTTTTTTTTTTATCCTTGCGCACTAATGACAACTAACTTAAGTATGTGTTTATGGGGAAAATGTGTGGAATAAACTAGGTTAAGAGGAAAGGTGACAAAGTCACAGCTAGGGATCCCTTCAAGGGAGGGAAAGAGAAGGGTGTACTTCAATGCTAGTGAAGGGATCTTGATCTAAGCAACTTTAGCTACTGTTCTCTTCAATAAAAAACTTAACCCCCATTCCCCATGCCTTGTATGATTCATAGGAGACTCTAGACAAGAGCTTGTGGGATATTTTTGATCAGGCAGACTGTGGTGGCTGTGTAGGTCTGTGGGCATCAATGAGCAGATCAGTCACCAGGAAAACCAATCTTCGGGTCAGACTGAGACACTAGGGACAAAAAACTTTAGAAATAAGTCATTGATATACCACGTGCCTGCGTTGTACTGAGATATACTTAATTTACATAGACAGTAATGTTATTGCAAGTAATAGTTGTTGGTGTCTTTTCTTATGTTGTTGTAGTTATTGTTATTATGTTTGTGGGTGTTATGATGGTGACAGAGTGGTGGTGGTGGCGGTGGTAGTGGTGGCGGTGGTAGTAATATTGTTGGCGGTGATAATTTTGTTGTTGTTGTTGTTGTTGTTGGTAATGGAGGAGATAGGGTGGTTGTGTTGTTAATATTGTTGGAGGTGTTGTTGAAGGCGCGGCTCAACACGCTTCTCCTCCCTAGACACAACACCAAAAACGGTGGGCCAGCTGCCGCCCGTAGAGCCACGCCCCCTCAAGTAAGTGCAAAAACTGTGTCAAAGTCCTGGGAAGTGAGAGTAACTCAGAAAGACGCTTCTTTCCTCCTTAAATCCCAACAAGAAGAAGGTTGTGGATCACACCAGCGTGATCTCAACACTGGCGAGGGATAGACTGAGCAGCTAGCAGCGTCGCATCATGTTCTCCTCTATCATCAACTCCGTCTAATATAAACTGAAAGAAGGCAACTGTAATCTCAGTTTTCAAACGGAAGAGAATGTTGACGACAAGCGAGATGATAATCAGAGAGCAACATTGTTTTCTATTAGTGTCAATTTCATCTAAGTAAAAATAGCAGTGCTGCAGCTGACCGTTGGAACTTCTGTCACCGGTTGAACCAAAGATCAGTTGTATACTTATCTGGCCTTTTCTGGTATCTTTGCCTGATGGTAACTTCAAGCAGTAGGTTGTAAATGGTGTGGTGATACCGACAATCTGTGGAAGAAGGCATCAGTCTTAGGACTGAAGAAACCACTCGGGTAGAAACGCTTCCTTTAATAAAGGTTCTGAACTTTACACAAATGTCCTTTTCTACAAGCTGTAGTAATCTCTAGCTTCATCCTGCACTTACTAAGGTTCCATCTTTAATGTAGTTTTCTTAAGGTAGTTCTTATTGGAGCAGAACCTTTAAGTCACTTAAGTCACTTAATCAGTACCAGCTTGCCACCAGGAAGTGTAGTTGGTTAACTGGTATAGAATGTTTACTCTAACGACTCCCTTCACCTCATCATTCAGTGTCATGCCTACGCAGATGACTGCACTCTTACCATTTACTTATATAAGAAACGAGATGCCAACCACCCTTAAGCACATCAATCACCAGCTTGAACTGCATCACCCTGGGGCATCACCCTGGGGCATCACCCTGGGGCACACGATGGGAGGTTACATTTGATCCTGAGAAAACACAGATGATGAAGTACAATGATGTTACTCCTGCAGCTAGTGCAAGAAGGAAAGAAAGAATCCCAGCCCTCAGCAATGAATTTAATATTCTGTAGTAAAATTTAACTTTATAAATTATTATGAACAGCCATGTAGTGTATCTTGCAAGCAAGGAGTCACACACCAAAATAGTCAATGTTAAACAGGAGGAAAACTGTGCACGAAGCAAAAGTTTGCTCTAACCTTGATTATGCACCACTCTCGTTTATTACTTGTCGTCCATCCCAACTACGATTCCTGGACAATGTAAAGAACTGCACAAAATGACTCATCTCCTGCCTCGACCTTGTCTGGAGGAGCCTGTAAACTTTATATAGGTTTCAACACCGGATGGTTTGACGGCCTTAAGGAGTGTTCAGCCACCGAGTATTCTCACGGTCCAACACTTAGCACAGCAGCTTCAATGACCCCCAAAAGAAAGATAGGTATAATAATAATAATAATAATAATAATAATAATAATAATAATAATAATAATAATAATAATCATCATCATCTTTATTTCTACATACATACTACTATATGTAGAGAGTCCCTTGTTATGCAGAGCATTTCGGGCAAATTAGGTCAATTTTGTCCCCAGGATGCCACCCACACCAGTCGACTAACACCCAGGTACCGATTTTACTGATAGGTGAACATGGACAGCAGGTGTCTTCTGGAAACACGTCCTAATGTTTCCACCAGTACCGGGGATCGACCCCCGGACCTTAGTGTGTGAGCCGAGCGCGCTAGCAATCGAGCTGCGGGACACCCTAAATTGTGCCAAAAGACAGGAAGTCCTCAGTAGTATCGCTCTGTGCCTTTCTCAAGGACATGACTCCATCTGCAATCATTCATTCTTGGAATGACTGCTCTTGGATCATGCTCTCAACAACATACTGACATTAGAAAACTCCAATTAACCCAGCAAATGAAAGCTCTGGCTCACAGCTGGCTCCATCTCCACCCAGGTCTCCACCTACAGCTGGCTTCAGCTCCACCCAGGTCCCTATATGTATTTTACTTAATATAAATAAAGCGCTATAATAAATATATTGCTAGAGTCAGGGTTGTAAATGAGCTCAGGCACGATAACATCTCTTGACTTGTTAAACAAAAGACAAAACTATTAGACTAAACACTAGAACCATCACGTGCAAGTATATGAGAGAGAGAGAGAGAGAGAGAGAGAGAGAGAGAGAGAGAGAGAGAGAGAGAGAGAGAGAGAGAGAGAGAGAGAGAGAGAGAGAGAGAGAGATACATAGTGCGTATCCGCCCTCCATGTTTATTTTTTCTATTTGCTGGCACCCTCACTCCCTCCTTCCCTCTCTCTCTCTCTCTCCACGCCTCTCTTTTTCCCCTTCTTTCTTCTTAACTTCGCTTCATACACTCTTCCTCCCCTCTCCTCTGTTCATCCAGTCTCACCTATTCCTTCCCTCTCCCTTCTTCCTACCAGCTTCCCTCTCCCTCCCATCCTTCTTCCCATCTATCTTGTTTTTTTTCTTTTTCTCACACAGCTCCTGACCTGAAAGTTCTCTCCCCCTCCTCTCTCACTCCCATTCTCCTCTCTAATGAAGGGAATGGGGAAGCCAGAAGAAAGGGGAGACAGACGTGAGAGTCAAGAAACGGGGGATAGGAAGATGAATGTGGAGTGGGGTGATGTGTAGGGGTGAGAGAAGGTGGAGGGTGGGGTGATATGTAGGGGTGAGAGAAGGTGGAGGGTGGGGTGATGTGTAGGGGTGAGAGAAGGGGGAGGGTGGGGTGATGTGTAGGGGTGAGATAAGGGGAAGGGTGGGGTGATGTGTAGGGGTGAGAGAAGGGGAAGGGTGGGGTGATGTGTAGGGGTGAGAGAAGGGGAGGGTGGGGCGATGTGTAGGGGTGAGAGAAGGGGAGGGTGGGGTGGGGTAGGGGTGAAAGAAGGGGACGGTGGGGTGATGTGTAGAGGTGAGAGAAGGGGAAGGGTGGGGTGATGTGTAGGGGTGATAAAAGGGGAGGGTGGGGTGATGTGTAGGGGTGAGAGAAGGGGGAGGGTGGGGTGAGAAAAGGGGGAGGGTGGGGTGTAGGGATGAGAGAAGGGGGAGGGTGAGATGTGTGGGGGTAATAAAAAGGGAGGGTGGGATGATATGTAGGGGTGAGAAGAGGAGGGTGGGGTGATAAAAGGGGTGAGGTAATGGGTGGGCGCTAAACCCGTAAAGGTCAACCAACACCTGGAGAATTGGAAATAAAGTTCAGTAGCTTCAAGGACCCTCAAGTAGCATCAATATCCCTTCAGTAACATCAAGGACCCTTCAGTAACATCAAGGACCCTCTAGTAGCATCAAGATACCTTCAGTAACATCAAGGACCTTCAAGTAGCATCAAGATCCCTTCAGTAACATCAAAGCCCTCAAGTAGCATCAAGACACGTTCAGTAACATCAAGAACCCTTCAATAGCATCAATGACCCTTCAGTAACATCAAAGACCCTTCAGTAACATCAAGGACCCTTCAGTAACATCAAGGACCCTTCAATAACATCAAGGTCCCTTCAATAGCATCAATGACCCTTCAGTAACATCAAAGACCCTTCAGTAACATCAAAGACCCTTCAGTAACATCAAGGACCCTTCAGTAGCATCAAGGACCCTTCAATAACATCAAGGACCCTTCAGTAGCATCAAGGACCCTTCAGCAGCATCAAGGACCCTTCAGTAGCATCAAGGACCCTTCAGTAACATCAAAGACCCTTCAGTAGCATCAAGGACCCTTCAGTAGCATCAAGGACCCTTCAATAACATCAAGGACCCTTCAGTAACATCAAAGACCCTTCAGTAACATCAAGGACCCTTCAGTAACATCAATGACCCTTCACTAGCATCAAGGACCCTTCAGTCGCTAATAACAAGTAGTTATTAACGACTGGAGACCTCAGTGGGTAGTTATTAAAGACTTCAGTGGGTAGTTATAAAGACTGAAAACTTCAGTGGGTAGTTATATAGACTGAAGATCTCAGTGGGTAGTTATAAAGACTGAAGACTTCAGTGGGTAGTTATAAAGACTGAAGACTTCAGTGGGTAGTTATGTTTTATTAAAAAAAAATTACCCACCTTAGTGTTGCACTTCTTAACTTGTTTCATGCCATTCTTTAGTGTTACTGAGTTGTTCTACACTTTAAATAGTTTGTGTTTAGGTTTGTTTGGGAAGTGGGAAGGAGGAGGAGGGGGTGGGGAAAGAGGAGGGGTGCAAGGCGAAGGGGGGCTCTGGCGTGAAATAACCAGGCAGGATCATCTGCATACCAGAACCCCTCCCCCATCTATCCCTCCCCATCCACCAACCACTCCCTCTCTACTCTCCATTACCCTTTCCTTGCTTCCGCCTTCCCACTAACTTACTCCTCTACCCACTTCCCTCTGCTTCCACTCCGCCCCCTTCCCAACTTCCCTGCTAACCCTATCACCCCCTCTCCCCTGTCCTCTCCATCTTCTTCCTTCCCCTCTACTCCTTCCCCACTCATCCCCCCTTCCTCGTATATCCCAGACACTTGAAGCTCTCATTTAGAATCCTCGTCTACGCTCTCAGCTCTTTCAAGACAGGTGAGATATCATAGCTAAAAAATATACAGAGAATTTTTTACTGCGCTTCTACTCTCAGTAAAGCATCCCAAATACTCACAACCTTGAAGTACTCACAAGGTCTCTTTTGAGGCAACACAGACTCCTTCATACAACTCAATGTACTTTCTGCAAGCAATGATGAAGACATACATACATACATATATATATATATTTATTTATTAACACATCGGCCGATTCCCACCAAGGCAGGGTGGCCCGAAAAAGAAAAACTTTCATCATCATTCACTCAATCACTGTCTTGCCAGAGGGGTGCTTTACACTACAGTTATAAAACTGCAACATTAACACCCCTCCTTCAGAGTGCAGACACTGTACTTCCCATCTCCAGGACTCAAGTCCGGCCTGCCGGTTTCCCTGAATCCCTTCATAAATGTTACTTTGCTCACACTCCAACAGCACGTCAAGTATTAATATATATATATATATATATATATATATATATATATATATATATATATATATATATATATATATATATATATATATATATATGTACTCACCTAGTTGTGGTTGCAAGGGTCGTTTCATAGCTCCTGGCCCCGCCTCTTCACTGGTCGCTACTGGGTCACTCTCCCTGCGCCATGAGCTTTATCATACCTCCTTTTAAAGCTATGAATGGATCCTGTCTCCACTACATCGCTTCCCAAATTATTCCACTTCCTGACCACTCTATGACTGAAGAAATACTTCCTAACATCCATGTGATTCATCTGAGTCTTCAACTTCCAACTGTGTCCCTTGTTGCTGTGTCCCATCTCTGGAACATTTTGTCTCTGTCCACCTTGTCAATTCCTCTCAGTATTTTATATGTCGTTATCATGTCCTCCCTATCCCTCCTGTCCTCCAGTGTCGTCAGGTCGATTTCCCTTAACCTCTCCTCGTAGGACTAGTCTTGTTGCAAACCTTTCCACTTTCTCTAGTTTCTGTACGTGCTGATTAAGTGTGGGTTCCAAACTGGTGCTGCATACTCCAATATGGGCCTAATGTGTGTGTGTGTGTGTGTGTGTGTAGTTGCTTCCAAAGGTCACGGCGTCCGTGGCCCGGTTCCAGACCATGCCTCTTGGTTCCTGGCCTGACTGAGCAGGTTGTTGTTACCTGGCAACCACAGTCCTACTTATGCACCACACCCCGGTTGATCAGGAAATTTGAGGAATTTATAGAGTTCCCTCTTCAGGACAGCCATGGGTCTGTTGGAAATCGCCCTTATGCATGGAGGGAGGGTGTGTAAGAGTCGTGGTCCCTTTACACTTACTTAGTAGTGTTTGCTAAGCTTCTTGTGTTTATAATTAGTGATTTTGGTGTAAACATTTGGGACCAGTTGCTTGTGAATCTTCCAGATGCAGACTGTCATGTATCTTTCTCATTTACTTCTTAAGGAACACAGTTCACATTTTATAATTGAAAATTTTTCAAAGGCCTGGTTCCCAATCTGGCCAGTACCATAATGAGTAGAGTGGGACATGTAGGAGTTAATGTAGAATAACTCAGTGAAGATCAGGGATGCCATAGTGAAATACGGTACTGGGAGATGCAGGAGCAAGTGTAAAATATGGAAGTAAAAAACTGGGATGCCATAGGTACCATCAGAGAGTACTGTGTCAACATGCATGGTCCTCGACTCTTCAACCTGCTACCAGAAGAGGTAAGAAATATTGCCGAAATAACTGATCTCTGATTTTTACTTACGTAGGTATTTCCCCACCTGCATTCCTATATTCCTTCCTACCTATCTCCCTATCTCTCCCTCCCTACAACCTACTTCCTTCTGACCTATCCATCCTTACTACACCATTGACCTACCAATTATCCTATTCTCATTTTCCTTCCTCCCTACCGCCCTGCTTAACCTATCCTCCCTTTCCCACCGTGTTACCTATCCTCCCCTCTTCACCGTGTTACCTATCCTCCCCTCTTCACCGTGCTACCTATCCTTCCCTCTTCACCGTGCTACCTATCCTCCCCTCTTCACCGTGTTACCTATCCTTCCCTCTTCACCGTGCTACCTATCCTCCCCTCTTCACCGTGTTACCTATCCTTCCCTATTCTTCCACTTGATCCTTGCATAAACTTGATATTGAATTCTTTTTTTGATAGACGTTTGTGAATTATCAAATAAGGGTTTAGATCCTCCTTAGAGATAACAGGAGTGGCCTTACATTCCTGCCCTGATGACGACTTGAAGGATATAAACAGTTGTGTGTGTGTAGAGGCTCAATCCTCCGTCCTCTAAGAGCATAGCAGTCGTGCCGCCTTGCTGTACCTAGCTGGTTCCTACTTTCTTGAAGAAAGTTGCTGACTACCCTTCAAATCTTCCTAGTTTACACCTCTCTCACTCTTCTCTTCTGGGTCAAACATTTTTACACTAGTTTTCTTAAAAAAAAAAAAGAGTAAATATTTCACAATATTCGTTCACCTTTAACCAGGAATTTCATTTCCTGCGAAATTCCATAACTTTGAAACACTGGGTTCGATCGTCATGTTGTTTACGGATCTCACATCCGAGGTTTCATTAGATTCCCATCCCCTTCATATTTTGCTGAAGGTGTTCCACATTGCTATAACCCGTGTGAAGGTGTTCCACATCGCTATAACCCGTGCGAAGGTGTTCCACACCGCTATAACCCGTGTGAAGGTGTTCCACATTGCTATAACCCGTGTGAAGGTGTTCCACATTGCTATAATCCGTGTGAAGGTGTTCCACATCGCTATAACCCGTGTGAAGGTGTTCCACATTGCTATAACCCGTGTGAAGGTGTTCCACATTGCTATAACCCGTGTGAAGGTGTTCCACATTGCTATAACCCGTGTGAAGGTGTTTCACATTGCTATAACCCGTGTGAAGGTGTTCCACGTCGCTATAAACCCGTGTGAAGGTGTTCCACATTGCTATAACCCGTGTGAAGGTGTTCCACGTCGCTATAAACCCGTGTGAAGGTGTTCCACATTGCTATAACCCGTGTGAAGGTGTTCCACATTGCTATAACCCGTGTGAAGGTGTTCCACATTGCTATAACCCGTGTGAAGGTGTTCCACATTGCTATAACCCGTGTGAAGGTGTTCCACGTCGCTATAAACCCGTGGGAAGGTGTTCCACATTGCTATAACCCGTGTGAAGGTGTTCCACGTCGCTATAAACCCGTGTGAAGGTGTTCCACATTGCTATAACCCGTGTGAAGGTGTTCCACGTCGCTATAACCCGTGTGAAGGTGTTCCACATTGCTATAACCCGTGTGAAGGTGTTCCACGTCGCTATAAACCCGTGTGAAGCTTCTTACGGTGACTCTCACAGCTCTGACTTGACGGTAAATTAAAATTAATCTCCTGCAAGAGCTTATGAGATTAGGAACTCTGCATATATTGCCCGTCTGCTGCTCTCTTGCAATTTCAGAAGGAATTTTAGTCCTCCCTCTTATGAGAAAAACTTGTACTGATGTCAGTGGCAATAATTCAAGTCAGTGAAACAATATGATGAGGATCAAAAAAATATCTTTCTTCGAAACTTATATATCTTGCAATGATCGGTTCACGTGAACTAATGTAATATAGTGTTTATTAAAAGCAATCTGACCTTAATGACCTTAAAATCAACGTTGTATTATACGTAAATCATAAATAACTCATCTAAACACAGCTTATTCTTAGTTAACATTTTTTTCACATCGTTGAAGCATAAAAATTTGTATATATATATATATATATATATATATATATATATATATATATATATATATATATTACACACACACACTTTCTTACTTCATCATTAACTGTGCACTGTGCAAGAGTTGCACCATTAGGATGGGCTATCGTGATTAATTTTATATTTTTCTGGTTTCGGTAAACGTTAAAGGGGTTCATGTACCCCCATATAGTGGGTATGGGAGTGAGAGCGATGTGTGGGAGTGGTGGAGCTGGACTGCTTCTCTCAGGATAGATCGTGTCCTAGACACACCATACTCATACCTCTTGAGATTTTTCCCCCTCACCTTACTTACCCATTGCAACTCTCGCAACACTGCACAGCTCCTGACGAAGCAGTAAAGTGCGAAAGGCCTAGAGCTAGCGTTTTCCATCCGCTTATTGCTTTTTTTGCATTTTTAGATGCACTGATGTGACGACTTGTATCGTTTGACATCAGCGAGCTGTGTGTAGTCCGGATAGTAGGTGCTGTTGCTAGCCTTAAACAGGCATCCAGATGATAATCATCTGACAGATAGGATCGGAATTTTAATCTGATTATTTTTATGTGTGACTGATCCAACAAATACTCTCAACAGGAATAAACAAAAGGGATGTAAATAGCGTGCTGAAAATATCCAGCCAAGACAGGACTCATAGCAATGGTTTCAAGTTGGAAAAGTTCAGATTCAGGAAGGATATAGGAAAGCACTGGTTTGGTAATAGAGTTGTGGATGAGTGGAACAAACTCCCGAGTACCATCATAGGGGCTGGGACGTTGTGTAGTTTTAAAAATAGGTTAGATAAATACATGAGTGGGTGTGGGTGGGTGTGAGTTGGTCCTGACTAGCTTGTGCTACTAGGTCGGATGCAGTACTCCTTCCTTAAGTGAATGTAACCTGACCTGGCTGGGTCGGGGCATTGACTTAAGCCGGTTGGAGACTTGGACCTGCCTCGCATGGGCCAGTAGGCCTGCTTCAGTGTTACTTCTTTCTTATGGTACCTTTCCTGACATTCGGATATTTTTCTTCAACCAGTACGTTCCAAACTGTCTTATTAGTCTCAGGTTTTGGTCACTTGCTGTCAGGGCTCAGGTTTTGGTCCTCCCGGGTTGCTCTTCAAGGAGGTTGTATTGACGGTAATTGACGACATATGTGGAAGTACAGGGGATGAAATTATAAATTATTATTGCTATTATTATTATAGGAATAAATCCTAAGTTACATAGAATGCTTGAGTAAAGAATTTCTCTAATGGCGGGTCATAACCCTTGAGGGCTGCCAGCAGGTTTGCAATGCTGCTGACAGTAGGTTTGCAATGCTGCTGACAGCAGGTTTGCAATGGTGCTGACAAATGTTCGCAGCCAAAAAAAAAGAAAATGTGCTTTGCCTTACAATTCAAGAAAAATCTTATTCACTTCCTGCATAAAGGTCCAGATCAGCTAAGTTATGATGAATATGCTCGCCGCTGACAGCGACAGTCTTGTGGACCGAGGAGTCAGTAGAGGAGTCTAGCCTCATGACAGAATGCCAGAGTGCACAAAGTATATATTTTTCAAGTGTATATAAAATTTGATGAAGTTTATCGATAAAAACCTGGAAAAGGGACTATAAAAACTGACATTTAATTTTTTTTGAGAATTAAAACTCCAGGTTTGTAAAGTATTTTGAGCTGCAGCTCTATGGTCGTATCTCAAGATGATCACATTGTACAGCTCTATGGTCGTATCTCAAGATGATCACATTGTACAGCTCTATGGTCGTATCTCAAGATGATCACATTGTACAGCTCTATGGTCGTATCTCAAGATGATCACATTGTACAGCTCTATGGTCGTATCTCAAGATGATCACATTGTACAGCTCTATGGTCGTATCTCAAGATGATCACATTGTACAGCTCTATGGTCGTATCTCAAGATGATCACATTGTACAGCTCTATGGTCGTATCTCAAGATGATCACATTGTACAGCTCTATGGTCGTATCTCAAGATGATCACATTGTACAGCTCTATGGTCGTATCTCAAGATGATCACATTGTACAGCTCTATGGTCGTATCTCAAGATGATCACATTGTACAGCTCTATGATTGTATCTCAAGATGATCACATTGTACAGCTCTATGGTCGTATCTCAAGATGATCACATTGTACAGCTCTATGATTGTATCTCAAGATGATCACATTGTACAGCTCTATGGTCGTATCTCAAGATGATCACATTGTACAACTCTATGATTGTATCTCAAGATGATCACATTGTACAGCTCTATGGTTGTATCTCAAGATGATCACATTGTACAGCTCTATGGTCGTATCTCAAGATGATCACATTGTACAGCTCTATGGTTGTATCTCAAGATGATCACATTGTACAGCTCTATGATTGTATCTCAAGATGATCACATTGTACAGCTCTATGGTCGTATCTCAAGATGATCACATTGTACAGCTCTATGGTTGTATCTCAAGATGATCACATTGTACAGCTCTATGATTGTATCTCAAGATGATCACATTGTACAGCTCTATGGTTGAATCTCAAGATGATCACATTGTACAGCTCTATGGTTGTATCTCAAGATGATCACATTGTACAGCTCTATGGTTGTATCTCAAGATGATCACATTGTACAGCTCTATGGTTGAATCTCAAGATGATCACATTGTACAGCTCTATGGTTGTATCTCAAGATGATCACATTGTACAGCTCTATGATTGTATCTCTAGATGATCACATTGTACAGCTCTATGGTTGAATTACAAGATGATCACATTGTGAGAACTAGAAACAAGAAGAAATAAAACCGGCCCGGATTCCGGACTGCTTTTATCCGTGTGAGGATGATAAGGGGGTCACGACCCCTAAACATCTGGACACAGGGGGTCTCGATCCTCCCACGGACTCGTAAGTAAATTCTTACGTACGGGTCCGTTGGGGTCGTGTCCTCCTGAGTCTGGCCCCGCAAAGAAGGTTCCTTGATGCCACTGAAGGCTCTTGATTTAAGGAATTGGACCTGTGCTCCCCAAGAATTTAACTTGAATACCTCCCATTTCCCCAGGCACTGTATGACCCCTGAGGTTTGGTGCTCCACATGAACGTAATAATAATACAGTGCGTGGGGGTTCATGAGGGTCGTAACCCTCTACGTCCGGGAGGAAGGGAAAAAGTTATTTTTGTTTTGTCATGAAATATGATAAAATTCATGCTTTGGTAAGTCTTGGCACCACAACAATTAAAAGAATGGCAGATGTGCTTTTAGAAAGGCTTGGGAGGGCGGCTCAGTGGGTAACTGGCAGGATATGTTTACGAAAGGCTTGGCATGGGAGACTAGTAGAGGTGTGAAGGTGTCATGGCGGAACACTGTGCTCTTTACAGACGGATTTATTCTCGCATAGTGTTGTACACTTATAATAATGTCTTTGCATAATTTTGTAGTCATACGAAATGAATCTACATCACTGAAGGACCTGCATGAATTAAGACTGTGTGTCCACGGCATGCAGATGAGGTGCCCTATAAACTTACTGCTTCGATGGCAAAATAAAAAAAAATATCGGGTGATATAGTTCACTTGTAATTGGTCTGATAAACAATTAGAGGAATAATGATTAGTTTACCAATTAAATCTGATGTTTTGGTTAATTTAGAAGATCTAACACACATTCTCACATCTCCCTACACACCCACACACATTCTTGTTCTCCCCTCTCATTAATCCCCTCGTTCCTTCCCCTCTGTTTCTCTTTCCCCTACTTGACTCACACACTCTCACCGCCTCTCTCACACTCTCACCGCCTCTCTCACACTCTCACCGTCTCTCACACACACTCGTCAGTGCTTTATCGTACCTGCTTGTCAGAATATTAGTGTTTATGATTCCAAGCACGACCGCTTCCCCCACCCCTCTGTGCCCTCTTGCTCTGTTCCTCTACCCCCCTCCCCCCTCTCTATCTTTCTCCTCCCTTACCCCTGTTACTTTATCCTTTAACATTCCCTCTCTGAGTGAATTCATATTTCATGTATGTACTGTTTTACTCTTGTCTGCCATTACACACAAACATTCTAAATGCTCTGTCTGCCATGTGAATTCTTGGGAATATTACATCCAAATTTGTTGGGAATTTGACGACAAAGTTGTAAGAGTGGTCGTCAGGTTGTCAGCGAAGAGTTGCCCACTGAATTATAGTTGGACGCTACTGAAGACACAATAAACAAAGCAGTATTACACACACTGATAATGGCAGCGAGATAGAGAGACAAGCAGGAGTAAAGCCAACTTAATAATCACAAGAGAACATATACACGGAGAAATTGACTTGGGAAGCACGAATATGGGAGAGCTACTTAGCCTGGACCCCAGGCGGAGTTTCTGTCTATTATTTTCTTTATTCACTGACAGTCGTTCATTACCACTCGTCTTGGGTTTATGGAGAGCCAAATTCCACAACACATCAGCGAGCATGACCCACAAGGTCATGAAACAAGTGAGCATCAGAAGGTATGACATATATGTGGTCTTATTTTTCGGCAACACAGAACTGGAAGAAAAACCATCTATATTACACTGATTTTCAAAGAATTTTCATCAGAGACAATTTTTTTCTTTGCTACATAGATTTTTTTTAGACGCTGATTCCAAAACAGTTTTTAGTTTTTCTTTATCATTTAGAGTTGATAATTTTTAAGGCTTTTACGGGTAAAGTCAGCAACGTTTAGTAGGGAAATATGTCAGTTCCTTTTTTTTAGTTTTTGATGAGCATTAAACGA
Source organism: Cherax destructor (assembly GCA_009830355.1). Taxonomy (NCBI): domain Eukaryota; kingdom Metazoa; phylum Arthropoda; class Malacostraca; order Decapoda; family Parastacidae; genus Cherax; species Cherax destructor. Next base: position 381,806 of record WNWK01000182.1, on the reverse strand, counting down.
TGATTAATTATCAAAAATATGTAGAAACGTATCATTTAACCAATTTATAGCAAGATTCATTATTTCGTTTTGTAGGATAAACACTCAAACTTTTTTATTTCTCTAATTATTCCGAAAAAAAATATTTTTTTTGGATTTTAGAGGTTAATTATAGGCTCAGTAATCAAGATGAAGTTTCGGACATCTGGCAACGTTTAAGAAGCTGTTTGAGGACGGAAGAGGCCTACGGAAGAGGCCTACGGAAGAGGCCTACGGAAGAGGCCTACGGAAGTCTACAGATGCCTAGAATTATGTTGAGGTAGGGAATGTGACCAAAAACAGACGATTATTTCCATTTTGAAGCCTATTTTGGTGCGCTTTCGGTACTCAAAGCGAAATTCAGGGTATGTCCTGAGGAAGTCGTCTATATTAATCGTCAATCGCGAAATACAACGAGAAAATTAATCGTTTTTATTAAGTCGCCTTTAATTCGGCCTTTAGGCCCATTTCACTACAGAATCAAGCCTCTTTGGCGCATATTATGTGGCATTACTAGTGCCAAAATGGAACCAAATCTCAGTTATTTGTCGAGAAAGTCTTCCATACTGATCATTGGTGGTAAGATACGATCCTACATATTCTATGAAATCCTGCCACTAGTAGTTCACAATGGAGGCTAAAACCAACACTGTTCGTCAATCAGGTACTAAAGTATCCTTCCTGGTCTACATTATTCAGGTCTTCAGAATCTTCCCATGACCCAGTAATCCTCGCCTATGAATTATTGAAGCACACAAAAAAATCGACATTTTAACCAACAAGACACAAAAACTGTGGTCCAGCAGCAGGCTTCCCTGTGTCACAGTAAGGAAAACGAGGCAAGATTCGGTGACCCTGACATTAAATTGGACGACATTTACTGGGGAAGGCAAGAGAGGGAAAGGGAGATAGCAGAGAGAAAGGGGAAGGACAGGAGATGGGGACAGAAGCCAATTAGGAAAGATTAGGAAGATCAATGGGTCTACGAATCACAATAGTGGGGAGGAAAGGCAGTTGGATGCATTGATTACAATAGTGGGAGAACTGGAACAACGTATTACAAGGAAAACAGGAAAATGTTGTACAATATAACGTAGGAAAACAAGACAATAGACAGTTGAGGCGAAAAGAGAAATAAACGAAAAGTTAATAAAATCGAACAATGAAGAGGAGAAAGAAATGAGTTAAGATCTCTGAAACAGGTGACAAATAAAAAGAGGATGGAGAAATGGAGCAAGGAAAGATTGCGAGGAAGCCACACAGAGAGAGAGAGAGAGAGAGAGAGAGAGAGAGAGAGAGAGAGAGAGAGAGAGAGAGAGAGAGAGAGAGAGAGAGAGAGAGAGAGAGAGAGAATAGAAAACTCGAATATTCACATAAGATAAAAGTCAAGGATATAACTGGAGGAGCAGAGGAAAAGTCAGATAAAGGAGTTAGTCACACAGAAGAGACCAGGTGTCCTTCAAGAAGATGCTTTAAAGGCCTCTTGATCCAGAGGCTTGAACCAACCTTATCTTTTCTTGGGTCGAATTTGATTGGTCTCCTATCCCTCACAGCGCTGTATAACCACTACGGGCTTAGCGCTCCTCCCCTGAATGTAATAATAATGATAAAGACCAGGCTAAAGATACCTCCTAATGTAACAAACTTAGATACACCCGCAGTGTTTTGCTGCACTACTTTCTATAGTAGTTACTTTCTGGTACAGCACCTGATTGCTTCCCTGTCATATTGCTTATTGCGGTGTATATGTAACGTATGAACCTCAGTATATATATACTGAGTGAAGTGTTTGTCTCAGTGTAAAATAACTGAGAGTTACTTTAATCCCCATTTTGGTTATTAAAAGTATTCTTGACTGATAGTGTACAAGTGACTTACAGTCTTAATGACCCTCGTATTGAGGGCCATTAAGGCTGTAAACCCCAATAGCCAGCGGTAATCCCAAGACAATCTATTGGGGTCGTTCAGCCTGGAAGAATAACATGAGACTGGACGATAACACTCGTCAAGGAAAAAAAATAATGAGAGAATTAAGTCCTGTATTTAGCTCAAGATTGCCAATTAATTTCTGATGTTATTCCATTTCCTCCAGAAGACTGACTCGATTCTATGAAAGACGAAATAGAAGCTGACAAAGGTTCAGTTGGTGGTGACCTGAAATTTCCAAAACTCAATGCTGCGAAATTAAAGAAAGAATTTTTTGTTGACCCACAACTCAGAGGTCCTAAAGAATGGTGGTTTTGAAAAAAAATACGCAAAGTATTAGAATTAAAAGCAATACAGAGTTTCAAATGAATATGTGGAAGTTCTCTTGGACAATTACAAGTTTCCTGCATATAAAAATGGCATCCAGAATCTGCTCGATTCATATGAAGAAATGGCGTGTCACGTGTCCTTGAAAATTACTTCTTTACAATCGCATCAAGATTTCTTTCTCTAAAAATCTTAGAGCAGCGAGTGGTGAGCTGGACAACGCTTCCAGGAGCGAGTGGTGAGCTGGGCAACGCTTCCAAGATATGCAAAATACCTACCAAGCTTTCTCGTTAAAAAAAATTATTCCAGATTACTGCTGGATTTTGTACCGCCAGAATCCAGTCAGTGTTTACAGGAGACAATCGTACTATGAATGTATAAAAGTTCTTGTGCATTCTTTCTTTATAAGCGTTTTTTATTGTCCCTTAACAAGTGCAAGATATGCAATGCAGTATTAATTTATATGAGTGATTCTTCTAATATGCGATTTATTAGGTCCTATATCTTATTAATATATATATATATATATATATATATATATATATATATATATATATATGGAATGTGCATTTAAAACAGGTTTAGAAAATTGCATTTAAATCCCTGAAGGGAATATAAAGTTTAAGTTTGATGACCAGTGTGTCACGAGGAGGTACAATGTCAATAAAGATTATACAGCATCATAAGACTAGGAGGTAGCTCCAGTTGCCTGGATGAAGAGCCCTTCACCAGCATCAAGGCACCCACCCTTAAAGGGTGAGTCTGGCAGAGGTAAGGTGAGGGAGTGTGGGCAAAGCACAGTTAGTGAACACGATAATAATAGTCCCACAAAGAAGGTGTGTATTACCATAAGGAAGCTCCTTCTTAAGACCCCTGAAGGCCAGACTTATGTTCCCTCCCCAGTGTTGTATACGCCATGTGTGTGTGTGTGTGTGTGTGTGTGTGTGTGTGTGGAGGGAGGCTTAAGTAGCGCCGGTAAATCACAGAAGCTAGAGTTACAGAAAGACGCAGCATCCTGCCACAACATCATCTCCACCTCAGCACCACCACAGCACCGCCAAAGCACCGCCACAGCACCGCCACAGCACCCCCGTCAATCCCACAGCTCAAATGCAGAGCACCCCTTCCCTCACAGCATCACCACAGCATGAATCTACCACAGATCATGCGGCAGATAAACGCATGTAAACACAGGGAGACACTCGTAAAAACTGAAGACCTCTCGAGAGTGAGTCAAACGCAACGGCGATGCTGGTGGTGGTAGTGGTGACGCTGGAGGTGGTAGTGGCGCTGGTGGTGATACCGGTGGTGGCGATGGTGGTGACGATGCTTATAGTTGTGGTGGGCTGAAAATCTACACGAGACGAAAATGAGAAAGAACAGTAGTTTGTCCATTTTGACCTCCAGCTGAGGCCCTCTTCAGCAGATACAAAGGAATGAGGGAAGAGACCATCTGAAGAGGATCTCAACAATAAGTCGAAATATACAGACTACCATTCTTCCTCTAGTCTTATGTAGAGTTTCTTCTCTCATTGATCATTGTTATTTACACTTCCAAGCACCAACATACCTCTCTTAAATTCTGGATTAATTCCAGGAATACCGGAGTCGCGTCACTGCCTCTCAATGGTCTGAGACCTGATACTACATGAGGACACCTGGATAGTATGATCATACTCAATCTCATACTGCATGCCTGAGGGCGTGGTACTGAGCTAATCAAGTATGCTGATGGGAAGAGGTAGATGGTGTATGTCAGATGGTGCATGTCAGATGGTGTATGTCAGACGGTGTATGACCTTGTTCGACGCGGGGGTCGTGAGGTAAGTGACACATATTAGGGTCATGTTTATTGACCTTACACCCCGCGTGTCTGACCTGGTATGCCTGGGGCACCTCTTGCCAGTAACACCAACAATCACAATTATGGGATATTTCTCCTTTGTGATATTCTGTCAACTATTGCTTATATCGGTCGGTACGGTTGCCTGTTCGTCGGTCCAACTGCTTGTCCGTCCGTTCAGTAGTGTCTTCGTTTCTCCAACTGTCTGTCTGTCCAGGGAGCCTATCCATCCGTCCAGCTGCCTGTGCAGCCGTCCAGCTGCCTGTGCAGCCGTCCAGCTGCCTATGCAGCCGTCCAGCTCTCCTGTCCTATGACCTCTCCGTCGTACACACACAACCAGCCAGACTATCACTGGTACTGTCACTTTACCGGCACTCAGGAATTAGCTTTGTCAAATTTTACAATCTTATCTTCGATAACTTTCACTTTGTTATTGATAGTTCGTAGCTCCATGTTCGTAAAACTTCGTTTTCCTATCCTACATTCGTAAAAGTTCGTTGTCCTATCCTATGTACGAAATAACTTGGTAGAAGGATGAGTCTTGAAAGTCCTACATTAGACAGTGCAAGTAGGTCACTGTGTCCTACATTTCACTTCCCCAGTGACTTGCTGGCAGTGTATCCTTATTTTTAGCTCTTCTGTGACCTTGCTTTGTTGCAACTTCTCTCCTCTTCCTTCCTTTCTCGGTTCTCTATTTCCCCAGAATACTTGCAATGTAATAGGTGCCTTGGTAATCTCTAAAGTAAAATAATGTGTTTTCAGCCAAAATTCAGTGGTTAATAAACCTTCACAGTTTATTCGTCTGCATTTGTAAACACTGGTGTGCTTCCCACTCAGGAAAATAATTACAGCTGTGAATTACTGTTATATTTTAGGTCTTAAGAGTGTTCCACAAGGCCACAGTGACCTCCCCTTTGTAAGCCAGTAAGCAGACTTAGTAGTTTCTTCTTCCTTCTTGACTTAGTAGCTTATAGCTCCAACTTACGGATATGGACAAGTCTTTAAGTTTTCTAGCACCTCCCAGGAAGGGTTTAGTATGATGTCTGCTGTACATCAAAATAAGGGTCTGACGGTACATTCAGACCCTTATTTTGATGTACAGAATGTTTACTCTGATGCTCATCATTACATCTATCAGAATAATTGTCCTCAATGTTAAGAATGTTTGTTGTGATCATTACTGCCAGACCTTGTTACTACGGCAGTTATTCTCTTGTTCATCATCATGATTTGTCACCATCATCACTATCATTATTCACTTTCGTCATCAACAACACAGCCACCATCACAACTACCTCCCCCACCATCACCACCACCATCATACCTACCTCCCCCACCACCACCACCACCATCACAACTACCTCCCACACCACCACCATCACAACTACCTCCCACACCACCACCATCACAACTACCTCCCACACCACCACCATCACAACTACCTCCCCCACCACCACCATCACAACTACCTCCCCCACCACCACCACCACCATCACAACTACCTCCCCCACCACCACCACCACCATCACAACTACCTTCCCCACCACCACCATCACAACTACCTCCCACACCACCACCATCACAACTACCTCCCACACCACCACCATCACAACTACCTCCCACACCACCACCATCACAACTACCTCCCCCACCACCACCACCACCATCACAATTACCTCCCCCACCACCACCACCACCATCACAACTACCTCCCCCACCACCACCATCACCATCACAACTACCTTCCCCACCACCACCATCACCATCACAACTACCTCCCACACCACCACCATCACAACTACCACCACCACCACCACCACCACAACAACAACAACAACAGGGGTAACTTGAGAGTGTACAATGTGCTTCCAATTATGCCTTAATAAGTGCTTAGGAAATAATTACTTGGCAAGGAAATTAAAATGTATTGCTTCCTGAAGTGGTTATCATCCACTCACTAGCCCCCTCCTCTCTCCCACCATGATCAACCACACTGTTGTTATATGCTAAAAACACCTCAGAATTATACTCAATTTTCTTATTACAACTTTACTGTATTGTAAAGTTACAACAGAGGCAAAAAATATATTGAGTTAAGACGGTAAGGGTAAAGTACAATGTTCTTAACTCTTGATTCATTGATTACCAAAATTGGATACATCAGCAGTTTGTTGTTACCCTATTATTGTTGTTGTTGTTGTTGTTGTTGGTGGTGGTGGTAGTGTTGTTGTTGGTGGTGGTGGTGGTGGTGGTAGTGTTGTTGTTGGTGGTGGTGGCCTGCTCAAACATCACCTGCCTGGTGCTTAAGAATTTTCTTAACGTTTAGATACTGTCTAGCTAGTCCGTGACGCAATGGAGAGAAGTGCTACCCTATTCTACATAACAGTTACACAGCAGGGACAAAAACTACCTATTTATCTCTGTTATGTTCCATCACAAAGGATGTTTTTTTTCCATGGGTTTCTCTGTCATATTCCATCACACAGGATGGGTTTCCCTGTCATATTCTATCACACAGGATGGGTTTCTCTGTCATATTCTATCACACAGGATGGGTTTCCCTGTCATATTCTATCACACAGGATGGTCTGTATATTCTATCCCCAGGATGGGTTCTTTTCATATTCCATCACCCGTATGAGTTCCCGTCTATTCATCACACAGGATGGGCTGTCATTTCATCACCGGATGATTCCTGTCATATTCTATCACACAGGATGGGTTTCCCTGTCATATTCCATCACACAGGATGGTTCTGTCATATTCCATCACGTATGAGTTTCCCGTCATATTCCATCACACAGGATGGGTTTCTCTGTCATATTCTATCACACAGGATGAGTTTCCCTGTCATATTCTATCACACAGGATGGGTTTCCCTGTCATATTCCATCACACAGGATGGGTTTTCTTGTCATATTCCATCACACAGGATGAGTTTCCCTGTCATATTCCATCACACAGGATGGGTTTTCTTGTCATATTCCATCACACAGATGGGTTTTTGTCATATTCCATCACAGGATGGGTTTCCCTGTCATATTCCATCACACAGGATGGTTTCCTGTCATATTCCATCACACAGGATGAGTTTCTGTATATTCATCCAGGATGGATGTCGTCAATCCATCACACAGGATGGATGTCGTGTCAAATACCATCACACAGGATGGATGTCGTGTCAAATACCATCACACAGGATAGGTTAGGCACATAGTGTTGAAATCCGTCAGACTAAGCTGGTAGACTTCAGTAGGAAAACGAGGATATTGTCAAGTATTCCACTTCACATAAGCTTATTAAACAATTGGAGACGATTGAAGGAAAGACACTGAATGAATACAGAATGTCGGACATAATAGTCTGGTTCATCGAGACCACACTAGACTTGCCGTCAAGACCACACAAGACCTGTCGTCAAGACCACTCTGGTGGACCAGCTGTAGGCTTAAGTTCGTCATTTCATGTCAGTATTCTTGTAGGATTAGCACTAGACACAATATATGTGAGACCAGACTCGTCTACTAGCATTGCAGGACCTCACAAGAAGACCAACGTGGCTTACCAGGTTCTGAGAACCTTGTCTAGTCCCACGAGGGAAAGAACCTTCCTTGTTAGGTCATAAGACCTTTGCCTGGCTCCGCAGAAGACAAAAATGACTTGCCAAGTAATGAAAAACTTGCGTGGTCCCACGGAAAGAATAAGACCTTACCAAGTCTTAAGACCCTTAACTGATCCACAGGATTAAGAACTAAGACTTACCATGTCCTAATAACCTTGTGCTTCCATGGGAAGAGGACTAAGATTTACCATAGCCTCATTAAAACCTAACTTACCTTAACCTATCCCAACCTAACTTAAATTACTCTACCCTAACCTAACTTAAACGCCTACCGTAATTTTACTTACCCTAACCTAACCTAATCCACCTTAACTTACCTTACCCTAACTCAGCCTTAGCACCCATCAAGTTAAAAACCAGACCCAAGGGAGTTTAACCTGACCTAAAGACCTTTTTATGCACAGCGCCCCGTTAATTACATTAATTATCTTAAATAATTCAGATTTTTTCCAAACTCTGTTTGGATTTGCATGAAGTGGATTATTCAGGCTTTTAACATGTTGAAATTTACTGAATTTTGATTCTTGTTTTTAACGTTGTGATTATTGAAGATTGATCGTATTACACTTATTGTGGTCCACCAACTGTGGAAGAGGATTTTTTTTTAGGAATTGAGATACAGGATTTATGATACAAAAATGTGTAATACAGAGAAATGAATTCTGAACCCTTGATGATGGTGAAAGGTTCTTGACCCAAGGAACTGGAGCTGTCCTCTCCTTCCTCGGATCAAACTCTCTTGCCTAGCATTCCCAAGGAAGTGTATGACTTTCCGGTAGTAGTAGTAGTAGTAGTAGTAGTAGTAGTAGTAGTAGTAGGAGTAGTAATAATAATAATAATAATAATAATAATAATAATAATAATAAGTAGCAGTGAGCCTCAGAGAAGCAGATCGCCAACGACCAATCAGGAAACTTGCTGACTCTGTCTTCCAACCAATTGGCTTTTGCTATTTAGTCCCAGTCAGCAGTTTCCTCCAATCACTGCTCGGCAGAGTGAATCAATGAACGTTCTACATAATAATGAACACGCACACGCACACGCACACGCACACGCACACGCACACACACACACACACACACACACACACACACACACACACACACACACACACACACACAAACACACACACACACACACGCACACACACGCACACAGACACACACACACACACACGCACACACACACACGCACACACACACACACACACACAAGCGGGGCCAGGAGCTATGACTCGACCCCTGCAACCACAAATAGGTGAGTACAAATAGGTGAGTACACATACAACAGGCCTAGTGTCTAATCGACATGTGCCTAGGACAAAATGGTAACTAACACACACGGACATTATAACGACATACAAAATACTGAGAGTAATTGACAGGGTGGTTAGGGACAGGTGTTTCGGAGATGGAATACAGCAACAAGGGGTCACAACTGGAAGTTGAAGATTCAGATGAGTCACAGGGATGTTAGGAAGTGCTTCTTCAGTCATAGAGTTGTCAGGAAGTGGAATACTCTGGAGAGTGATGTAGTAGAGGCAGGATCCATACATAGTTTTAAGAAGAGGCATGATAAAGCTAATGGAGCAGGGAGAGAGTAAACCTAGTAGCGACCAGCGAAGAGGCGGGGCCAGGAGCTATGAATCGACCCCTGCAACCACAAATAGGTGAGAATAGGTGAGTAGACACACACATACACACACACAGGAGCTGTGAATCGACCCCTACACCCACAGGTGTGTACACATACACACACAGGAGCTGTGAATCGACCCCTACACCCACAGGTGTGTACACATACACACACAGGAGCTGTGAATCGACCCCTACACCCACAGGTGTGTACACACACACACACACCCTGTAGCTCTTTACCTTTCCACAGGAAGATACAGTCTGCTGTTTTATATAACTAATGCCTAGTGTGTCCTTATATTTCATTCCCTGGGTATATGGCGAGAGGTTAGTGAGGTTGTTGACATGTAGATGGCGTGGACCACTGGCCAGCTGCTAGTGACCTGGTGACCCCTACCACAGGTAGTCTTGATCATCAGTTTGTTGTACACATCTTTAGTTAGGAATAATTTTTATATAATAAAACAAGACATTTTCAAACGTTGGAAACTAATATATTATATGACAGATGTATATAAATTGCAGGAATCAGTCTTCATGTAATATAAGAGGTAGTACACTGAAGACTGAGTGTAATACTTAAACTGCTCTCTAGTAACACTTCAGTGAGACACACCAACTGTATATACACCGACAAGTGTATGTCTCTGTGTATATACACCGACAAGTGTATGTCTCTGTGTATATACACCGACAAGTAGGTCTCTGCGTATATACCAACAAGTGTATGTATCCGTGTATAAACACCGACATTTAATTTAGCCTCTGGTTTATGTGGCAAGTGGTGGCCAGGTGACATGCAGCCTTAATAATCGTGTGGTGGATAGGCTTTAAACCCCATCAAGGCAGCAAGGAAACAGGTCAGACCACCTCCAGCTGTGTTGGTCAGGAGTACCAATACCTAATTATTTTCTTACTTTTGTTTATAGCATTGAATGGCTATTAGTAATAATAATAATGTAACTCAATTAGTATTTGTGAAATATTCGCAGCAAAGGAATAGAGACCGAGAAGTTTGTATATCTGTGTATACCAAAATGTGTGTATCTTGGTGTTTATACACAGAGGGATGTGTGTATACTGTAGATGCCCAGAGATTACTTTAACCGCCGTTTTAGGACTTAAAGTATCCTTGACTGGTTGTGTACAGGTGACTTGCAGCTTTGATGACCCTCATGTAGTAGATAGACTTGAAATCCTAATAAACCAACAAACCTGTTTGTAGTATGGTTGGTATTGCGTTCGTTCACTGCAAGAGACGCAGGTTTAATTCTACAAACATTGTAATCAATGAGGTTTCTGAAATTTAGCATCTGTTTATTCTTTCTCCATAGAATAAAAATACCAACAGTTATCTAGTTATTTTTTTAGCATCAATTACAGTCTTCCTGTCATTCCTCTTTCACGTAAATTTATTCCAAATCTTGTTCTGATTCTCCATTGCATCGACTAATTTATCTTCTAATTTTACTTTCTGTAACGCCACAACCTCTGCTGCCATCAACATCTTCCCTTCATCTCGCCTATTACTTCTTCACTAGTGTCTCCAGCTCCTTCCCTTCATCCCATTTCTTCCTCCCTCTCCTCCTCCCGCTATCACTGCCCCTGCTGCCACTTCTCCGCTTTAGGATGGCTTGTGAAAACATCTCGTCTCTGCCCCGTGTAAATTCATGGTGTATCTGGCGTGTACTCAAGTGGCTGCTAAAGACGTTTGTCCAACTTGCATTTCTCTTGTCTGAGTCTTTTGTATCGGAGCTCCGTCCCTCCTGTCTCCTTTGCTGCTGCTATTGACTCATGTTCTTCCTCTTGACGTTCAATTAGCGTTTTGTAAAATGATTTAAGCTTTGAGATTTAGTATGAATATTTGAGTTTGTGGATGGGCTATCTTGTATGATACTTGTACTTGTGTGTACCTGTACCTAAATAAACTTACATAATGTGTGTTGTGGAGGGGGGGGGAGGTAAGGTGTGGCACCTGGCCCTGCCTCTTAAACTAGATAATACCGTTCGTGGATGCAGCCAGCATAATGGTTCATGGCGTCTTGGACCTTAGTATGACAACTCTTGAAAGAGCACACTGACTTTGAATCCGTCACATCATCTTGAAGTTAAAAATGTATTTCTCAAGATATTTATGGCTCAGCTTCCCCTCAAGTCTCCTCCTTGGTCCTGGCATCTCAGTCTTATCACTATCTGCTCTGTCAATTATTTTTTCATGTCTTAACATGGGATCGAGTCTTGAAATAAGAATTAAAATAGTGTATGCATATATATTATATAAATATACATACATACAACTCATTGTATATATATTACGTGACATTTCGCCGGGAACTTGGAGACATCATTGCCACCAGAAATTCTTGAATACAGAGATCAACTTTTATGGAATACTAACCAATTTTTAAATAACTTTTAAATACACAGGTGACAAAATTCTGTTTTCTTCATGTATAATCAGCGATAGACCAAAACTGAGATATGCGTCAGGAGTATAGTGCCCGCACAATACTCCTGACGAAAATAAGAATTATTTTAGAATATTTATCATATTTATGAGACTAATGTTAGAGTATGTAGCGCCAACATGTAACCCATATTTCTTCAGGTAGGTAAAAAGCTTGAGAGAGTCTAAGTGATTCACACCTGGCTGCTTCATTAGATGCAGAACCTCAGCCGTGAGCAACAGTGAGAGAAATCTCACAACATTTCAGGTTTAAATCCTTCACGTTCTTTAAGAGAGGTATCTTGATGTTAGGGAAGGTGTCTTGATACTGGGGAAAGGTGTCTTGATGCTGGGGGAGGTGTCTTGATGCTGGGGAGGATGTCTTGATGTTCAGGGAGGTACCTTGATATTGGGGAGGATGTCTTCATGCTGGGGAGAGTGCCTTGATATTGAGGAAGATGTCTTGATGCTGGGGAAGGTGCCTTGATATTGGGAAAGGTGTCTTGATGCTGGGGAAGGTTCCTTTGATGCTATGGAAGGTTCCCTGATGTTGGGGAAAGGTTCCTCGATGCTGGGAAAGACCTCTTGAATCAAGGAACTGTAAACTTCTCTTCCCATCTTTAGAATAAATCTGGTTACCTTCCATTTCCAAGGCGCCCCATGTGACCCCTACGCCTTTACCACTTTCCCATGAATACATCAAAAATAAATCTTTGCCATACATGACATCACTTAAAGTGAAAGTATTTAGACACAGACTATCAGCCGAGGCTAATCTTTGAGGCTCACACATCACCTGGCAATGACAGGTGAGAGTGAATTGTCTACTAGTTATCACTGGCAGGATAACTCCCACTGCAGCCATCACTCAAGGGGTTATCCAGGTCAATTACCCCTCAGTGATGGACAGTATTGACCCATCTACCACTTGAGGGGCAGTCATGAACGTGGACCACTCTTGAGGACCACTTGTAGGTGGGCGTCTGGACCACCAAGTAGTAGTAGTTAATAGTTGTCAAAGGCACTTGTCGACAGACACTTGAACCTTTCCCTTCCCCCTCTCTCTCCTCTCTTTTTATAGTATGTGTGTGAACGTGCACTCTCCTATTTATTCTCGCCTATTGTAGTTGCAGGGGTCGAGTCTCAGCTCCTGGCCTCGCCTCTTCGCTGGTCGCTACTATGCCCCCACAGTCCCTGCTCCAAGAGGTTTCTCGTAAGTGTGTGTGTACTCACCTAGTTGTGGTTGCAGGGGTCGAGTCATAGCTCCTGGCTCCGCATCTTCACTGGCCGCTACTGGGTCACTCTCCCTGCACCATGAGCTTTATCATACCTCTTCTTAAAGCTATGAATGGATCCTGCCTCCACTACATCATTTCCCAAACTATTCCACTTCCTGACAACTTTGTGACTGAAGAAATACTTCCTAACATCCCTGTGATTCATCCGAGTCTTCAATTTCCAACTGTGTCCCCTTGTTGCTGTGTCCCATCTCTGGAACATTCTGTCTATGTCAACCTTGTCAATTCCTCTCAGTATTTTATATGTCGTTATCATATCCCCCTATCTCTCCTGTCCTCCAGTGTCGTCAAGTCGATTTCCCTTAACCTCTCCTCATAGGACATACCCCTTAGCTCTGGGACTAGTCTTGTTGCAAACCTTTGCACTTTCTCTAGTTTCTTTACGTGCTTGGCTAGGTGTGGGTTCCAAACTGGTGCTGCATACTCCAATATGGGCCTAACGTACACAGTGTACAGCGTGTGTGTGTGTATACATGTGTATGAATGATACATGACCTCTGAATTTACATAATTAAGAGCATTTGCTGTGTTTACCTGCCACAATACTCTAAGGTACAGCCACACTCCTGTGTAAAACAATTACTGGTGTTTGGGCTGCTGGCTGAAATAGCAGTCAGAAAAAATAACAAATAAGCACAGTATTTTTCAAGAGTAATACAAGGAAGTTAAAAGGAATTTGAAAAAAAAAGGTTGAAGAAACACACACACACACACATCACAAGGATGACAGTCTTGCTTAATAAAGGAGTTTAACCCCAGCAAGTGCAAACCGCGGACGGAGTACAGCCTAGGTCAAAGTCTGTAAAACTCACTTGAGGAAAAGGATCGTGGGGTGAACGTCAAAATGAGCACATCTGAGGCGCACATCAACCAAATAACTGCTGCAGCATATGGGCGCCTGGCAAACTTAAGAATAGCGTTTCGAAATCTAATTACGTAAGGACCATATTGGAGTATGCAGCACCAGTAGGGAACCCACACCTGGTCAAACACGTCAAGAAATTAGAGAAAGTGCAAAGGTTTGCAACGAGACTAGTCCCGGAGCTAAGGGGTATGTCCTACGAGGAGAAGTTAAGGGAAATCCACCTGACGACACTGGAAGACAGGAGAGATAGGGGACACATGATAACATATAAAAAGCTGAGAGGAACTTACAAGGTGGATAGGGACAGTGGATGGGACACAGCAACTGGAAGTTAAAAACTCAGATGAGTCACAGGGATGTCAGGAAGTATATCTTCAGTCACAGAGTTGTCAGGAAGTGGAACAATCTGGAGAGTGATGTAGTGGAGGCAGGATCCACACACAGCTTTAAGAAGAGATACGATGAAACTCATGGAGCAGGGAGAGTGGACCTAGTAGCGACCAGCGAAGAGGCGGGGCCAGGAGCTGTGACTTGACCAATGCAACCATAAATAGGTGAGCGCGCGCGCGCCCACACAAAAAACCGCACTTACCCCTCCACAAGAACAACACACTCCCTCCTCTCACTCAAGTCTCAGCTAAGAAAGCACTTGATTCAAGGGTGGCCCTCTACACCCAGCTATGGTGCCACAATAATGTCACATAAATCTCTCTCTCAGAAATCTGAAATAATCTTGGCCATATTGACAGAACTTGATCTGCATTTACCAAAACATTCTGGCGTTGGATCATTTTTGTGAAGCAGTTCACTTGGTAGAGGAGTTTCAAGAGGTGTAGAATTTATAAATGATGCCTTCAAGCAAATGTCAGATTTTAATGGTTCTTGAGTGGTGGTGCAGATGTGGTGGTGCAGGTGTGGTGATGATGCAGGTGTGGTGATGATGCAGGTGTGGTGATGATGCAGGTGTGGTAATGCAGGTGTAAGTTTCTCACCACAGAATGTGTTGATCGTTAAGGTAAACACTTTACACAGTCTTTCATTCAGTTGTTAACGATGGTGTGAGGTCGTGAGGTCGAGTCAGGTGCTCCTCACAAGCCTGATTCTTCACTTCTTTTTACTGAGAACTTGTCGACTTGACTTATTCAGCAATGATCGTTTTGCCGCACATGAAGGGCGTATATTCAAATGATGCTAAATGAATTCAAACAATGCGTGAAAATCACGCTAATTATAACAAAATAATATATTTCATTGGTGGTAAACAGGAAAACAAAGTGTACTAAGTAACGAGATCTTTAAAGTTGACTTAAAGTATAATGACTCTTCTAAATAATCTGAATTTAAAACGCACCACTAAAAATAAATTGGAGATGAAAACGTGACTTTTCGGTTCGTTCTGGGCCATTTTCAGGTCACTGCTTAATAATGGTACACGACGGACTGAAAGGTTTTGTCTTTATTTCAGATATGTACTATTAATGTGATTTCTTTTAAATAAACTACAAAACCGGTGGGGCTTGAACCTATGGCGAGTGAGTGGTAAAACTCCAGGCCAGTGCGTAAGCCATTCGTTCCGTGGGTAATTTGAAATCGTGTTATTACGATTTCGTGAGCCGTGATTTGTTTTAGCCACAACTCAGTCTCGCATTCCTTCATATGGACTTCATAAAAATAAATCTTACATTAAGCGCCATATAGTTGTCTCAATAATGCAAGATATTAATTTTACTGTCTTGTTTTCAGGTAAGCGGTGCACTAAACACTCCTGGAAGGGTTGCAGGGGTTCGATCAGCGGGCAGCAGCATCACCTGTGAGGAAGCACAGCGTCTGATAGTAATCTTAGATATTATCTCTTGCGGTTACCCCAGTTCGTACCTATCTAATAAACAGACCAAAATAAGAGGTAAGTGACTTGAGAGTTCTTAATTACTGTGTTTGCAACGTTGTAATACATAATTGAGGGCAAATGTTTGGCGTTAATTATTTGTGCTGTGGATGTATCTAGTATACAGGTACTGGTCAGGTAAGAGCCAGGTAACATTACTCAAGTATGTCTGTCCTAACACTAGTACAAACATTTTACTTAATGTGCTCGGAAGAAAGTCATTTCTCTATCTCGTATATAAGTTAGATTACGATAGCATGAATTAACCAAATTTAGGCGGTTATAAAACATCTTAAAACAAATAAATTCAATAATACATAGAACGATAATAATTTTTGAAGTGCAAACAGAAAACAGTGACTGAGAAGCACGAGATTGTCATCTCAATATTGTCATTTTGATGACACTTGACTTTAGTGTCGGTATTAAGTCACAGTATAAACTAATGTTTGCCTGGGAAGATGGGTGCACTAGTGCAGGACCCATGTGGTTTACAGAGGGCAGGAGAGCTGTTACCCTGGCAACCTTCCCCCAGAGATGTTGCAAAACACACACACACACACACACACCTCTTCATTGAACAGAATAATCCAATTTTTAAATATGGATTTTTATCAAGAAAATTTAAACTGAAGCTTTGATCTTCTCACAAATACACAGAGTAATTAATTTGCATAATCCAGAATTTGTCATTAAAATAAAATAAAAATACCTTTGGCGTAAGAAAAGTCATAATTTATT
The DNA here is from genome assembly GCA_009830355.1 of Cherax destructor. Classification (NCBI taxonomy): domain Eukaryota; kingdom Metazoa; phylum Arthropoda; class Malacostraca; order Decapoda; family Parastacidae; genus Cherax; species Cherax destructor. The sequence goes on along the minus strand of WNWK01000182.1, from coordinate 365,198 downwards.
ATAATACGTATGTGGAGTTGGCTTGGAGGGCGGGGCACATCACAGAGCTGGCAACACTGACACCTGTCAATAAGAGTTGGCTTGGAGGGCGGGACACATCACAGAGCTGGCAACACTGACACCTGTCAATAAATCCATGATTTTGACGATCATGGATAAATGTGATTATTTTATTTCTGACGGAAATTGGTTATTAGTACAACAAGAGGATCAAGTACCGCTAAGGTGTCCATAGATGGGACACAGGAGGTTCATGTACCGGTGGGAGGGGGGAGGGAGGGGGGAGGGAGGGGGAGGGAGGGGGAGAAGGAAGGGGTCAAAATATGTTTTTCCTTTAGTTCCTTCATGTTACTTAGAAAACTATGGGGGAAGGTAGTGCTACCGTACACGGTCGTGGGGGGTGTGGTGCTACCGTACACGGTCGTGGGGGGTGTGCTACCGTACACGGTCGTGGGGAAGTGTGCTACCGTACGGTCGTGGGGAAGGTAGTGCTACCGTACACGGTCGTGGGGGGAGGTAGTGCTACCGTACACGGTCGTGGGGGAAGGTAGTGCTACCGTACACGGTCGTGGGGGAAGGTAGTGCTACCGTACACGGTCGTGGGGAAGGTAGTGCTACCGCACGGTCGTGGGGAAGGTAGTGCTACCGTACACGGTCGTGGGGAAGGTAGTGCTACCGTACACGGTCGTGGGGAAGGTAGTGCTACCGTACACGGTCGTGGGGAAGGTAGTGCTACGTACACGGTCGGGGAAGGTAGTGCTACCGTACCGGTCGTGGGGAAGGTAGTGCTACCGTACACGGTCGTGGGGGAGGTAGTGCTACCGTACACGGTCGTGGGGGAAGGTAGTGCTACCGTACACGGTCGTGGGGGAAGGTAGTGCTACCGTACACGGTCGTGGGGGAAGGTAGTGCTACCGTACACGGTCGTGGGGGAAGGTAGTGCTACCGTACACGGTCGTGGGGGAAGGTAGTGCTACCGTACACGGTCGTGGGGAAGGTAGTGCTACCGTACACGGTCGTGGGGAAGGTAGTGCTACCGTACACGGTCGTGGGGGAAGGTAGTGCTACCGTACACGGTCGTGGGGGAAGGTAGTGCTACCGTACACGGTCGTGGGGGAAGGTAGTGCTACCGTACACGGTCGTGGGGGAAGGTAGTGCTACCGTACACGGTCGTGGGGGAAGGTAGTGCTACAGTACACGGTCGTGGGGAGGTGGTGCTACCGTACACGGTCGTGGGGAGGTGGTCTACCGTACACGGTCGTGGGGAGGTGTGGTGCTACCGTACACGGTCGTGGGGAGTGTACCGTACAGGTCGTGGGGTGTGGTGCTACCGTACACGGTCGTGGGGGAGTGTGGTGCTACCGTACACGGTCGTGGGGTAGTGTGGTGCTACCGTACACGGTCGTGGGGTAGTGTGGTGCTACCTGTACACGGTCGTGGGGGTAGGTATATTGCGTACACGGTCGTGGGGGTGTGGTGCTACCGTACACGGTCGTGGGGGAGTGTGGTGCTACCGTACACGGTCGTGGGGGAGTGTGGTGCTACCGTACACGGTCGTGGGGGAGTGTGGTGCTGTTGTACGGATTCTTGGAGATAATGGTTAGTAAAACTCTCTTGATGGTAACGGTATATTGAATGAGTGAGTGAGGAGAGGAGCCCAGCCTCTCGGTTCAGTCCTACGCCTAGAGTGAGAGTGAGGCAGAATGCCTTGGGTTAGCGTCCCACATGAGGGGCTCGTGACGTCACAGGTTCAAAAGGGAGCCTAAATATAAATGGCTGGTACTAAGCTATACTACATAAGTATAGTACAATGGTATATATGACAGTGCTACCGTACACGGTCCTGAGGGAGGCGTGCTACCGTACACGGTCATTTAAAGTGTTTGTACATTTTTCATCAGTCTCATTGCGGTCCATTATTCAAACAGAGGTTAAGAATAACTAGTCTAGTTATCTCCAGTGATCTTGCGTCACACTGATGTTTCTTCTGTCATCATTTATTAAAGTAAATGATCACATAGAGTAAATTTATTTATTGGACCTGGGTGAGCTGCACCTGATAAAGTAAATGAAGAAAAGAGGATACGAAGAAAGATACAGAGAGATTATTGGCTTAGTACCGATAGAAATGAACTACGAGGAGAGATTAACAAAACTAGACTTGACGACTCTACAGCAAATGAATATCAGGGAGGACATGATCACCTGTATAATTGCTAGAAAGAAAATTAACATGGTAGACAGGGAATGAATATAAAATAGCTCACATAAAAACTTAAGAAAATACTTATGTACTCAGAGAGTGCTATACCTGTGTAATGAGATTCCATACACAGCTGCAAGAACATTTACGATACGGCCTTTGAAGAAGGAATGCAAAACTGGTCGAAGAAGATTAACAGGAAGGTCAAAAACTTCTTGTTCCCCACAAACACAACTAAGTAATCAATACACAGAGGCAAAAAAGAAGAGATGAATATTGTATATTCCAACTAAATGAGATCTGTCAGCTAAAGAGGATCTCAGCTGGAGGTAAAAATATGAAATGAAACACTTGTTTCCATCTGTTTGTGGGTAGTGACCTCTCACTGACAAGTGCTTATTAACTTTTGATTCATCAATACAAGTACACTAGGACACACACATACACACTGTGCATTGCATTACCTGCACAATACTTATCCCACCTCAACACATGTAATTTTCACCCATACAATCACTCTGTAATGGTGGTCCACAAAGGGAGGAGTCCTTGATGACTGTGAAATTATCACTGTCCTTGCAACCCCCTCCTTTCAAACCTTACTTCCCTCCCTCCCTCTTTCTTCTTTTTTATCCCGTCTCTTCCTTGATAATCCAAGCTACCATGGCCTTGCATGTACGACTTAGTGATGGTTATAAAAAATATAATCACAGAGGTAACGCTAAATCCGTAGGGGTCAAAAGTACCTGAGGAAACAGGAGGCAATCAACTGTGATAGAGGTAATGGAAAGGTAGCTGTAGTTCCTTGGAACAAGAACCTTTAAGGTGCCTAAACTCGTGTTGAAAGGTGAGGGGTAAGGTATCTGAGCATATGGCGGGAGTTCTCGCCTTTACTTGATCTTCATGTTCAACTCCTGCGGTAACACCATGTCTAAGACGGCTTAAACAGTTTTATCCATTATATAGTATACTTTATGAGCCGGTAAACCCGTGTGGGTCATTCAGGACAAGGAAGAGCTGCAGGTTCCTTCCTCCCTGCCACTAATCGCGAGCCAGACATGTTACCTCAATGTCCTTCCGTAACTAAGTACTAAGCTAACTACTCGTCAAACTAAGTTATTACATTAGCAGTTGTACAGGTCTTCACTGCGCAGCACAGTGCCATGCTGTTTGCAGTGCCATGTGGGAGCTTGCCAGATCACTTAAGGTGATATTTCACGGTTAGATATATTGCGAATGTCGACAAAATTCTTGATCTTTCCCATCTGTACCCTTCGTTTGTCCTGGTGACCTGTCGGCTAACCCTCGCTTCAGTTACCTCTCTTACACAATCAATATTTACCTTGCTCCCTCGAGCTAGCTTTATTTTTCTCCCTTGACCCACCTTACCTTCTTTCCGTATGAATCCAAGACTCCTGCCTGGTCTGCTCAATCTATCCCTTCCTTCCATACATCTTAATTCATCCACACTTCTTATTCCTTCACCTTTATCAATAACTCCTCCTTTCATATATTTACACCCCTCCAGAACCCTATCCAGGTGATGTACACACTTATGTCGTCCACATGTCCCAGGTTCTGTACACGCCAGGTGCACACGCCAGGTGGTGTACATGTAAAAATCAATACGCACGTCACCTTTCATCTTTCACCTAGTCTGACCTTTCTACGCTCTTTCGTGTGTCATTATCTTGCCTTCATTCCCACTACCCTCTCCTCCATCCATGCTTCTCCGCCTCTCTATCCATCCACTGATGCATAAGGGTTTATCACACGAATAAAAATAATCCATTCACCCCTCACCACCTATCCATCCATCCATCATCACTTATCCTAATCCATCTATCGCGGAGAAAACCACGAATGAAAAATGTACAACCTAATTTGGCTGGCATTACCTGTGGCGTCTTTACCAAGCTTGGGAGAGACAAGAAAAGTAAACGACACCCAGGCGCCTTGCCCAGCTCCTCAAGAAAGACTCCTTCAAAACTCAAAACCAATGCGAAACTGAGCCCTGAGACTTGACGAATAGGGACGAATTCTGCCTTAGGGTGAGAGAACCTTTGATCCGTGTATCCCGGCTGGAGGATTATGCAAAGGGATCCTTCTGATGATTTGACGAAGATGAGGAATTAACCAAACCTGACGAGGGTTTTTGATGGCGGTGTTGTTATTCTGGGTGAAAAGTGGCCGGGAAAATGTTGGAAGCTTTGATGAGTGGGGGGAAAAAATGGATTTGTTCACTAAGGAGGATTGGGGAGGAACATTTTGATGGTAGTTTAGGTGATGGTGGTAACTTTGATAGTGGTGGTGATTGTGGAAGTTGTGGTGGTAGTAGTTATTGTTGGATGTGGTTGGAGTGGAGTACGAATGATGTATGTGTACATGCGATCAATATATATATATATATATATATATATATATATATATATATATCCCGTAATCATTGTTTGAAAACAATGATTACGGGAGGTAATGTGATATAGATGTTTGCTCAGAGGTTATTAATAACAGTAACATAATACCAGCTTGTAAACATGCAACTGCAAGGTTGGAACTAACACCACCCTGCCTCCCCCACATATTCTCCCACCCACCTGCTATCCACCACCGGAGAAGCCCGTCCTACCCACCATGTAATTTTGATTTCGGCTGTGAAGAAATTCCGTAAGGACCTTCCCGGGTGAGAATATTTAAAAATACTGGAGAAACTCTCAGGAATGTTTATCTTTGTCTAGTGAAAGTCATCACCATGGTCTGTTGTACCCCAGTGTACACCCAGAACCTGTACCCCAGTGTACACCCAGAACCTGTACCCCAGTGTACACCCAGAACCTGTACCCCAGTGTACACCCAGAACCTGTACCCCAGTGTACACCCAGAACCTGTACCCCAGTGTACACCCAGAACCTGTACCCCAGTGTACACCCAGAACCTGTACCCCAGTGTACACCCAGAACCTGTACCCCAGTGTACACCCAGAACCTGTACCCCAGTGTACACCCAGAACCTGTACCCCAGTGTACACCCAGAACCTGTACCCCAGTGTACACCCCAGAACCTGTACCCCAGTGTACACCCAGAACCTGTACCCCAGTGTACACCCAGAACCTGTACCCCAGTGTACACCCAGAACCTGTACCCCAGTGTACACCCAGAACCTGTACCCCAGTGTACACCCAGAACCTGTACCCCAGTGTACACCCAGAACCTGTACCCCCAGTGTACACCCAGAACCTGTGGTTCGTCGCATTGTTCATGACATTTTTAAATGCAAAAGTATTTATTTATTTATTATTATGATTATTTTTAAAATCGGGTCCGCCTCTGGTGCAGCCAGTTAGGACCCGCAGCGTCGGTGAAAAATCTTGAAATTACCTGGAACAGTTTGAATATTTTTTTTTCTTTTATCGCCTCATATTTTGCATACATATACATATATTTTATTAGGTAGTACGGTACAAAAGGTGACGATGGCAAAAGTACAAATATGTGTTTGCTAACAATTACAGTTTAAATACTTCCAGCCCCTCCAAAATGGAGTACAAAGTACCCAAGCTAATCTGTGATTCTTGGTTTTCCTTAAGAGTCTTTTGCATAAATCCTTCAGGAACATTGTTACGACTTCTCATGATCCGTAAGTAATTTCATTGTACTTTCTAGACTTCGAGGGTTCCATGAAGCTGCATTAAGGAATGATGTCAGCTAGTGTGGATGTACATGTGTATCCCCGAGCCATCAGCTTGACTTCTGTCCTGGCATGCAAGGTAATTCCATTTTGACGCTTTTGGTTGTCACTGAATCGGCACAGTTGGGGCAGCTCCCTCATTGCTAGGCATCCAGATGTTGCAAAGTTTCTCTAGATGATGTTAGCCTCTTCTCGTCTTGTGATCTTTACCTCCTATGGCAAACAAGCCATGGTACTCGACTTGGCCTGCCGCTGCATTTCTGTTTGGAGAAGATAGATGCAGTGTGTGCCTAGAAAGGCAGTATCAGTCAACAGAGAATCCCTATTTCTGCTATGAGGTGAAATTTGTCTTTCTCTACACACACACACACACTACAAACCTCACTCAAGGAAAAGGATCTTAGGGTGAGTATAACACCGGGCACATCTCATGAGGCACATCAACCAAATAACTGCTGCAGCATACGGGCGCCTAGCAAACCTAAGAACAGCATTCCGACATCTTAATAAGGAATCGTGTACGTTAGGCCTATATTGGAGTATGCAACACCAGTTCGGAACCCACACTTAGCCAAGCACGTTGTCATGTAGGGGGGTAAGGAATCTAGGGATTATTGGGGAATAGGGGAGTAAAGGTAGGGAGTGAGTAGGCAGGAGGTAACGTTGACAGGAGCGGAGGTAATGTGAGGTCACTGGTGACTACACCATCACCTCTCATTACCACCACACTACTCAACCTCTATCTACCTAAAATAAAGTATAATAAAATAAAGTATAAGCATAAAGAATAATAAGAATATAACGGGGACAGTGAATATTACTATTCCACTCAAACACAGTTTATTTAAGTCCTTGTACAATAATATATTTGGGAACAGGAGAATACTATTGGGTTTAGATAAATGGGGATTGTACATATAAGCAGGGAGACAGGGAATACAATCAACTGACGAAACAGAATATAACTTACAATATAGTTCAGAGGACAGTTCACCACAGGAACTCAGTCACACTTCTAGCCACAGGTCCCAAGACCTGCTCTAACAGAACTCTGCCCAGTGTCTCCAACAGTCTCCTCCAGAGACTCTACAGCAGCTCTCTCCCAGAGCTCTGCACACCGGCAGCCGCTCTGCTAGAATCTCGTGCCCAGAGCTCTGCACACAGGCCAGAGCTCTGCCCGAATGTCCCCAGCCCAGAGCTCTGCCCGAATCTCCTCTCTAGTTGTTTCCTCGGCCTTATATATGGTCCTCCAAGCATCCCCCCAATGAGGAGTACACCAAGTGCTTTGACCTGACGCTAGTCCAAAAGACAAAAGACCTGAGCCTTAATCCGAGAGGCGTGGTCTGACAGCTATTTACCAAGTGCAGGTGTGGCTGCTTAGGTAGACCTCACAGCACACTGACTACATCACATCCCCCTTTGTCCCCCAGTTTAAAATATCTGAGAACTAGGACAATTTTTCCTAAGTTATTAGACTATTTTAATCCTAAACCCTTAATTATATTACAATACAAAGACAAAATTACACATAACATAATATAAAATTATTCAACTACATATATTTCCGTCAGCCTTCTCAACTACCACAAGGCAGCATAATCAGTACACCTCGCAGGTGACCAGCATAACAGTTGCTCTCTGGTGCAAAGCCTCCTTACCCGTCATTTCTCCTTAAAACTAAATATCTGGCTCCAGTGCCTTCCCTACTTCTACTAGAAATGCACTAGCCGGTGCTAGTCACCCTCGCACGTTAACCATTGGGCCAAACCTCTCTAGGCTTCTTTGGCGTGGAAAACTGCTCCAACGGGTTGCATTCTTTCAAGTAACTGCAACTGGACCACATCACGACCACCAAGGTCGTATGTTAACACACTTCACATACACACTTCAACTTCTGAAAATCGAGATAGGGCAAGCATCGCAGTGTCTCCAACAGTCTCCTCCAGAGACTCTACAGCAGCTCTCTCCCAGAGCTCTGCACACCGGCAGCCGCTCTGCTAGAATCTCGTGCCCAGAGCTCTGCACACAGGCCAGAGCTCTGCCCGAATGTCCCCAGCCCAAAGCTCCGCACACAGGCCAGAGCTCTGCCCGAATCTCCTCTCTAGTTGTTTCCTCGGCCTTATATATGGTCCTCCAAGCATCCCCCCAATGAGGAGTACACCATGTGCTTTGACCTGACGCTAGTCCAAAAGACAAAAGACCTGAGCCTTAATCCGAGAGGCGTGGTCTGACAGCTATTTACCAAGTGCAGGTGTGGCTGCTTAGGTAGACCTCACAGCACACTGACTACATCACAACGTAAGGAAATTAGAGAAAGTGCAAAGGTTTGCAACAGGACTAGTCCCGGAGCTAAGGGGTATGTCCTACGAGGAGAAGTTAAGGGAAATCGACCTGACGACACTGGAGGACAGGAGAGATAGGGGGGACATGATAACGACATATAAAATACTGTGAGGAATCGACAAGGTGGACAGAGACAGGATGTTCCAGAGATGGGACACAGCAACAAAGGGTCACAGTTGGAAGTTGAAGAGTCAGATGAATCACAGGGATGTTAGGAAGTATTTCTTCAATCACAGAGTTGTCAGGAAGTGGAATAGCCTGGGAAGTGATGTAGTGGAGGCAGGATCCATACACAGCTTTAAGAAGAGATATGATATAGCTCATGGAGCAGGAAGTGACCTAGTAGCAGCCAGTGAAGAGGCGGGGCCAGGAGCTGTGACTCGACCCCTGCAACCACAACTAGGTGAGTATACACACGCACTTATTACTAAAGTTATATACTCCAATATCACCTAGTAGCTGTTGTTTTGTTTACGTTAATGGTATTATCTGATAAGCAGGAACATACTGTAGGTATGTACACTTAGTGGCCACTTTGCTAGGTACACCCATCTAGTTCTGGGTTGGGTCCCCTCTGCCCCAAAATAGCCTGAATTCTTCGTGGCAGGGATTCAACAAAGTGCTGGAAACATTTCTTAGAGATCCTGGTCTATGTTGACATGATAGTATCACTCAGTTGCTGCAGATCTGTCGGCTGCACATTCATGCTGCGAATCTCCAGTTCTGGAACACTATATCCCAAAGCAAGCCATAATGTTTCCACCCGCATCGGGGATCGAACCAAGGACTTCCGTGTGTGTGTGCGAGCTGAGAGCGCTTCCAATCGAGCTACGGGACACCGTGTGTATTGTATAATATTAAAAATGCAATACTTTTATAGTTCACTGTTTTGAAATGAACTAATATATTTTACAAAATTAAAAAAAAAATATCAAATATATTTGTAATAAGTGATCCAAAATAGTGTGAAACTGATTACAAAGTGAATGTTACTCTCGAATTCTGACATCCAGTCAGATCATATTTGCATTTTCGCTTCATTTCAGTTGTTTGAACCTCAAATTGAACCTTTCAGTTTAAACCTCAAGTGGAACCCTTAGTACCTTAAATTAAATATATAATTTCTGACATCTAGAGGGAATTTTCGAGTTCTTTCGAACCTCAGGTGCAACTTTTCCGTTCGAACCTCAACTGAAACCTTTTAGGTCGAACCTCAGTATCTCAAACCTCATGTTGAACTTTTCAGTTTGAACCTCAAATTGAACTTTTCAGTTGGTGAGCCGTAGCTAGGCCTCCCACTAGGCCTCAGAAGAGGGCAAACAATACAGAGGATGAGATTACCGAGTATCGTATCTCCTCTGATGCTGCTCTTCAAGACAGTCACAGCAGCTGCGACCATGTATCATGTTCTGCGAGCATTTTGAAGATGAATCATGTTCCTGGAGGGTCTTGGAATATTTATCATGTTCCGGAGGGTCTTAGATATATCATGTTCCTGGAGGGTCTTGGAATATTTATCATGTTCCGGAGGGTCTTAGATATATCATGTTCCTGGAGGGTCTTGGAATATTTATCATGTTCCGGAGGGTCTTAGATATATCATGTTCCTGGAGGGTCTTGGAATATTTATCATGTTCCGGAGGGTCTTAGATATATCATGTTCCTGGAGGGTCTTGGAATATTTATCATGTTCCGGAGGGTCTTAGATATATCATGTTCCTGGAGGGTCTTGGAATATTTATCATGTTCCGGAGGGTCTTAGATATATCATGTTCCTGGAGGGTCTTGGAATATTTATCATGTTCCGGAGCGTCTTAGCTTCATCACTGCCGTGGCGACTGCTGTCAGGCTGCCTTGGGTTGGATGGACTTTTCCTAAGAAAAAGTCTTTTGCTGGGGCAACATACCACTCTTGATAAGAGCTTTAAGTCATAAAAGCTCTATAGAGAGCGAAACATTGTCCCAATAAGAGCAAGCTCTTATTGGGACAATATTTCTCCACTATTTCTTAATATTTTATCTGCAGTACACCACTGAGTTCATTAAGAACATTGTGAGAGTAACCAGCGTAAGGAAGGGATGCCAGGGAGGATGTAGACCAATATGGATCACGGGAGATAAATCTCAGCATCACATCGAAAAGACTGGATGAAAGGGAAATGCTTTTAACATATGAATTATCATCCGATATTTAGTGAGTTTTGAGTGTAGTGTCGAACCTCTGTGCCACACTCACTCTCACATCCTCTGGCGAGCAAGGACAAAGTGCAAGTAACAGATTATATTAATTGCTGCCGGCGGGTTCAGCTTTATGAGTTTGCAGAGCTCAACAGTGGCTGCTGCACCTGCTGTTCATGTTGATGTTTCCTGTTGATGTTTATTGATGCTGTTAATGTTACTGTTTACCGCTGATGATGCTGTTTAATGATGCTGATGTTACTGTTTCATGTTGATCAGTATGCTAATGTTTCTCTTTATGATATCGACCATGATGTTGCTGTCTGGTTGTTGCTGTTGCTATAGTTTCTGCAACACACACACCCACACTCACACACACACCCACACACACACACACACACACACACACACACACACCCACACACACACACACACACACAGTGATTAATATCATTACCATAGCTTCGGTAATGACCCATTTAGCCTGCCTAGTGGAACAATTCCCACACAAAATCAGCGTCCCGGATCTGAATATTAATGACAGTCCTTCAGGGAGTAAATTAATGGAATTCGGTACGAAGCGAATTGCAATTTGTGAATTACTCGGTAAAAAAAAATATAGCAAAAAAATAAAAAGACGAATTCAAATGAGTTTTCGCGTCAACTTCCTCTCCTTGATGATGTATGATTGACCACGAATGTAATGACTCTCTCTTCGGCTGACGAATAGTACTGTCTGACGACCAGTACCGGCTGACGACCAGTACCGGCTGACGACCAGTACCGGCTGACGACCAGTACCGGCTGACGACCAGTTCTGGCACTGTTCAACCAGTCACTCGTTAGTGTCTCTCCTTCCATCAATCGTAACCTTCACTCTTGACGAATAATCTCACAATCACAGGCGCTCGTGTTTGTCCTCCGTGCTAGGCCTCGTCTTGTCAGAGGGAGGAGGCTTTCTTGTCAGGGTGACGAGGCTTTCTTGTCAGGGGGACGAGGCTTTCTTGTCAGGGGGACGAGGCTTTCTTGTCAGGGGGAGGAGGCTTTCTTGTCAGGGGGACGAGGCTTTCTTGTTAGGGGGAGGAGGCTTTCTTGTCAGGGTGACGAGGCTTTCTTGTCAGGGTGACGAGGCTTTCTTGTCAGAGGGAGGAGGCTTTCTTGTCAGGGGGACGAGGCTTTCTTGTCAGGGGAGGAGGCTTTCTTGTCAGGGGGACGAGGCTTTCTTGTTAGGGGAGGAGGCTTTCTTGTCAGGGTGACGAGGCTTTCTTGTCAGGGGGACGAGGCTTTCTTGTCAGGGGGACGAGGCTTTCTTGTCAGGTGAAGGAGGCTTTCTTGTCAGGGGGACGAGGCTTTCTTGTTAGGGGGAGGAGGCTTTCTTGTCAGGGTGACGAGGCTTTCTTGTCAGGGGGACGAGGCTTTCTTGTCAGGGGGACGAGGCTTTCTTGTCAGGGGGACGAGGCTTTCTTGTCAAGGGGACGAGGCTTTCTTGTCAGGGGGACGAGGCTTTCTTGTCAGGGGGACGAGACGTTGTTGTCTTGATAGTGGGGTGAGTCATTCTTGTCAGGAGAAGGAGTTATTCTCGTCGTTGGAGTTGATGAGACATTTTGGTCTGGTTGTGTCAGTCGGCTGGAAACTTGTTTCTCCTCTCTCATTGTTTCTCGCAAAAGATGTCTTAACATTAGGAGAATGGTTTGTCTTTTTGTCTCTCAGGCGAATTCATTCTGTCTGTCTGTCTATCTCTCTCTTTTTAAGCTATATATGGAGTGGATGATTAATTAAATTTTAGAAATCTATATCACAATTTTAGTGGGAATAAAAACTCGTCGAGGGCAGGTGGTTTATATCTGAATGTAATGGAAAGTACAGGTTTGGGATGAATTTTTCAAGAATGGGAGAAAGACGTGAGAGACAGTGAGGAAGATGGGAAAGGGATGGGAGAAATTGGGCTAGACAGCTACTCAAAAGGTGCTTTCAGAAATTTATTCTGGAAAGTATTTCTTGATCTCGATACATTCTGCTTGATGAATTTAATGTTTTTAATAGTGATAACCCATTGAATAACGTCAATAGGTATAACAGGAAAGTAAGAAAAAGCTTATTCAATTTTCTAAAGAATAGTATGCGGTGTAAAGAACAAAAAGAAACAATACCGTGCAGTGTAAAGAACAAAAAGGCACAATACCGTGTCTGTAAATGGTCCAAGTTGGACCGAAACGTTGTGGTAAGCTCCTCTCTTCTATGTGCGGGTTATATATAGCATGAAGTGTATTAGTAAAAGCCAGATTTAGTCATTGTTGAAAACACAGATGTAACCAGGCCACTTAGAAGTGAGACGAGTCTTTTTTCATGTTTCTCTATTTTATTTGGATGTCGAAGGTGTGAAGGGAAGGGAAAGTTCACGGTAGTTCAAAAAAGTGGTGCAATATTTAGGTAAGAAGGATATTTACATAGTTTTGCAGATGTTGCTGTCGAGCAGGTATAGAGATGCGCCTTAGGGCTGTAAGCTTGTTGGCTGCATTGTTTGCAAGGTTCGCCACTTGATTCTTCAAAGTCAGTATGGTATCATATTTCACCACAAGATATCAATTACATGGCCGAAGGATAAGGCTTCTATCCTTACCCTAACTCCAATATTAACATCTTGCTGTCTATTATACATCAATTATGTTCTTCACTCAATCACTCATATCTAATCTTCTGCCAGGTTTATATTGCTGAAAGTTAATGACTGATGTGCAGGAGAACAGTGGGCGCTTCTTGCTTATGTAAAGGTTGGAATGTATTCATCTGTCTAGTTACAGAACTCCGGGAGGAACTGAAGAAAGTCCTTCATGTAGACATTCAATAACAATGAACCAAGCACACCCCCTTGTGGTACTCTGTCACCGTCTCTCTCTCTCTCTCCTCTATCACATACACACACACATATCCAGTGTCTGAAGATTAACTTTTTCCTTTTGGATAACAAGGACAAACTCTCTCACTTTTGCACCTCAGTCGTCATAAGTTTCTCAAATCTAATTTTTTTTATGATATAGAAAGGATTCGAGTTGGCGGCGTCAGTGGTGATCAATATTTTGTGTTGAGCTGTAGATGTGAAGGGTGTAGTGGCAGTTGTGGAGAGTGTAGTAGCAGGTATGGAGGAGGGGTGTGATGGCAGGTATGTAGGGTGTAATGACAGGTGTGGGAGTATGGTGTGTACTGCACATATGACACTTGACAAGAGTGTGTTGTTGGTAGGAGAGGCGGCATTTGCCCCCCTCAGCCGCCAGCTGCCTTTCTCATTATGACCCCCGACCACACAACTTCCCCCACCCCTCCCTTCTCATTCTACCCCTACCCCTACTACACAACTACCCCAACCCCTCCTCTCCACCACCCCTTCCTTGCTTTACTACCGACCCTGCCACTACCTCTATTTTCCCCTCTATCTCGCCCCTTCCTTACAATCACTCAACACCACTTCCCCATACTGGCCAGGGAAACATAACTAGCTTTTGTTCCCATTTTGGGTCTATCATATCGAGTTGGGTTGAGCCACAGTGCTGCTGTACCCAGTTTAAAAACAAAAGTTCCTATCCAACCAACTCATATTAGAGAACTCTTAAAAAAAAAACTGCTTGAAGTTTGCATTGAACGAACAGATAACACCTACAACGAATGTAAATATGCTTGTTTCATCTTCACAAACAACAAGAATCTAATTATAGGCATAAGTCTCGAGTACAATAAACACTGATCACAACCTTATTGAAGTGCAAACAAACACTTGTGCAGATAACCTAACAAATGACTAACGGGAGGAAATGTTTAGTAAATTTAATTTCAACAATAAAAGAACTGAGTGTTAGGAAATAAACTGAGTTATCAAACATTACCTTAGACTCCAACATAAGTACTCAAGTACTCTTAAGATCTGTTTAAAATACATCCCGCTGAGAAAACCTGAAAGAAGATCAAGATTAGAAAGAGAACATAAAAGACTTTACAGAAAAAACAAGGTTGCTGAGCCGCTAGAGCAGCAACTATCACAAAAAAAGAAAAGCAAATGTACACAGAATAACTGCTGATAAAGAGCATAAAGTCAATTACTCTACGACAGAAATGAAAAAAAACAGAAAAGCCATTCAGGAAAAAAGTAAAAATCCTAAGTACTTTTTCTTGTATGCAAAATCTTAGTCAAACCTGATCATCCAGTAACAACCCTCTGCTCCAAGATGGTTCATAAATCCTAGTAGAACCTGATCATCCAGTAACAACCCTCTGCTCCAAGATGGTTCATAAAGCCTAGTAGAACCTGATCATCCAGTAAGAGACCTCTGCTCCAAGATGGTTCATACTCCAATGACAATAAAGAAAGGAGCGAAATCCTAAAAGAACAGCATAAATCATTGTTCAGCCACCCAAGTGATTCCTTGAGAATTGGCTATGCCTGCTATATCTGAGCCCGATTCCTAGATTTCAGTATTTATATAGAAATGCAAAGTACCATTAGCACGAGCACTATGCTTAAGTTAAGGTGAATTCCAAAATACCTTCAAAAATGCAGACGTAGCCACTTTCCAGTTAGGAGACCTCGAACGATGGTAATATTACAGACCAGCAGTACCACCATATATCATAAAAGTCTGTCAGGGTTCAGACGCCAACTTTTCAGCAAGTCTTCAAGAACAAACTGGATCAATACCACTGTTAAATGACAGATCAACTAGGCTGTGATGGCTATGTAGTCCAGCGAGCCGCTAACAGTAACAGCCTGAACAGGCAGTCAGCAAGGACGCCTTGATAAAGGCCAAAATGCAAGGGTATAAAAGCCCTCGACATCAGTCACAGGTATATCACAGGTATATTACACAATTCTCTGCCATCAGGACGGCAGATGTAATTCGGCCGCTTATTTATAATTTATAATTTGCTTATTTATGAGGAAATTTATTTTTAACTTTATATAACCTAAAATAACCTTAAATTTGCACAGAGAATGTTCAGAAATTGACTTTGGTTGTGTGTCCTTCTCTGGCCGCTTCACCTAGCCTCCACCTCCACCACTGCGCTGCTCTAACCCATTAGTACTAGCTAACATCTGCAAGAACCTGGGTTGAATCCTCTGCTGGGAGATACGTATGGGCAAGTCTTTTAAACACCTCCTGTTACTTAGTAATAAATAAATACTTAGCAGTAGGTCGCATTAAAAAAAAGACCAAGCCACGCGGCTTGGCATTCTTGGGTTATCCTGGGTTGTTAATCCAGAGTTACTAATCCGAATTAAATCTTCATCTTCACTGAGGGAAAGAGAGCGCCCGTAGCTCAGTGGAGAGTATTCGACCCGAAATCGAAAGATTCCGAGTTCAGTCTTTAGTTGTGCGAAACATCTGCTCAAGTTTTGTAGCTCCCCCTCTCATTAACAACACACATGTGTGTGCCAGTCAGTGTCTGGACTCGCATCTGCAAGGTACACTCATCAGCTGCCTCATATTTTATAGATACAGTGAAACGTACCAATCAGTACATCCACCATAACACAACTTAATAAGAAATACAGAAAGAGTAAATGTTTGAGCTATGGTGCTAATGTAAGAGTAGGGAGAATGGCGTTCGTAAAACATAATAAATCCTCCAGGAATCATGCTGCTCCCATGTTAATATTGGCTAAAGAGAAAACACTTTGACCCTCAGAATTATTCTTAATTAGATTTTGCCGCCGACGCGCCTAGTTTATTGTGCACCTCATATTAATCCTGTGGATGGTAGTGCAAGAGCAATGGGTGCAAAAAAACTAAGTCTAGGAACTATGTCCTAAAAAGATTAACAGGGATATATTTGGTTATATACTCTATATAAACTATCATTCTTTCATATTTTGCAAAAAAAAAAAAAATACTTGCTCGGATTTTTTGGCATCATATTTTTATTTATAGAACATATATATGCTTAGGTGTAGTTTATCTTGATATCCTTGGAAAAGTGTTGGACACTGAAGCAAAGTGTGATCAAGAGGTTAACCACGTACCTTACATTTAGTTTGATCAACATCTCTATATGCCAAACTTTCTGATGTATTTGTATCTTTGTACTACAATATCTTTCAGTCTGTTTACTTTGTAAGTGCTTCGTGAAGTGCTTATCTGCGTTCATGTTATTATAGTGTGTAATATGAGGACGGGCCTTGATATTCTCAATGTCAATGACAGGATAAGTGAATATAATACAAAGTAGAGGCTACAGTAGCGTTAACATGTTGAGAAATGAGCCAGACACGTTAACGACAAATCTCCTTAAATGTCTAGAAAAAACATAGATCGCAAATCAAAGGCGTAACACCATAATGAAAGTATAACATCAACTGACCAAATACTGAGGTTTTGTATTTTCTAAGTGGAGAACTGTCTTATTCAATACATCAGCACTTCACCTAGTAATTCCTTGCTAAAATTAATGCACAACCAAATTTGCTTCAGAAATCTCTCGCTTGTGTCAGTAAATATCACAAATTAAATATACTGGTGGCTCTGAAGGTGAATGCACTGCCAGGTGACATCTGATGGATTCCAGTCGGTCTCGCGTACACTTTTCTAAATGATGCTGAAAAAATGTGCATTTTTTTAAATTCACTACTTACGTCAGTTTATAAGAGTGCATCTTCGTGCATATGCTTGAGTCATCAATACTAAAGTACTGAACACCGACGTCTACGCTCAGAGGCTGATTATCTCATCTTACCTTGTCTTCTGTATATAATCTCTGTATTGACTTGATAAAGCGACTGCTTGACGAAACGTCATCAAAATCAAGATAAGCAGGTGTTACATATAGAATGAGTCATTCATTAACTAGTTCGTATTATTTACCATTTTTCTTAATATTTGCCAGGAGGAACACCTCCCTGTTTGTGTCCAAATCTCTCGCATTTTCACCTAATATATACAAGATCACATCCCTCACTTGATATGTTGTAAACACCAGCTATAATTGTTCTTGATCAAGCAGGGAACCCAAGTAAATTTATTAAATAGTTGTGCGGACTGTGATACTCTTGTCAGCTGCTCGCAGTAGAAGGATGATTGAAGTTGCTGTGTCCAGAATCAATCGGCAACCAGAGGTGATAGTCTCTCTGGGGACTGGTGAAGATACTAAGTATTTAAACTTGTATGTTAAGGTATATTAGAAAACAGATATCAGAAATTAAGAAGAAATATCATAAATATACTTGAAATAAATAAAATGGATTTACAAAAGCTAAAATTGCAAAAAGAAAGTATTTTCAGGTATGCTCCTTTTATTCCTTCTAGGGTATCTGCCTATCCATACGCTATTTCTTACCGCCCATAGTACGGATATGGGGTGCACAATTAACTAGCCCTATTAACCACAGGATGGATAGTGTACAATAAACTACCCACTATCCTTCATTAGATGTAAACTGAGTGCGCAATCAATCTTAATGATTGATCGAACTAGGATTGCCTCAAGGAACGCTTGTGAATGCCTGTCATCCTACCCAGAACATTAACTTTTTCCCTGCTCATACGAGATGCCACAATATTAATATAAACATAAGAGATACCGGCTTCTCCTCAGAGTGACTCCACGCGTGTCAACAAACTACGCTGATTGCGTAGTAAGAGTACTTCTCACCCATTCACTCCCACAATGCACCCCGTTCCTTGTTTATTTACAAGCGTGACTCTGCACTGCGGATGATTCACTATGTCAACTGGCGAACTGTAAATATTATTATTAAATTGCTTCACGTGCTAATTTTAACTGTGAATCACTGACATACGAGGCAAGAAGCGGTGTAGGTCTGGAGACGCCGCTCAACGAGGACGATCCTTTATTTACTTGCTCTTCGGCGCCTATGTACTTAAAGTTTGACTTGTTAAAGATACCGTGTAGATTAAATTACAAATAAGCAGCGAGCGGAGTTGCACATGTTGGGTCAGCAAGTGAGTGCAACAACAGGAAACGAGGATTGATCACAGTGGCAAAAACTTTGTTGTATCTGAGAGAGACTTCTTTTTTGTCTTGATAATTAAGTTTGCATCACTATGAGTAATTGTGTCCACAACGAGCCGCCCACACTTTCCAAGCCTCCCACCCCTCACGCTTCACACTTCCCACACGCCACACTTGCCACCTTTCCCTCACTTTACACTCTAACACAGCACTATCCCCACAAACCACAACTACCACACTTCCCATATACATCTCCCACACTCTACCTCCCTCACCTGTTCCTCTAACACTGATTTACTAACTACAAACAATACTCACCGTGATCACCAAACTTGTTAAATATCCACCGTAAATCCGCTCAATTTTCTCATTAACTCATTAATTTAGACAGAACTGGCAATTTACTATGTGATAATGAGGTAATCGCAGGTATTTAGAACAGTCGTTACCACAGACTGAGCCTCCCTATCCTGTACAAGACTGATAAAAGGGGGATATATGTACCATTCTCACATAGCAGTGTGTGTAGTTAATGCTGGCAGACCAGTGGGGAGAGGGGGAGGATACGAGACACATAAAAACTATATTTCTGGGTGGAGTAGCCAGATGAACGTTAGCCCAAGCCAAGGAAAACAATGCTACATGTAACCTACAGTGAAAGCAGCAGTAGGAAAGGTAAAAGACGAGCTTAAAATAGATAAACAGAGAGAGAGAGAGAGAGGGAGGAGGAGGAGGTAGGGAGGCACTGTAAGATCAGTAGCAGCAACAGCAGCTAAGATCCCCACAAAAACTCGTACTTTCTTTGAAGGGGACGTAATGCCAAGTATATGTACAAAGACACATGCTGAAGTTTTTTTTAGACAGCATTTAGCTTTAATTAGACCTTTTTCAAGCTATGAAAAAGCTCTACTTAGAGCAAACTTGCGTAGCGGAAGCTTGGCAGTGAATCCACTCGTGCTTAAAGAAACCACGTATAACAAAAGGTTCATTGGCAATTTCCTTGCATTAGATTACAATTTCTGTATTACCCACCTGGAACTTTAAGTAAAAACGTTTCATGTAAGTGAAACATCGTAATAAGAGTCTTCTTTCGTTTACGTAAATGTCTTAACGAACGTATGTTTTTGTCCACATTCCTGTAGGTCACAGCCCCGTAGGTCACAGCCCTGTAGGTCACAGCCCCGTAGGTCACAGCCCCGTAGGTCACAGCCCTGTAGGTCACAACCCTGTAGGTCACAAGCCTGTAGGTCACAAGCCTGTAGGTCACAAGCCTGTAGGTCATAACCCTGCACTTCATAACCCTGTACTTCATAACCCTGTACTTCATAACCCTGTACTTCATAACCCTGCACTTCATAACCCTGTACTTCATAACCCTGCACTTCATAACCCTGCACTTCATAACCCTGTACTTCATAACCCTGTACTTCATAACCCTGTACTTCATAACCCTGCACTTCATAACCCTGTACTTCATAACCCTGCACTTCATAACCCTGTACTTCATAACCCTGTACTTCATAACCCTGCACTTCATAACCCTGTCAACCCCTTCATAACCCTGTACTTCCATAACCCTGCTTCACTTCATAACCCTGTACTTCATAACCCTGTACTTCATAACCCTGTACTTCATAACCCTGTACTTCATAACCCTGCACTTCATAACCCTGTACTTCATAACCCTGCATTTCTTTACAATCTTGCTAAAACATACTGAATTATTCAAATGACCCACTAATTAAAAAGCTGAACCACGCCAGCTTAATTAGCTCAAAACTTTGTCACTATTCTTACATCACACTATCAAAGTCGAGGAATGGTTTCAGAACTGGAGACCGCATGAAGGTGCGGGTTGCTGGGGTGGTTTGAGAAGTGAAGACCACGCAAGAAAGTCCGGGAATGCTCGATTGGATATTGAAGGTGGGACACGCATGAAGGGGCAGGTTGTGGGGGAGAACAGAGACAGTGTATAGGAAGGGGTGCGGGTTGCTGGGATGGTTTCAGAACTGGAGACCGCATGAAGGTGCGGGTTGCTGGGGTGGTTTCAGAACTGGAGACCGCATGAAGGTGCGGGTTGCTGGGATGGTTTCAGAACTGGAGACCGCATGAAGGTGCGGGTTGCTGGGATGGTTTCAGAACTGAAGACCGCATGAAGGTGCGGGTTGCTGGGATGGTTTCAGAACTGAAGACCGCATGAAGGTGCGGGTTGCTGGGATGGTTTCAGAACTGGAGACCACGCAAGAAAGTCCGGAAATGCTACAGATTGTGTACTACTTGACAGGTGTAGTAACAGCGAGGGCAGGTGTGGTGGAGAGCAGCAGCAGGGACAGGTATGTATAGGGGAAGTGGTCAGGTACATTAATCACAATATGGGAGCACCAGTAGGGTGGAAGGGAGGGTCCAGTGTCAGGTAATTACGGAGGTGAAATTGCAAGGTTTTTGTGGTAATTTGAATCGCAGGCGGTGTTAATAGATGTTTTTGTGCGTGTCTACCATACATGTCTAGACGAGTAGGCACTCCCCCCCCATATATATATGTCGTGCCGAATAGGTAAAACTGGCCAATTAGCAAAAACTCGTTTAAAATTAAGTTCTTTCTAAAATTTTCTCTTATACGTTTAAAGATATATTTTTTCATTTTGTTAATGTAAAAATTAATAATTTTGTACGAAAAGAGCCTTAGAAAACTTACCTAACCTTATTATAACAAGCGTAATTTAATTTAGCCTAATCCAACTAAATATATTTTAGACAAGTTTACAATAACTTAATAATAAACAAACACAATGAAATATATATTTTTTTCGTTAGGTTCAGAATGATTTTTGCGAAATTGTTGCATACACAAATTTTCGCTTGTCTTATTCGGTAAGAAGAGCGTTGGTATTTAAGCCAAAATCGCAAGTCTTACTTATTTAGCATAAGTGTATGTATGACTGGGCTGGCACTACCATGCTTGCCTTAGCAGAGTCGAAGGTTGAATACCAGAAAGTTAGTTGCAGTTTTACTGCGTCTTATCCTCACAGTAGACACAGATAAAAACCTCCAAGCGCAATTTCGTATTATCTTTTGTGGACGATAAGAAAACAAACTTGAAAGTTGCGTCGGTAGAAGTCACGGGAAAACTAGGAAGCCTTCCGGTGGGCAAAGGAAAATAACACAACGCTAATGAACGAAAACCTCTCAAGTGAAAGAGCCTTGATACCGACGAAGGGCCCTTGATCAAGGGGATTGGACCTGTCCTTTCCTTACATCGACCCTGATTGCTTCCTATTCCCCAGGCGCTTTGTGACCTATTATATAGTTATATCAATGGCTATAATCATAACCATATTTTCTAAAGAAGTGGATGGGTAAGCCATGATATGTCTCCAGCTTCGGGTCATGAAATGACTAAGACCCGAGTCAGGAAACACTTGTCCTCTTTCCTGACAAACCTTACCTAACCACAACGGGTTTAGCGTTTCTCCACGATTATAGTGATCGAGGAAAATTCCAAGTGTTTAAAAACTATAAGTACAAATAACTCAGAGAAAACACTGGATAAAATGCGCAGAACTTTAAACAGACAGAGAAGAATGGATAATAAACCTGGGAATAATAATCTCGGATACCTCGAGTTTAAAGAACACAACAAAATACTCATTAAAGGTGAGAAAAATGACAAGTTGGATTATGAGAGCTTTTTAAAGTCACGCCAATGACTGTACTATTTAAAGCTCTTGTACTGTGACGTCTATCTGTAATAAAGCAGTTGTAGCATTAGTAGTACTTGGTGGTAGTAGCGGGGTAGATGGTAGTGGTAGTAGCGGGGTAGATGGTAGTGGTAGTAAGTGGTAGTAGCAGGGTAGATGGTAGCGGTAGTAAGTGGTAGTAGCAGGGTAGATGGTAGCGTAGTAAGTGGTAGTAGCAGGGTAGATGGTAGCGGTAGTAAGTGGTAGTAGCAGGGTAGATGGTAGCGGTAGAAAGTGGTAGTAGCAGGGAGATGGTAGCGGTAGTAAGTGGTAGTAGCAGGGTAGATGCTAGCGGTAGTAAGTGGTAGTAGCAGGGTAGATGGTAGCGGTAGTAAGTGGTAGTAGCAGGGTAGATGGTAGCGGTAGTAAGTGGTAGTAGCGGGGTAGATGGTAGCGGTAGTAAGTGGTAGTAGCAGGGTAGATGGTAGCGGTAGTAAGTGGTAGTAGCAGGGTAGATGGTAGCGGTAGTAAGTGGTAGTAGCGGGGTAGATGGTAGCGGTAGTAAGTGGTAGTAGCAGGGTAGATGCTAGCGGTAGTAAGTGGTAGTAGCAGGGTAGATGGTAGCGGTAGTAAGTGGTAGTAGCGGGTAGATGGTAGCGGTAGTAAGTGGTAGTAGCAGGGTAGATGGTAGCGGTAGTAAGTGGTAGTAGCAGGGTAGATGCTAGCGGTAGTAAGTGGTAGTAGCAGGGTAGATGCTAGCGGTAGTAAGTGGTAGTAGCAGGGTAGATGGTAGTGGTAGTAGCAGGGTAGATGGTAGCGGTAGTAAGTGGTAGTAGCGGGTAGATGCTAGCGGTAGTAAGTGGTAGTAGCAGGGTAGATGCTAGCGGTAGTAAGTGGTAGTAGCAGGGTAGATGGTAGCGGTAGTAAGTGGTAGTAGCAGGGTAGATGGTAGCGGTAGTAAGTGGTAGTAGCAGGGTAGATGGTAGCGGTAGTAAGTGGTAGTAGCAGGGTAGATGGTAGTGGTAGTAAATGGTAGTAGATAGTAGTGGTTTTAGTAGTACATGTCATTTTTCTCGCATCTCTCTTCTTCCTCTTTCCTTTTCTCTTTCATTTCTCTTATTCTTCTTTCACCTCTCTTTTCACCCATGCTCCTCTCTCAGCATTATCTTCTTTCCCTCACCTCTCTATTCTTTCTTTCATCTCTCTCACTAACCCCTCCCTTTTCTCTCTCGCTTCTTTTTACCAATCCCTCAGGTTTCTCCCCTCCCTCCCTTCACTCTGTCATGCCACCATACTGTTTACCATCTTAAGATGCCGCAACAACAAACATCTCGCTACCTCCTGCTGCTTCACCATACCAACACTGCCACCTCCCCAAGCCACCTTCCCAAGCCACATTACCAAGCCATCTTCCCAAGCCACCTCCCCAAGCCACCTTCCCAAGCTACCTTCCCAAGCTACCTTCCCAAGCTACCTCCCCAAGCCACCTCCGCAAGCCACCTCCCCAAGCCACCTTCCCAAGCTACCTTCCCAAGCCACCTCCCAAGCCACCTTCCCAAGCCACCTCCCCAAGCCACCTTCCCAAGCTACCTCCCCAAGCTACCTCCCAAAGCCACCTTCCCAAGCCACCTGCCCAAGCCACCTCCCCAAGCTACCTCCCCAAGCTACCTCCCAAGCCACCTTCCAAGCTACCTCCCTAAGCCACCTCCCCAGCACTTTCATTTGTTACTGTGCTATTCTACTCCCCCTTAATATTCCTCATTCCTTCTCTCCCTGAGAAATTGACTTTCTTTAAATATTTCCCATCAGAGAGAGAGAATCTTATATTCAGTTTCTTAACTAATTTAGTAAGATCAGCAGATGAATGTGAAAACCTATAAGAGTATCTGTCAGTGAAGGGCTCTTGATGCAAGGAATGAGACCTCATCTCCCCTTTGGATCAAACCTGATAGTCTATCACTTCCCAAGGCGTTGTATGACTTAAGCGCTCGTCCAGTCAATGTATTATATCAATATTACTCTTGAATATCTGTCACGTGTGCTGGAATCATGGCCCCCGTGGCCCGGCTCCCACCGTGGCCCCGCTCCCACCATGGCCCCGCTCTCACCGTGGCCCCGCTCCCACCGAGGCCCGGCTCACACCGTGGCCTGGCTAACACCGTGGCCCGGCTCCCACCGTGGCCCGGCTCCCACCATGGCCCCGCTCCCACCGTGGCCCCGCTCCCACCGAGGCCCGGCTCACACCGTGGCCCGGCTCCACCGTGGCCCCGCTCCCACCGTGGCCCGGCTCCACCTGGCCCCGCTCCCACCGTGGCCCCGCTCCCACCGAGGCCCGGCTCACACCGTGGTCTGGCTAACACCGTGGCCCCGCTCCCACCGAGGCCCGGCTCACACCGTGGTCCTGGCTAACACCGTGGCCCCGCTCCCACCGAGGCCCGGCTTACACCAAGGCCCGGCTCACACCGTGTCCTGGCTCACACCGTGGCCTGGCTAACACCGTGGCCCGGCTCACACCGTGGCCTGGCTCACACCGTGGCCTGGCTAACACCGTGGCCCGGCACACACCGTGGTCTGGCTCACATCGAGGCCCGGCTCACACCGTGGCCTGGCTCACACCGTGGCCTGGCTCACACCGGGCCCGGCTCACACCGTGGTCTGGCTCACACCGAGGCCCGGCTCACACCGTTGTCTGGCTCACACCGTGGTCTGGCTCACACCGTGGCCCGGCTCACACCGTGGCCCGGCTCACAGCCCGGCTCACACCGTGGCCTGGCTCACACCGTGGTCTGGCTAACACCGTGGCCCGGCACACACCGTGGTCTGGCTCACACCGAGGCCCGGCTCACACCGTGGTCTGGCTCACACCGTGGTCTGGCTCACACCGTGGTCTGGCTCACACCGAGGCCCGGCTCACACCGTGGTCTGGCTCACACCGTGGTCTGGCTCACACCGTGGTCTGGCTCACACCGAGGCCCGGCTCACTCACCGTGGTCTGGCTCACACCGTGGTCTGGCTCAACACCGTGGTCTGTGGCTCACACCGTGGTCTGGCTCACACCGTGGTCCTCGGCTCACACCGTGGTCTGGCTCACACCGTGGCCTGGCTACACCGTGGCTGGCTCACACCGTGGTCTGGCTCACACCGTGGCCCGGCTACACCGTGGTTGGCTCACACGTGGTCTGGCTCACACCGTGGCCTGGCTCACACCGTTGTCTGGCTCACACCGATGTCTGGCTCACACGAGGCTCTGGTTCACACGTGGTCTGGCTCCACCGTGGTCTGGCTCACACCGTGGTTGGCTCACACCGTGGTCTGGCTCACACCGGGCCTGGCTCACACCGTGGCCTGGCTCACACCGTGGTCTGGCTCACACCGTGGTCTGGCTCACACGGGTCTGGCTCACACCGTGGTCTGGCTCACACCGTGGTCTGGCTCACACCGGGCCTGGCTCACACGTGGCCTGGCTCACACCTTAGCCCGGCTCACACCGTGGCCTGGCTCACACCGTGGCCTGGCTCACACCGTGGTCTGGCTCACACCGTGGTCTGGCTCACACCGTGGCCTGGCTCACACCGTGGCTGGCTCACACCGTGGTCTGGCTCACACCGTGGCCTGGCTCACACCGTGGTCTGGCTCACACCGTGGCCTGGCTCACACCGTGGTCTATCTCACACCGTGGCCTGGCTCACACCGTGGTCTGGCTCACACCGTGGTCTGGCTCACACCGTGGTCTGGCTCACACCGTGGCCTGGCTCACACCGTGGTCTGGCTCACACCGTGGTCTGGCTCACACCGTGGTCTGGCTCACACCGTGGCCTGGCTCACACCGTGGCCTGGCTCACACCGAGGCCTGGCTCACACCGTGGTCTGGCTCACACCGTGGTCTGGCTCACACCGTGGCCTGGCTCACACCGTGGTCTGGCTCACACCGTGGTCTACTCACACCGTGGCCTGGCTCACACCGTGGCCTGGCTCACACCGTGGCTGGCTCACACCGTGGTCTGGCTCACACCGTGGCTATCACACCGTGGCCTGCTCACACCGTGGCTGGCTCACACCGTGGTCTGGCTCACACCGTGGTCTGGCTCACACCGTGGTCTGGCTCACACCATGGTCTGGCTCACACCGTGGTCTGGCTCACACCGTGGTCTGGCTCACACCATGGTCTGGCTCATACCGTGCCTCCTCTAACAGAAAGGACATAACATAATAATAAGAAAATATTAAGAAATAATCAGAGAAGTGAAGCTAAATGTTCAATGAATATAAACAAGAGACGTAAGTAAGATTTACTAATTATCTTCTTAATATGATGGTAAAAAATGGCAGCTATCCTGCCAGAGTGCAAAATATCTAACACAAGATAAAGATGGATATTTATATAAAAGAAAAAAAAATAATTAACCTCCTTTGTTCTTAAAAACAAAATATGCATTGAATTAATATAATTTTCACCGTAATGTTTATTTTGAGAAACAACACTCGGGAGTTAATTCTAAATCAACATATAAACAATGTAGATAACGCTAAGAAAATTTGCATTTGAAAATTACGTTACAAACATATAAATTTATTAGGCAATATATCTTAGTTTTAATCTCTCTCGAACCCAATTTTGTTTTGCAAAATTAATGGAGGAAACAAAGCAAAATAAGATTGGAGTTTTAATAAATAGCAGAAGTAAACAAAAAAAATATATTATAAAACTTCCTCAAGGATGGTGAGGCTTGATGGTGAAGCAATGATGATTTCTACAGTGTTTGTGTGATGGTGAAGCAATGATGGTGAGGTATGACGGTGAAGCAATGATGGTGAAGCTGATGAGTTACAGGAGTGATGGTGAAGCAATGATGAGTGCTACAGTGTTTGTGTGATGGTGAAGCAATGATGGTGAGGTATGATGGTGAAGCAATGATGATTTCTACAGTGTTTGTGTGATGGTGAAGCAATGACGGTGAAGCATGATGGTGAAGCAATGATGATTTCTACAGTGTTTGTGTGATGGTGAAGCAATGATGGTGAGGTATGACGGTGAAGCAATGGTGTTAGTGTGATGGTGAGGTATGATAGTGAGGTTCCTCTTGGTTAATGAATATCAGGGCTTTTTATATTGATTTTTATCATCATTGTGGGTTAGGGTTGTTGTGGGGTGGGTTAGGGGTTGTGGGGGTGGGTTAGGGGTTGTTGTGGGGTGGGTTAGGGGTTGTTGTGGGGTGGGTTAGGGGTTGTTGTGGGGGTGGGTTAGGGTTGTTGTGGGGTGGGTTAGGGGTTGTTGTGGGGTGGGTTAGGGTTGTTGTGGGGTGGGTTAGGGGTTGTTGTGGGGTGGGTTAGGGGTTGTTGTGGGGTGGGTTAGGGTTGTTGTGGTGGGTTAGGGGTTGTTGTGGGGTGGGTTAGGGTTGTTGTGGGGGTGGGTTAGGGGTTGTTGTGGGGGTGGGTTAGGGGTTGTTGTGGGGGTGGGTTAGGGGTTGTTGTGGGGTGGGTTAGGGGTGGTTGTGGGTGGGTTAGGTTGTTGTGGGGGTGGGTTAGGGGTTGTTGTGGGGTGGTTAGGGGTTGTTGTGGGGTGGGTTAGGGTTGTTGTGGTGGGTTAGGGTTGTTGTAGGTGGGTTGGGTTGTTGTGGGGGTGGGTTAGGTATGTTGTGGGGTGGGTTAGGGTTGTTGTGGGGTGGGTTAGGGTTGTTGTGGGAGTGGGTTGTGGATTCTGCGTTGTTAGTAATGATATCGTTGTATTATGGTTGTTTCCTCTTATAAATCGTTGTTATAATCATCGTTCTTATAATCATCTTAATCATCTTGTTATAATCATCGTTGTTATAATCATCGTTGTTATAATCATCGTTTTATAATCATCGTTGTTATAATCATCGTTTTATAATTATCGTTGTTATAATCATCGTTCTTATAATCATCGTTGTTATAATCATCGTTGTTATAATCATCGTTGTTATAATCATCTTTCTTATAATCATCGTTGTTATAATCATCGTTGTTATAATCATCGTTGTTATAATCATCGTTGTTATAATTATCGTTGTTATAATCATCGTTGTTATAATTATCGTTGTTATAATTATCGTTGTTATAATCATCGTTGTTATAATCATCGTTGTTATAATTATCGTTGTTATAATCATCGTTGTTATAATTATCGTTGTTATAATCATCTTTCTTATAATTATCGTTGTTATAATCATCGTTGTTATAATCATCGTTGTTATAATTATCGTTGTTATAATTATCGTTGTTATAATCATCGTTGTTATAATATCGTTGTTATAATCATCGTTGTTATAATCATCGTTGTTATAATTATCGTTGTTATAATATCGTTGTTATAATATCGTTGTTATAATCATCTTTTATAATTATCGTTGTTATAATCATCGTTGTTATAATACTTTTTTCGTTGTTATAATCATCGTTGTTATAATATCGTTGTTATAATCATCGTTGTTATAATCATCGTTGTTATAATTATCGTTGTTATAATTATCGTTGTTATAATCATCGTTGTTATAATTATCGTTGTTATAATCATCGCTTGTTATAATCATCGTTGTTATAATCATCGTTATTATAATCATCGTTGTTATAATCATCGTTGTTATAATTATCGTTGTTATAATCATCGTTGTTATAATATCGTTGTTATAATCATCGTTGTTATAATCATCGTTATAATCATCGTTGTTATAATTATCGTTGTTATAATCATCGTTGTTATAATTATCGTTGTTATAATCATCGTTGTTATAATCATCGTTGTTATAATTATCGTTGTTATAATCATCGTTGTTATAATCATCGTTGTTATAATCATCGTTGTTATAATCATCGTTTCGTTATAATTATCGTTGTTATAATCATCGTTGTTATAATCACGTTGTTATAATCATCGTTGTTATAATCATCGTTGTTATAATCATCGTTGTTATAATTATCGTTGTTATAATCATCGTTGTTATAATCATCGTTGTTATAATCATCGTTGTTATAATCATCGTTATAATTATCGTTGTTATAATCATCGTTGTTATAATCATCGTTGTTATATTTATCGTTGTTATAATTATCGTTGTTATAATTATCTTTGTTATAATCATCGTTGTTATAATCATCGTTGTTATAATCATCGTTGTTATAATTATCGTTGTATAATATCGTTGTTATAATCATCGTTGTTATAATCATCGTTGTTATAATCATCGTTGTTATAATCATCGTTGTTATAATTATCGTTGTTATAATTATCGTTGTTATAATCATCGTTGTTATAATCATCGTTGTTATAATTATCGTTGTTATAATCATCTTTCTTATAATTATCGTTGTTATAATCATCGTTGTTATAATCATCGTTGTTATAATTATCGTTGTTATAATCATCGTTGTTATAATTATCGTTGTTATAATCATCGTTGTTATAATTATCGTTGTTATAATCACCGTTGTTATAATCATCGTTGTTATAATCATCGTTGTTATAATTATCGTTGTTATAATCATCGTTGTTATAATCATCGTTGTTATAATCATCGTTGTTATAATTATCGTTGTTATAATCATCGTTGTTATAATCATCGTTGTTATAATCATCGTTGTTATAATCATCGTTGTTATAATCATCGTTGTTATAATTATCGTTGTTATAATCATCGTTGTTATAATTATCGTTGTTATAATCACCGTTGTTATAATCATCGTTGTTATAATCATCGTTATAATCATCGTTGTTATAATCATCGTTGTTATAATTATCGTTGTTATAATCATCGTTGTTATAATCATCGTTGTTATAATTATCGTTGTTATTATCATCGTTGTTATAATTATCGTTATAATTATCGTTGTTATAATCATCGTTGTTATAATCATCGTTGTTATAATCATCGTTGTTATAATCATCGTTGTTATAATTATCGTTGTTATAATTATCGTTGTTATAATTATCGTTGTTATAATTATCGTTGTTATAATCATCGTTGTTATAATCATCGTTGTTATAATCATCGTTGTTATAATTATCGTTGTTATAATCATCGTTGTTATAATTATCGTTGTTATAATCATCGTTGTTATAATTATCGTTGTTATAATCATCGTTGTTATAATCATCGTTGTTATAATCATCGTTGTTATAATCATTCTTGTTAAATATGTGTTATAATCATAAAGTTATAATTGCATTTAAACGATTAATATGCATTATTGTTGCATTTCTAAGAGAGCGCTAAATCAGTAGGGATGATACAGCGCCAGTGTAATGGAAGGCAATCATGTGATCCAAGGAAATGAAGAGTAGTGCCAGTTGCTTGCATTAAGAATCTCAAGCAGCAGCCAGGCACCTTCAAGGCATCTTCAAGGCATCTTCAAGGCATCTTCAAGGCATCTTCAAGGCACCTTCAAGGCATCTTCAAGGCACCTTCAAGGCACCTTCAAGGCATCTTCAAGGCATCTTCAAGGCATCTTCAAGGCACCTTCAAGGCATCTTCAAGGCATCTTCAAGGCATCTTCAAGGCATCTTCAAGGCACCTTCAAGGCATCTTCAAGGCATCTTCAAGGCATCTTCAAGGCATCTTCAAGGCATCTTCAAGGCACCTTCAAGGCATCTTCAAGGCATCTTCAAGGCATCTTCAAGGCACCTTCAAGGCATCTTCAAGGCACCTTCAAGGCATCTTCAAGGCATCTTCAAGGCACCTTCAAGGCATCTTCAAGGCATCTTCAAGGGTACCATGTCACATATAATTTGATTTTTTTCCTCGGTTTTAAGAACAGGATTCAAACCTGTTTGTGTTTCAGTATTGGAGACTAACAAAGCTGTCAGTGTTTCAGTATTGGAGACTAACAAAGCTGTCAGTGTTGCAGTATTGGAGACTAACAAACCTACAGCCATTAAGAATTAGAATTTGTGAACATAGATGATTCTCCTGTAGAAATATTATCTCTAACGCTTCTGTCTATAGTTAGAATTAGAGAATATATGGAGAAGGAACTCCAAAACATAAGAAAATTTACCATCTTATTCACTTCTTCAAACAAAAATGAATCTTAGAATTTTTTGAAAGTTTACGTACTTTATTAAAACCACAAGTTGAATATTAATACTTTTAATTCATATACATTAAAATATAATCAGTTTTTGTTGGCAGTGGTTCCTATTGTTTTGATTGTATGCAATTGTTGGTTCGCCAATATGACGAACTGCTCCCAGTGTTGTTGTTTGTTGATGATGGCGCTGTAAGATCTGTCATCAACAAGACTATGTATTCCGAGGTGTGTGTGTGTACTCACCTAGTTGTACTCGCCTAGTTGTGGTTGCAGGGGTCAAGTCATAGCTCCTGGATCCGCCTCTTCACTGGCCGCTACTGGGTCACTCTCCCTGCGCCATGAGCTTTATCATACCTCTTCTTAAAGCTATGTATGGAGCCTGCCTCCACTACATCGCTTCCCAAACTATTCCACTTCCTGACCACTCTGTGACTGAAGAAATACTTCCTAACATCTCTGTGATTCATCTGAGTCTTCAACTTCCAACTGTGTCCCCTTGTTGCTGTGTCCCATCTCTGGAACATTCTGTCTCTGTCCACCTTGTCAATTCCTCTCAGTATTTTATATGTCGTTATTATGTCCCCCCTATCTCTCCTGTCCTTCAGTGTCGTCAGGTCGATTTCCCTTAACCTCTCCTCGTAGGGCATACCCCTTAGCTCCGGGACTAGTCTTGTTGCAAACCTTTGCACTTTCTCTAGTTTCTTTACATGCTTGGCTAGGTGTGGGTTCCAAACTGGTGCTGCATACTCCAGTATGGGCCTAACGTACACAGTGTACAGGGTCCTGAACGATTCCTTATTAAGATGTCGGAATGCTGTTCTTAGGTTTGCTAGGCGCCCGTATGCTGCAGCAGTTATTTGGTTGTGTGTGTGTGTGTGTGTGTGTGTGTGTGTGTGTACATAATATATATACAGAAAAGTATATATCTGTGTACTGGTAAATGAGCAGTGATAGCAAGCATAAAGGACACTTGATCATACGTCTCACTTGCCCAAGGCTCAAACCCGGATTCTTTCGATTGTGTACTGATCACGTTACCAGTGAGCTACAGGTCACATGTATTAAAGAAACCAGGTACTAAGGTACTGGCATCATTTTATCGTAATATGAGTAGCGTTAGTAGTAGTTTCTTTAAGGAAGATCCGACGTTAGTGCAATGCTTTACTTGATACCCCTCCTATTTGCAGCCTCTTTGCTCTCGCTAGGGTGATCCTATTATTCCTGGCAACAATTGCAGGTTCATCCCCTGCAAAACTAGATTTTGTAGCCGAACAGCTCATATTATTGTGCACCTTATGGACTCTGCTACAAGAACTATCCATCCTGTGGACGGTGGTACAAGAACTATCCATCCTGTGGACGGTGGTACAAGAACTATCCATCCTGTGGTACAAAAACACTGATACACAAAACGCCTAAGAACGCCTCAAATTTAATAATAGGAATACATGTGGATGGATATTTATATATTCATATTATGTATGCCATTTATTGCAATCAAATTTAAGATATTTGCTTAAAATGTCTGGTATCTTATTTTCATTAATAAGATACCTTGACATAAAGGTTATTATAGTATGTCAGTTATCACGTGTGCTGCCAACACCTCTCTTCTTCCTACACAAGTGTCTGAGTTTCAAAGCGGCTTATACATATTCCACTAACACTTTATAATACTGGAGTTACGTCCTGTGGGTGAACTTACACGCAACCGGTCTGCGAGGGTAGAAAAACCCTAGAAACCTCTCGCAGGTATGTCTCGGGTAAATTAAAGGTAAGAAGAATAGTTATCAACTAAGCTGACTGCACTGAATGACGTACAAGGCTTTAGCATCTTTTGTTAATATAATAATAGTAATAATATTGGCAGGCAAGATAGCGTGATGGGAGATAGCGTGATGGGAGATAGCGTGATGGGAGATAGCGTGATATTGGCAGCAGCGGTGCAGACACACCCGCGCATGGCAAGCTCGGATTTATTCCTGCTAGTGAGCGTCTCACCTGATGAATAAATTGAGCATAGCATGATGAACGAGAGTGATGAACCGGGCCGGCTTGTAATTAGCTGAAACTCCTGCGCCAGACTGCCCCTCACATCCTCCCCCTGATGGTGACCCTTTGAGGTCACTCACTGTGGAGGTCATGACCCCTGGCTGGTACCTTGGTGTGAGGTACCTGAAGGATACCTGAAGGATGCTTCCGGAGGGTCAACGCCCCCCGCGAAGCCCGGTCCCAGACCAGGTCTAAGGGGTAGAGTGACATAAGAGTAGTCTGATCTGAAGCAGTTGGTGTGCACAGACAATCACCCATACGAGTTTAGCTATTTTTGTGGGTATTATAACTACACAGTGTACAGGGTCCTGAACGATTCCTTATTAAGATGTCGGAATGCTGTTCTTAGGTTTGCTAGGCACCCATATGCTGCAGCAGTGATTTGGTTGTGTGTGTGTGTGTGTGTGTGTACATAATATATATATACAGAAAAGTATATATCTGTATATATCTATTGGGTAAGGACAAGATACGAAGTAACTGCATTTTTTTTTACATCCGAAGCAGCTAATTTATTGTACATCCCACATCCATCCTGTGAACGATACTAGCTAGTTTACTATGCATCCCATATCCATCCTACGGACAGTAGTACAGTCGTATCTAGTTTACCGTGCATTCTACGTCAGCACCGCGGCCCATACGGGATGCAACTATATCCGTATCTAAATTACATAACAAGATACCACAAGAATAGTTCCATTTCTTGAAAACAGGTGATTACAAACTGATAATAATACATGTTATGAATAAATACTTTGACAAAGGAGGACCAGGATGAAGGGGATACTAATTGAAACTAAACATTCAAATATCGTATAGACTAGAATTTCAGGGGTGAGTGAGGGCAATGAGTAAAGGGAACAGATAAGGGGAGCAAGTATAGAAGGTAAACTTCAAACATAAATTTAAATGTAAATATGGCAAAAGTCAAAGGGTGAGCGAGGCATCGCACCAGATAAATTGCACGAGACGAAGCCCAAGATTCAGAGTTCGATCCTCATGAACACAGTTGGAGACTCCAGGCATAGTTTTAATCCATGCCGCCATCAATAAGTGAAAACACTCGTTCACAAACTTGAAACACACACACATATATATACGGTCTTAATGTACACACCATTCACACTGAATAACCGTTATTGACTAGTACTGAATATACAGGATGAATATATGTTTGCTTGCACGAGGCTGTTGAAACAGTGGATATGGTTGACACTGTTACCGTGGTAACTCAACCTACGGCTGTTGGAAGTGAATGAACTATCCCTCTGGTATACTGTACAATACTGAGCTCGGTACAGTGTATTTTCATCATAAATGTGCAGATTCGGGAGCTGTTTTCGAAGTTGTTAGGATGGTTATTTTTTATCCTCTTGGTTAGAAACCCATCGTCTGAGTTAATACGACGACGCCTTCTGTAGCTCCCCCAGACGCTGGGTACCTTAACACGGTGTAGTTTGTACCTAGGGTAGCACGGTGCTTCTTCTCTAGGACTGAAGTAGGCGAGAAATATACTGTATTTCATAATTTACACCTGGAACATTCTATAGGGATTGGTCCTGAAGCAGCACACACAATAGTGCTCTGCAGAAGCAAGAGGCCCGGCAGACCGTGCAAAATACCTCTGTTGCAACAAAGGGATGCCATGATTACACTGAGATAACAAGTGTATGGGACACAAGACTTGAACAACCTCCCTTCATACATAAGGGCATTACTGACAGTCCCTCTGGCTGTTTTCAAGAGGGACCCGGATACGTTTTAAAGTTCCTGATCAGCCGGGCTGTGGTTCGTACGTTGGACTGGGTGCGGCCAGCAGCAACTGCCTGGTTGACCTGGCCTGGTCTGGGACTGGGCCGCAGAGGCATTGACCCCCGAAAACATCTTTCAAGTAGCTGTTGGTACTGTTGCGGGCACGACAGATCGAATCGAGTGTTAACTTACCAGTGGGACTCTGTGGTACAAGTGACCTGCCTGCACTGGTACTTGCCTCACCTCGCGCATCATTGTTTCATGTTTTATATACCACTGTAATATTTTTAATATGTAAAATGTCATAAAAGTCTAATTTTAAAGTGAAATTTCATACAATATGTAAAATTAAGTTACTGAAAAAATTAGAGTTTGCAAAATAAAACGATAAAAATCACAACGTAGCCATTTTTATTATTCCCACCACTCAAAATAAGTTACATATAGAACCCAAGATATGTAATTAGTAATTAAATATTTAAAGTAAAATTAGAAAACTCGAATTCGTCCAATACCGCCTTTAATGATTTCCAAAGAATTTGCTTCAGTGACTCTAGTTGGGAAAAGCCCACTACATGGGCGAAACTTTCATTGCGTCTATATTTTATGCCATTTCTCTCCACCGACCTTCCTTGGCAGTGCATTTCAATCTTCTACAATTATGTACCTGCAATATTGATTGTGCCGCGGATTTAAACCACATCACATCGTGTGTGACTCGTAGGTTCAGTAATGAGTTTAAGAACCTAATATTTACAATGATGTGGACAATGGCTGATGCAAGGCTACGCTAACACCTGAACTAAAACAGTAGATAACAATACAATAGTGCCAACACGTAGGGCAACACTTGTCCTCTCTCTTCGAACAGTAATGAATATTTCTCCATTCCCGTGAAATCATAAAAATTCTAAAGTTTTTTCCTTTTGTCTTTCACAGTACGAAAGTTCGCGTGTAAGATAATTACTCACAGGTTCGGAGCATAAATAATCTTCGTATCAAGAGAATTCAGGATGCTCATCCATTGGATGGTGAACTGCTAATAATGGAGGTACAATTTTAACTTCCACTGGACGAATTTTGAAGTTTTCTCATTAATCAGGCTGGGTGATATGTTCTGACTTTAATCCACAGGTTGGTTATACTCTTGAATGAGTAACAGGACTGGTCGATTTTGATGGCCGCAGGAGAGCCTTTGATATACGTGGCATAATCATGGTACATAGTGCTAGTGGCGGCATCGTGTGGTGCTGAGGTCTTCACTTGCTGCCACCATCACTGGTAGCTGTAATACCTTCTTGCAACGTAGACAGCAATGCCTCAACGAGTGTCTGGCTGCTACACTTCCACTGAATAGCTGGGTTGAAAAGCAGAGTGAGAGAGCTGGAGTGAGCCACTGGGCACTCAATATTTGAAGTAACATAACCACTAGCTTGTCAGCAGGCAGGCTGATGCACCCCTGAGAACCATGTATCAGGCAGTAGGCTGACGCCAGTCAGTCACTTCTCCCACGGGAGAATTATTACCTTCCATTAAGACTTAAACATCAACACCCGAGACTGTGGTGCTGACACTGAACCCTGGAGACTGTGATGCTGACATTGTACCCTGGAGAGTGATGCTGACATTGTACCCTGGAGAGTGATGCTGACATTGTACCCTGGAGACTGATGCTGACACTGTACTCTGGAGGCTGTGGTGCTGACACTGTACCCTGGAGACGGATGCTGACACTGTACCTTGGAGGCTGTGGTGCTGACGACTAACTCAGGGCACCGACAACAATTACCTGATACCCTCAGCAGGGTATAGCAGGTGCCCAGAGCGTGGCGATGAATGCCCCGCCATGCTTGCACTCTGCTTGTCCTCTCCTGCTTATTCGTACTCATGCCCCAGCACATTGCTAAATATAATATTCCCTTGATGCCGCTCAAGGGCTCTTAAAGCAAGGAATTAGAGCTACCTTCCTTGGATCAAACCCTGATTCGATTGTGGTTTCCTAATTACTTATGCCCAGCACCGGTAGTCTAGAGAAATCACCAGTGGGTAAGTCACAAGTGGGTTAGTAACTAGTGGGTTGGTGGCGCTTGTCAGGTAACCGTGGTCTTTCTATGCAATATGGAGCTGCTCACTAGACACCTGAGAGGTGAAGAAAAAGAATCACGTTGATAAAGCAATTACTGGGTAGTTTTGCTCTATGTAGAGCTTTATCAAGTCATGACTTGATTAAGTTCTACACTGAAAGGTTCATTTGATTACTTGAAGCTATCGACTGTAGAGGTGTGGGGGACGTATCTGTGGAGACACACACTGCTATTATATTAATGGTATACAAAACTAACAACTTGACGAGCTAAGATATGAGCAGCATTTGGGTATTATGATTAATAAACCTTTTCATCTGCACAGCAGGCTTCATCAGTCGAAGACGCTGAAGGACTGATCACCTCAAAATTACCTTTCTACTTCTTCGACTGTCTCCGCTAGACTGATGAAGCTTCTTGTGCAGGCGAAATGTTTCACCACTAGAGATACCTAATGGCTACACATGTCTCTTATTCACGAGAGACAGTCATGGCTGTTAGTGGCAAACAAGACGAAGGAATTCAATATGGCATACATAGTGAACGTTAACAGCTATTCGTTGTTCCTCGTCGTATATTTTATAGTGTTATTATTGTAAATTTGAGAACTTCATATCTGGTCGTACTACTGAGCGTTCTATTGATACTGTTATATCTAGCTCCTGTTTGTTATTTGTGGAATTAAGACCTGTAGCTCTTGGATTATGAGAACTTTCAAAACACGAGATGTCTCGTATGTGATGGTCTGTTCAAAGAACTTGTAAGCTCTCGTTTAGAATTCTGTTGTATGCCAAGTTTCTTTCAAGGCATGATCAATATCCCAGCTAGCAGCACATGTGCAGATATATTTTACTGCGGTACATTATCAGTAAAACATTTTAACAGTTGGGAGCCCCTTTATAGCATCTGAAATTTATTCTACGGCGCAGTTTATTCGGTAGTTTCATCATAAAAATTCTTGAAATTATCATTTTGATATCATTACAAACTTGCTACAATCAGGACAGATTTACTGCCATATTACAAAAATCATGTTAACAAGCCAAGCAAAAAAACATCGAAACAGTTATTCACATTCCACAAATTATATCCATAACTTGTTTCAAGTCAAGGTCGAAACATTTCCACCTGGCGAGAGTTGTCCACCTCTCCAAGAAGACCCTCCCTGGGTAGTAACCACTCCAAGAAGACCCTCCCTGGGTAGTAACCACTCTCCAAGAAGACCCTCCCTGGGTAGTAACCACTCTCCAAGAAGACCCTCCCTGGGTAGTAACCACTCCAAGAAGACCCTCCCTGGGTAGTAACCACTCCAAGAAGACCCTCCCTGGGTAGTAACCACTCTCCAAGAAGACCCTCCCTGGGTAGTAACCACTCTCCAAGAAGACCCTCCCTGGGTAGTAACCACTCAACTCTCCTCTTCCCCATCACGCTAAGAGTGAGATACCTGATGATCTGATAATATATGCATGGAAGGTCAATAAACTACATATTGCCTTAAGTTACTGGAGTGAGAGATATAGGAGGAAGTGTAGAATAAACGTGGCGAAGAGCAGGGATGCCATAGGCACAGTGAGAGACCACTGTATCAACATCCGTGGTCAACGACTCCCTAACTTGCTACCACCAGATATAAGAAATATTTACGGAATTAAGATTGAATTCTTCAAGAAGAAACTTGGACAAGTGTTGGATTAGCTTAGTGATGGCTATGATCCTGTCCTTCAAGGGAGGTGACTTGATGCTGGTAAAGGGCTCTTGAACCCAGGAACTGGAAGTATCCTTTCTGTTTTTGGATTCAACCTGATTACCTGCAAATCCCCAGGCACTGTTTCACCCCTACTAATTAAGCATTTCCATGTGACTATAACAACAGGTTGCCTGCACGTCGCGGGCAACAATATTAACAAATACAGATATTGACTAAGAATAATTTTAGTCGATTTGTTTTCATACAAATATTTTCTTTTACCTTTTTTCATAAAATGTAAATGATAATTTATTATTATATGGAGATGTTTACAAGTACTGAATTATACACACTATTTCTATATTCACATAGAATCTTTATACATTATTTTTATTTTCACATAAGTTTTAAACCCATAAGAGTCTCTCAATTTGCTTGATACACAACATGTTATAATGAATTAACATAGGATAATCCAACAAAGTCAAAGATGATCATTTATTTTCCATCCTGGATGTTTGTTTTGTATCTTATTAAGGCACCTGTGGATGCCATCATTGTTTCATGGAAATAATTAAAACCGCTATAGCAACAAGAAATAACAATTGGTAGTTTAACCTGAAACAAAACTAACACAAATGTAGTGTAGGATTCAGTCTGTTTGACAGGGTCATCTATGCAAGAATCTTAATAGTAGTGGTAATGTAGGAGTTGCAGTTATATATATATACAATAGCTGTAGTAGGAAAACTAGTAAGATTCACAAAGCACTAAAGTCGTATGGGTTTGAAAGTCTCTAACATTGCTAACAAAAACATGGCTTATAAAGTCTTTAAAATTCTTTTTTTGCTACAAGTGTAAAAAGTACACCACTGACTACACACACTGCTACAATATTATAAAGGCGTCATTTTCCTTTATTTCTGTAGTTTCATTAAGTACTAGGATGCTTTTCTGTAGTTTCATTAAGTACTAGGATGCTTTTCTGTAGTTTCATTAAGTACTAGGATGCTTTTCTGTAGTTTCATTAATTAGGTATTACGATGCTTTTCTTAACATACTTTTGCGTTTTCTTTATCTTTGACGTAATTAGGAACTACACTGTTCCTGAGTACAATACTGATTTTTGTTTTTTAACTTTCGAAAAACTCATAAAGGAGAAAGAGGTGGAATAGAAAGAAAGGGGAAGGAAAAAACGAGATAGGAGGAATAGCAGAAGAGGAGAAATAAAAGGATAATCTTAGAAGACGAAATTGTTGGGATTGTAACATAAATTGGTGGATGCTTCTCTGCAGGTCTCAGAATGAAGTTAGTGGCTTGTTGAGGGGGAGGTGAAAGAGGACTGGAGGTGAGGGAAGGGATAAAGGTGAAGAGGAGGGGAAGGTGGGGGGAGAGGGGGATGGGGAAGATCGTGCCTTGGTAGCAGTTCCTATGTAGTGTTCCGCTCGAGCAAGTTCCTCCCTTCTGTACTCAGCTTTTGTGGCTCTGACAGCTTTGTGGCTCCTATATTACGGTGTTACTAATTGGTACTGTTGGTGGAGGTCCGCCATCCCTCCTGTCTTGGTGGCGACCTCACCATCCCTCCTGTCTTGGTGGCGACCTCACCATCCCTCCTGTCTTGCTGACGACCTCACCATCCCTCCTGTCTTGCTGACGACCTCACCATCCTTCCTGTCTTGCTGACGACCTCACCATTCCTCCTGTCTTGCTGACGACCTCACCATTCCTCCTGTCTTGGTGACGACCTCACCATCCCTCCTGTCTTGCTGACGACCTCACCATCCCTCCTGTCTTGCTGACGACCTCACCATCCCTCCTGTCTTGCTGACGACCTCACCATTCCTCCTGTCTTGGTGACGACCTCACCATTCCTCCTGTCTTGCTGACGACCTCACCATCCCTCCTGTCTTGCTGACGACCTCACCATTCCTCCTGTCTTGGTGACGACCTCACCATTCCTCCTGTCTTGCTGACGACCTCACCATTCCTCCTGTGGCCTGGTGGCTAAAGCTCTCGCTTCACACACGGAGGGTCCGGATTCTATTCCCGGCGGGGTGGAAACATTTCGACGTGTTTCCTTACACCTGTTGTCATGTTCACCTAGCAGCAAATAGGTACCTGGGTGTTAGTCGACTTTCTTGGGTTATCCTACGTGGCTAACCCTCCGGGGTTAAAAATCCGAAGAAAATCTTATCTGTCTTGCTGACGACCTCACCATTCCTCCTGTCTTGCTGACGACCTCACCATTCCTTCTGTCTTGCTGACGACCTCACCATTCCTCCTGTCTTGCTCACGACCCCACCATCCCTCCTGTCTTGCTTACGACTTCACCATCCCTCCTGTCTTGCTGACGACCTTACCATCCCTCCTGTCTTGCTTACGACCCCACCATCCCTCCTGTCTTGCTGACGACCTTACCATCTCTCCTGTCTTGCTTACGACCCCACCATCCCTCCTGTCTTGCTGACGACCTCACAATACCTCCTGTCTTGCTGACGACCCCACCATCCCTCCTGTCTGGCTGACGACTCCACTATTATGCCTTCTTTAAAGTGTCAAAGAAAAATCAAAGGGCCTAAAAATTCTGAGTCCCTCCTGGTCCATGGGATTTAAATCCAGCCGGCTTTTTCAGTCCTTCTTCCTTAATAGCAATAAAAGATCTCGCATGCGCTCCCTAACATGATGACGGACGCAGCGACTGCGTCCCACAGGACGCAGAAAAGCGTCCTCTGAGTCCTACTCCACCGGTGCTCCTAACTACTCTTCCCGTTTTATTTACTGCCTATAATAACCCCTAATTACCTGCCTTAAACAAACACAATCAAGGCTTATGAAAAGGTATCCCCTTGTACAAAATTGTATATACTAATTACCTTTCATATAATGTATGGTATTTAGGAGACATGGGGAAAGTATAGGGAGAAAGTGTTTATTTTACTGCATCTTCAGCAGTAAAATATGCAGAGTATATTCACTGAGAGGTATATACACATTTTAATTTATATTTTCGAGATGAAAGTATTGACTGGTGGTGTACAGTTAATGCACTCTCTAAATTTAGATTCCCCTGTAGTAGAGAGGTTTTAAACTTAATGAAATAATCAACATGAACAATTTACCAAAAGAGCAAAGTGTACCTATCTCTTCAGTCAGGTAATGTAGGTATTCCTGCCGCCAGGTATTGTAAATATACCTGCTGCCAGGTATTGTAGGTATACCTGCCGCCAGTATTGTAGGTGTGTGCTGCTAGGTATTGTGAATATCCGCAAGGTACTGCAGATATGTTTGCCGCCAGTATTGTAGGTATGTCTCCCGTCAGAATATTGTAGGTATCTCTTGACCTAGTTTGGCTAAGAGTTACAATGATTTAACACGTTTAATTATATTTTTTGTTTCTTAGTCTGCGCGTCCTGTGCCACCCACTGAAGTATCTACCTCCTTGTCAACCTCCATTATTCACTCACGATTCCTTCTACCTGTTAATCCATACATACATATTCTTCCACCCACAACCTGTGAGTAAACCTTAATTCGCTCTACACTGCCCACTCTACATAACCCTCTCAACATCCCACTCATTACTGCCTGCTCCACACATTCCACTCAAGCTGTTATGGCTTGGCTAAGCTTCTGGAGAGCGAAACGTTGCCACAATAAAATGTCACATGCATCTTTGTCCATCTACTTAACAATTTACACTATGATGATCATTGTACTTATGTGTACCTGTGTTTAAATAAACTTAACATCTGTTAATTCAGAACATGTGTTGGGTTCAGGATCTCCCAGGTGATGTTTCTTAACATCTGTTGATACAGAACATGTGTTGGGTTCAGGATCTCCCAGGTGATGTTTCTTAACATCTGTTGATTCAGAACATGTGTTGGGTTCAGGATCTCCCAGGTGATGTTTCTTAACATCTGTTGATTCAGAACATGTGTTGGGTTCAGGATCTCCCAGGTGATGTTTCTTAACATCTGTTGATTCAGAACATGTGTTGGGTTCAGGATCTCGCAGGTGATGTTTCGAGTACAATTAACACGGTAGGATAAGTTCCTTAAGAGAGATTCCTTGGTGCTGGTGAGAGTTTTTAATCCGAGGACTGGACCTGACTTTCCATTCCTTAGATCAAATGTGATTGGTTCAAATTTCCTCAGGCACTGAATGAACCCAACAGGTTTAACGCTCCCCCAGAACTGCACCAGGTATTGTTACTCATGGAAGGGGAGGTCAGGTTCAATTTCTTAGATCAAGAGTCTCTCACCAGCGTCAAGGAACTTCCCTTGAGAGTAATGTAAGAATAATAATAATAATATGGATAATTAACATTCTCTTTTCCCACTTTAATATCCAGAACCTCTACTGTGTCATTTGATGACTTCAACAGTTCTGTACAACAACTCTCACAGTCATACTCATCCCTCGGACTTATTTACTTTCTCCTAACTATATACATTGAATTTTTTCATCCATTCTTCATTGTTTAAAACATCCAGCCTATGTCTCTCTGACTGTTCCAGATATTGATTCTGTGAGGAGTCCACTTAGATGATTAACTTAATTTGTATTTGTTTTAAAGCCTGAGAGAGCAGACCACTTGAATAGTTAACATGCTGGATAACTAAACCCTTCAAAACAAATATACCATACCAGTGGCATA
The DNA here is from genome assembly GCA_009830355.1 of Cherax destructor. NCBI lineage: Eukaryota > Metazoa > Arthropoda > Malacostraca > Decapoda > Parastacidae > Cherax > Cherax destructor. The sequence continues at coordinate 321,871 of WNWK01000182.1, read as the reverse complement.
CCATACCAGTGGCATACCACACCAGTGGCATACCACACCAGTGGCATACCACACCAGTGGCATACCACACCAGTGGCATACCACACCAGTGGCATACCACACCAGTGGCATACCACACCAGTGGCATACCATACCATTGGCATACCATTCCAGTGGCATACCATACCAGTGGCGTACCACACCAGTGGCATACCATACCAGTGGCATACCATACCAGTGGTATACCACACCAGTGGCATACCACACCAGTGATGACCTAAGTCGCTTCTCTCTAGATTAGAATATTGCTATATAAAAACGACCCCTGTCATGTTTACTTGTTTTTAAACCCTGAAAGTTAGCAAAAAGGAAACAGGATTTACTATGTGTAATGTAAGTACCTCTGACACTGTACCATCTTCATGCATTACACTTGGTGTAAATATCCATGTTGTTTCCAGTACTGGGAGCTGTTGTAGCTTTGACATTAATGTGTGAAAAACTGGTTTCATGTCTTCCATTGATATGCATCTCTATGCTCACTGGTTTTTTTTCCGTTGTTCCTTTTCATCCTTTGAAATATTTATAAAAAAAAATGTTGCCAACTATGTATTAGCTTTTTTGATTAATTTTGTAATGCGTATTTTAATTAAGGGGAAGCGGTAAACCCGTACGGCTATATAGGGCCTGGAGAATGAGAGGCATTTAGATTCGATCCAATGGGAGGGTAAGTCAAATTTCTTGGATCAAGAGCCCCTCCCAGGCCTCAAGGACTTGAGGAGGTACCTTGATAATTTACGCATCATACCTGCAATCTTGATCAAAACATCGTCTGTTTAGAAATATATTGACATACATTCTGTGTGTGCGAGTATTTATATGTTATTACTTACATGAAGACATCCCTGGTATACATGTGCAAGTTGCACTTGTCTTTACTGTGAGCGACTCTTTGAGTTTTGTTATCTTTCTCTGTATATATTTCTTCAGATTGTGTTGTTTTATTTTTGCCGTTTCGTCTTCGCTGTTTTGCACACGTTTATTTACCCCTTAGACTACCTTTGTAGTTTGTATCTACTTTATTTTCCCCATAGTTCACAAATTTAAGTTGTCCAAGACTTTTATGTCATCCTAAGAAGTGTTATTGCAAACACGTCTTACATCTTCCCGAAGCTCCTCATCTGTCACAAATCCGGTAATGTTTCTCTTGTTCAGCAGCAGCTGTTCTGTATAGCCTATATTGTCCTCCTCTGTGGTAACCCGAAATTCTTTTTCCCAGTCTCCACAGATTTCATACATTGCCATTACTGACAGTAACTTAGGCTCAGTGTACCTCTACATCGTGCTGGTACTGATTTGTTTTTAGCATAGGGTAAATAAAAAGCTTGGTCCCAGTCGAGGGAAAAATTCTGCTTTATTTAAATTATAATATACATTTTATTTAAAATTTCACGCTCTGTAGGTGTATGTTTATGTGATACAGAGGGTGGAAATGAAAAAAAATATCAATTTGTATATCAGGTGAGGCTAAACAAGTTTGTAGACGGCTCTTATGCTGTCTTTGTGGTTGACATCCGTGTCAGCTGATGGTGACATCTGTGTCAGATGGTGGTGACATCTGTAGGAGCTAGTGATGCTTATGGTGATATCTTCAGTAGTTTGTGGTATTGTGAAGGAAACATATCTTGGATTAATACTGTAGCTTATTATTTCAGTGTGTGTGTGTGTTAGTTACCATTTTGTCCTAGGCACATGTCGATTAGACACTAGGCCTGTTGTATGTATGTGTGCGTGTGTGTGTGTGTGTAAGGAAACACTTCGAAATGTTTCCGCCCCGTCGGGAATGTGTGTGTGTGTGTGTTAGTGATAGTTGAGCCACCAACACACGTTAGTAACTGCTATTTTTCTGTACCTTAATTTTCATAATCTCCCATATTCATTGTTCTTTAATCATTTTTTCCCTAAACCTCGTCTCTGTCTTTTACCCTTTCCCTGCTCCTCAACACTTCCCGTCCCTTAAACCCTTCCGTGTCTGTCTCTTAAACGCTTCGTGTCCCTAACCTTCAATTCGTTTCCCTGCCTCCATCCCGTAAATCCTGGGCTGAAGTTCTGGGAAGCTGCTCCCTGGGGAAGGCTTCATTGTCAACCTTCCCACCGTTCTGTCTCCTTTGACGCCTGGCTGCATTCTCTGCACCTGAGTGCCTTCTGTTCGCCTAGCTGCCTTCGGTGGTACCTGGCTGCCCTCTACTACGCCTGGGTACTTCTGTGGCAACTGGTTGCATTCTGTGTTTCCAGGTAGTGTTCTGAGGCACGTTCAGGAAAGGACAGCGTTCCTGACGAATATACCAACAATGTATCCGCTTTATAAAGTCTAAGAGACTGAACACCTAAAAATGACCTCTCTACGTCTTTCACTGTCTCAGTATTAGATTAAAAAAACAATAACTACCGAAAGGCTTTTAATAAATATCCCGTTGCGTTTTGGTGGCATCAGGTTGAGTTCTGTAGCATCCGAATTTTTATTGGACAATTAGCTGCGTTTTGGCACCTGATTTCTTTCAGTGACACTTGACTGAGTTTTGAGACACCTGGTTGTTCTGTAAATAAGTGGTATGTGACGCCTGGCTGTGTTCCGAAAAGCCTGGAGTTTTGTGACATGCTATATTCTGTGGCGCTCTGGTGCTGTGTTCTACCATTCTCTAGGTAGTTCTCCGTGATGTTCTAGGACTTTATCAGTGACACTGGCACAGTGTTCTGGCATGTGTGTTTGCAACACTCGTTTGCGTTCTTAAAGACTGGGTGACGACGGGATCATTTTTACGACCGGCACCTGATCTTTGAGGGAATTTACGACACGCAACTATGTGTTTTCTTCACGTATTACGATCGAGCGACGACCTGCCTGGCTTTAAAAAGAACTTAAGTCGAGTTAGCCATCAAATTCGCTCGACATCCACTCCCTGATGTCGAGGTAGAACGGAAAAGTTAACGCTTCTGAAAAGGTAGAGTAAGTTCGCAACTTTGAAGAGGATCCCAGTTCACGGCTTGAAACAAAACTCGGGACACGAACAGTGAGTCTGTTCGGAGCCATTTGCGTCAGCAGGTACTGGGGATAAGGGCATTTAAGTCAAGTTCAGGATATTTCTTGTCATATCCTGTTGTGGCGAAACGTCTCATTTCGTAAATGTCCTTAACTATACACATGTGTCCTTATCCACAGTTTGTCGGTATCATAATAACATTTACAATCTTCAGAAGGTAATGACAGCACCTGGATACTCCTGATTCTACAAGTAGATCCTACATAATATCAGTACCTGGCCCTTCCAAGTCTGAGCACCTATTTATTCTAAATACCAGCACCTGATCATTCCTATTCCCAGCATCTGCTCATTCCGAGTTCCAGCATGAGATCTCAGGTTACACCCATTCCTAGAGCCAGGTACTAGCTCCCTTACCATGCCACAACCAGATGTCTGCTCGTTACCAGGAATCATGCGGGTTCAGCTTACACAAAGTCACCAGTAATATTCAACATAACGTTTGCGATAACATTCAAGGTCGTTGAAGTATGAGGCTTCATCATTTACTTGAGAAAGCCTTACGTAGGAAATGCGTCGCACATTAACAGTCCTCCTGCTGTACATGTCATATGGCCAATATTTATAGTTATGTTGATAAATTAGACACATGCAATCTCCTTCTGATCTTTACTATTCTTCTTTGTATTGGACTGATGGAGAAACTTTGTGGCGAAATTTTTCCACAGTCCAAGGGTTGCATATGTGTGTAATTTATTAACTTGCCAGTTCTGTGAACCATACACATTTACGGTCATATTTGCCATAACTCTCCGGTAACAACTGCAGTGACATTTGAAATAATATTTAAGATTATATCTGCGGTGACATATAGGAAAACATTTGCGATATAAATGTGCACAAGACCACTAGTATCAGACCATATACATGTGAACAAGAACACTAGACCCATGTTCAGTCACTGTGCTGACCCCATACACAGAAATTCGGTGTTCAGTGTCTCGTGTCATGCACTTGTACGTGTGTATGGCAGCCCTGCGTGGGGTATGAAGGGATTTTATTTACTGAACTAATAAACCTGCGTTGGTCATTCACCGCAAGGAGTGTTGCAGGATCGATCCTCCGTCCACTAAATATGGTCCTGTTTCTGAGCAATTTAGTACGTATTCAGCCCGTTGAAGATCTTTGAGTGTTAGTAAACATTCTGAATTTGGCGATGAATTTCATACTTTTCTAATTAATGTTTTCTAATTAGATCACTATTAAATGTTGTTTAAGTCTTTTTAACTGTAAGTACATTAACATTTTTTAAGCATTTCAAGAATCTTAACACTTAACATAATAATTATAAGAATAATGATAATAGAGTAACTATTACTAGTGCGGCTGCCAACTCTACTGTGATTGGTCCTAAAAACAATGCACCTTTTCCTTGCATGGCAAAATGAAATCATTATCACAATAATCCCTCACCGTATAGATCATTCAGCGCCATCACTAATTCACAATAAGAAAGCAGTAGGCGTAGGAGACTTTCATAACTTACCTGTTAATTGGAACAATCTATCAGGTGATCAAGAAGCTAAAAAAACTAATTAGTATGGTCGACTGCAGTTTCTGCTCTCAGACTGACGGCTTCAACACGCAGAGTTGATATACTGGAGCTTCTCACCAGGCACAGTACACTCTGATCTGAGACCAATTTCCATGGGTCTTGTACCCTCGTGTATATCAGTTGTAGAATATACAGACAACTTTGTTAGCAAGACAGTAATGAGGCTTTATTAAGACTATGTTTCGCCCACCAGGGACATGATCAATTATCACCTCAGCAACAAAATATTATAAACCGTATATTGAGTCTTCTTAATATTCTACCCTCGCAGACATGCCTGTGGCCACACTTCCTCACTGACTGCCTGATCAACCAAGCTGTTGCTACCAGCGGCCCAGAAGATAACTAGTTATCACAGCCTGGCAGTGGCCTAGTTTCATCTTCAAAACCTTTGTTGGGTGAAAAATAATTAAAAAAACTTTATAATTCATCTTATTCTTCTAAGCCAAGGAGAGTATTTTATCGTGACTTAAAACTATCGGAAGGACAACGGTGGTAATATAAATACAACTGAAAAGATAAAAGTCTTCACATATTTAGTACATTTTTTATTTTCAGGGCACATTGACAAGTACCACACAGATTACTGAGTAAAAAGGTGTGAGTAGGAAGATGAGAGGACCACCGCCAGTGAAGGAGAGAGAGAGAGAAGAGAGAGAGAGAAAGAGAGAGAGAGAGAGAGAGAGAGAGAGAGAGAGAGAGGAGAGAGAGGGGGAGGGAGGGAGGGATTGAGGTTGAAGTTCAAGGATCATCTCCACCAATACTTCCAGGACCTTATACCAACACAAGCAGTGAAATAAAATAGAAAGATAGTGAAATAAAGGAATATTATAGCATGGGTGGGCCGTGCCTTTGCAGTGACTGGGCCACAAACCAGTCATATACCGGACCACAGAAGGGATAACAGCCCACGTATTTTATGCCTCAATCGTGCCAGAACACTGGCTTTGTCGAGGCAGAAAATGTATATAAATATTCTCCTGTCTCGAGTTTACATTTCTTGAAGAAAACACGAATTTTACGGCGAGTTTCGTGAGTGTTGCAGCTCAGGTTACTTGTTTTTTAGTTTGTTTGTTTGTTTGTTTGGCGGATCTTATCTTGATGTGATCGCCACCATCACCATTAACACTGACATAACCACAGTCATCATTAGCACTATCACCAGTGTCACTATTATATACAGTTTTTCACACACCACATTACAAACACTTTCATCACCAACAAAAACAGAGCTATCAATCACCACCACAATCATCATCCACACCACAATCATCATCCACACCACAATCATCACCATCCACTCTGGAAACTTAAGTATCTACATCAGGTACTATAAATTCTTTTTCCTACAATCTATGATATTAACTCTTATTCATGAGGTTGCCAAATGTTGTAGAAATTTTTAGCCAACATAAACATTTCACTACATTTTCTAACCTTAAGTATTATTTTTTTATCACATCGGCTGTATTTAATTAAATCAGGAGTAACCCAAGAAGAAAACACATTCACTCAACGCTCCTTCAGCAGCATCTTTGAGAGTTCACACATCCAGGGCCCTAGTATCCCCATCCAGCCTCCGGAATACAAGCTCTGTACTTCCCACCTCCAGAACATCCCATCCATTACTCAGAATACAGGCACTATACTTCTCGCCTTCACAACCCCAACATCTCCCATCCTTCGGAACGCAGGTAATGTACTTCCCACCTCCAGAACAACATCATCTCCGCCAGCCCTTCAAAACTGTATTTCTCTCCTTCAGAAGTCAATAAAAGCTTGATCTGTATACTAATACATTCTAACGAATTTCTTAACCATGAGGAAGCATAGAAAATATTGGTTATTTAACAAATAAAAGAGTCCTTACATTAATTCTGTAAGTAGACAAGCTGCTAGATAGGCAGTAATTATTTCTTCTAGTCAGTGATAGACAAAAATAGGGTAATGCAAATTTACTTTATCTATCCAGAGCTAATTATTTAATTCATAGCAAATCATTGCGGATATAAAATGCAAATTAATTTATACGATTTTACTCGTGGATTTCAATGTTTTTTTCAGAAATATCCTCCTTTTACAATGTCATACATTTTACTTTTTTTATTAGGGTAATCATATTAACTCGGCCACTATGGAGAGTCGTGACATATGTTGCCACAATGTTAATTCACTGAGGGGAGAGAGGAACACCTCCCTATATTCCACTAACTTTATTTCATGACGCCCCATCTACTTTAACATTCTCTTTTATGAATAAATTTTACTAGTATGAAAGTTTTACAAAGGAAGTTTATGTAGGTGAATGTTGAATTGAGAATTGAACGTTTAGATGAGAGGCCGGACGTATTAACTGGCGTCTCATAGGAATGATGGTTAACATGTTTACGAAGAGTAAAACTCAATTTTGAGTTTAAAACGTACCTACCCAAATATCAAAAGTTTTTGGTAATGTTTCTGTTTTAAAAGGCTTCCTCAATCACCAGTACAGCCGCCATTCAAAGCAGGCTTACTCCTACCCCACCTCCATCACCAGCTACCACAGCCGCCATTCTATGCAGGCTTACTTCTACCCCACGTCTATCACAAGTCACCATACCCTCCATGGTCACCACTACTCTCCACAAGCACTCCATATTACGAAATTTAGACACATGTGCAACATCTGGGTATCTTTATTGTAAACGTTTCGCCATCCAGTGGCTTTATCAATACAAATTCTAGGACATTATATGAAGACAGTAGAACTATATACGAAAGATGAGGTAATCAGTGCCTCGGCCTTGGAGTTGGTGTCAACAGCACCGAAGTCGTGGAGTTTCTGGAGCAGAGGCAAGGAGACTGGCGCTTATATACCAACGTCAGGTGGAAAGGGACGTGTAGCAGATGAGGGCATAGTATTGATAAAGCCACTGGAGGCGAAACGTTTACAATAAAGATACCCAGATGTTGCACATGTGTCTAAATTTCATCTTGTCGGTATTATATACCATTCTTGTACAACTCCATATTACACCCAAGTCAACAATTTTTCTATTACAACCACCACTATCCAAACAATCACCACCATCCAAGCAATCACCACTATCCAAGCAATCACCATCTAGGCAACCACCACCATCCAAGCAACCATCATCATCCAAGCAACCACCACCATCCAAGCAACCACCACCATCCAGGCAACCACCAACATCCAAGCAACCACCATCATCCAAGCAATCACCATCATCCAAGCAACCACCATCATCCAGGCAACCATCATCATCCAAGCAACCACCATCATCCAAGCAACCACCACCATCCAGGCAACCATCATCATCCAAGCAACCATCATCATCCAAGCAACCACCACTATCCAGGCAACCACCACTATCCAGGCAACCATCATCATCCAAGCAACCATCATCATCCAGGCAACCATCATCATCCAACCAACAACCATCATCCAAGCAACCATCATCATCCAAGCAACCACCACTATCCAGGCAACCATCATCATCCAAGCAACCACCACTATCCAGGCAACCATTATCATCCAAGCAACCACCATCATCCAAGCAACCACCACTATCCAGGCAACCATCATCATCCAAGCAACCACCACTATCCAGGCAACCATCATTATCCAAGCAACCACCACTATCCAAGCAACCACCATCATCCAAGCAACCACCACTATCCAAGCAACCACCATCATCCAAGCAACCACCATCATCCAAGCAACCACCACTATCCAAGCAACCACCATCATCCAAGCAACCACCACTATCCAGGCAACCATCATCATCCAAGCAACCACCACTATCCAAGCAACCATCATCATCCAAGCAACCATCATCATCCAAGCAACCACTACCATCCAAGCAACCACCACTATCCAGGCAACCATCATCATCCAAGCAGCCACCATCATCCAAGCAACCACCACTATCCAGGCAACCATTATCAACCAAGCAACCACCATCATCCAAGCAACTACCACTATCCAGGCAACCACCATCATCCAAGCAACTACCACTCTCCAGGCAACCATCATCATCCAAGCAACCATCATCATCCAAGCAACCACCACCATCCAAGCAACCATCATCATCCAAGCAACCATCATCATCCAAGCAACCACTACCATCCAAGCAACCACCACTATCCAGGCAACCATCATCATCCAAGCAACCATCATCATCCAAGCAACCACTACCATCCAAGCAACCATCATCATCCAAGCAACCACTACCATCCAAGCAACCATCACTATCCAGGCAACCATCATCATCCAAGCAGCCACCATCATCCAAGCAACCACCACTATCCAGGCAACCATTATCATCCAAGCAACCACCATCATCCAAGCAACTACCACTATCCAGGCAACCACCATCATCCAAGCAACTACCACTATCCAGGCAACCACCATCATCCAAGCAACCATCATCATCCAAGCAACCACCACCATCCAAGCAACCATCATCATCCAAGCAACCACCACTATCCAGGCAACCATCATCATCCAAGCAACCACCACTATCCAGGCAACCATCATCATCCAAACAACCACCACTATCCAGGCAACCATCATCATCCAAGCAACCACCACTATCCAGGCAACCATCATCATCCAAGCAACCACCACTATCCAGGCAACCATCATCATCAAGTAACCACCACTATCCAGGCAACCATCATCATCCAAGCAACCACCACTATCCAGGCAACCATCATCATCCAAGCAACCACCACTATCCAGGCAACCATCATCATCCAAGCAACCACCACTATCCAGGCAACCATCATCATCCAAGCAACCACCACTATCCAGGCAACCATCATCATCCAAGCAACCACCATCATCCAAGCAACCACCACCATCCAGGCAACCATCATCATCCAAGCAACCACCACCATCCAGGCAACCATCATCATCCAAGCAACCACCACCATCCAGGCAACCATCATCATCCAAGCAACCAGCACTCGCACCAGGACCATCACGAAGGACTGGCTCATCACGACCTAGCAGTGTCGAGGTTTCACATATTTTCTAAAAAAAATTATGATATGGCATTGTAATGCATGGAAACAGAGGGGAAGGATGCTCTCCCCGTCTCCCCGCTGGCTGTCATGTCTCCCCGCTGGCTGTCATGTCTCCCCGCTGGCTGTCATGTCTCCCCGCTGGCTGTCATGTCTCCCCGCTCCGCCCCACCTAACAATACATCAACCTGGACACGGTGTAGTGTCGATGCCTATTTATTGAGATTCCTTGCACAAGCACCTAGTCCTTCTCTATTATTACTGTCGTCATTAACCTAACGACCAACCTTTCGTGACTAACCTATTATGTCTTACACGATCTGTTACTGTCTACTATTGTACTACCATCAGTTTGATTTTACAATGGCTCTGTTAAGTGATGCTTTTATTACAAAATCTATTTTTTTCTAAAACTATCACATCTTCGACACTCAAATCCCTAAAAATGGTCTTTACTTTACATAAAAGCAAGCAGGACTTACCGAAACGACGTTTCAGTATCGTGACTTATTATTCTTGGTTACTAACCATTACCTACATAACCCATACACAGGTAACCCGCACACAGCACACTTGAAACTGGAGACGACGTTTCGGTCCGACTCAGACCACTAACTATTCACACAGAGCAATGTAACTACTTAATGATCCAAGTTGAACGAAACGTCGTCATAAGTTTCAGTCCTGTGCGTGCGTGCGTGCGTGCGTGCGTGCGTGCGTGTGCGTGTGTATGTATGTGCTGGTTATTTGTGTATTGTTCCAGTCAGGGTCTTGTGCCTTTTTCTATTCTTCCTGCATAATCCATCCAACAGGTTGACCATCCTGGCTTATAATTAGTGTACCCTGGAGGCTCTCCTCAGGAGCCCACTATAACACATCCTGGGTAATGTGATACAGTGGTAAGGGGATACAGCTAGCTTTTATTCACATAGTGTACTAACATAGTGAAGAGTAGCAGCATACTGCGAGTGTATCAAAATTTATGGTCCGGCCCCCACCAAAGCAACCACAGTCAGCTAACTACCCAGCCAGCCAGTCAGCCACCCACAGCCAATTCAAACTACCTAGGATATATGCAGGTACGGGCGTGCGGGCGGTGGGTAGGTGAGTGGAAGGTAGGGAAGGAGAGCCGCCCAGGGCGTTGGCTGCTTCACCTAGTCAAACCACAGATAATAAAAGAGCGGGTGAAGATGCTGGGTGGGCAGGCAAGCACACACACACTGGCAGGCAAGCACACACACACACACACACTGGCAGGCACACACACACACACTGGCAGGCAAGCACACACACACACACACTGGCAGGCAAGCGCGCACACTGGCAGGCAAGCGCGCACACTGGCAGGCAAGCAAGCAGGCGACACACAGAGTCGAGCAGTATAGTATAATTTGTCTTAGACAATCGCCGTCGGACATATTCTCACAGTATTCCCTTAATTTGCTAGGTTGCCACAGTGAGGAATTACTGCTTCCCTTCACTAGAGTCGCCCACCACCACCACTCTCCTAACAGTCCTTGCTCTTAACTATAATTTATTTTGTAATACTTGCAACAACATCCCGGTGATCCTACCAATAGATCTATCTTCAACACCCTGGATTTAGCAGGGCCTTCAACCTCCTGGGATCCTACATGACCAACATCTCGAGATCCTTCCACAGTGCCTCCGACATCCAGGGATTCTACTGCATGACATTCAACATCTTGGGGAGCCAACTATAGGACCCACAACATCTCAAGATTCGTCGAAGAACCTGCCAGAGGAAGACGCAGAGAAAGTCTGTTTCATCAATGAGGAAATCCCTGAATGGTTTAGCCGAGGGAGCGAGAAGGCTGCAGCGGCGGCCAGCATTATGCATCAGTCAAGCACAAAATTCATAATAACAGCGAGATGTAGTCGGCTTGTCCAGCTCATCTGCCTGGCCCAAGAGCAGGTTGGGAACAGGGGTTAAAGGTCACCAGCAAATTAGGGAGGTGAATGATGTGGTCATGGGAGCAGCAACGCCACTTGAGGTCAATGTTTAGGAGGCTCCAAAGGTGAGAGGATATACAGCCTGTGTAATTATCTGGTTCAATTTGCGGATTTTAGGCTCAGTTCGTAAGCTCGCCTCCTAACTTTCCAATTGGCTGAATTAATCCAGTACAATTGTGTTTCGTAGCTTAGTAGTAAAACGTTCTGTTCGCAACCAAAGGAATCTGGGTAGAATCCTGGGTAAGGTGAGATGTATAGTCAAGTCTCCTTACAGCTGATGCACAGGATTAGATACCAAGAGGTTAGTCGACATCTGTGGGTCGCTTGCATCCCCAGAGACATGACCCAAGAACCACAACGGAAACAAGCCCCAGTGCTCGGCTTTCTTGGATTATCCTGGTTAACTCTGGTTAACTCTCTGACTGGTTAACATATCTTACTTCTTAGTCATGTAGTTTCCTGACACACATACACACACACAGACTCCTATGAGTCAAAGGGATGTTAGGAAGTATTTCTTCAGTCATAGAGTTGTCAGGAAGTGGAATAGCCTAGAAAGTGACGTAGTGGAGGCAGGAACCATACATAGTTTTAAGACGAGGTTTGATAAAGCTCTTGGAGCAGGGAGAGAGAGGACCTAGTAGCAATCAGTGAAGAGGCTGGGCCAGGAGCTATGAATCGACCCATGCAACCACAAATAGGTGAGTACAAATAGGTGAGTACACACACGCGCGCGTGTGTGTGTGCGCGCGCGCTCACCTAATTGTTGCTAGGGTCGAGTCATAGCTCCTGACCCCGCCTCTTCACTGTGTCGCTACTGTGTGTGTAGTTTCCATCTTTGTCTCAGTTTATTACCTAAGTTATCTGGATGTCGTGACTGTCTTCTACGTTTGTTCTTTTTGTTTCATTATTCTGAAGCCCATTTCTTGTTTTTTTTTCCTTAAGCCGTATCAGTTCTGACACCAGCCTGATGGCGAACCATCATAACTATCTTATATTCATTGTGGGCTCCACGTCGGTGCTGCTTATTCGAAAAATAATAGTTTAGCCTCACTTAACATAATCAGGTGAAGTCAGTTTCTTGGAGGATACAACTCCAAATTTTTTTTACAATAACTTTTTTTTCCAATGATGTGATTATAAATACGTAGCATTCTTGAAGTTTCCAGAACTGAAGCAACCGGTCCAGAAAGTCCAACATATTTTGGCAGACATCGACTATTTACTATCATTTATTTTTCATTAAATTGCAAACATTGACTTACATGACTCCAGTTCTCTCGGTCCATTATTTACACATACCAGGAAGAGTGTAGGTACCTGGAGGGCTGAGTGAGGAACCCCGCTCAGTACATTCTCCCTCTAAAACTAGACGATATCCTCATTGCCCTCCTTACTGAAGTCTTTCACCTCAAGCTGACAGAGTTTTATATATATATATATATATATATAATTATTCAACCCATCATTCTGTATTATGGAATATGACGTTAAACACACCTAGGTTCTAGGTTTTCTTTGCAATAACCTGCAGCGCTGTATGACCCCTGTGGTTTAGCGCTTCTATTTGATTATAATAATAATCTAGGTTTTCTTTCCACTTATAATTGCGGATATTTTTTATACACTAAAACTAGAAATATGATTCGATTGTCTATTCAGCTACACTTGTACACATTCTGTTACACTGGTCTGACGTGTCAGTTTGTGTATTATTCATGTCTACAGTCCTGTGTTAAATGTGTTCTAGTACACACACACACACACACACACACACACACACACGTAGGGGCAAAGTGCAAGGAGGCAGAGGAACGGTTTATACCCAGAGGCAAAGGTTTAAATGGGAAGGCCAGAAAGAGCCCCTGGTTTACCCAAAGGTGCAGGGAGGCAAAGACTCAGAGTATCAGAGAATGGAAACGGTACATAAGGCAAAGAACCCAAGTAAACAAAGAGATTAGTAAAAGAGCTAGAAACGAGTATGCACAAGTACGGAGGGAGGCCCAGAAACAGTACGAAAACGACATAGCATCGAAAGTTAAGTCCGACCCGAAACTGATGTTCAGTCACATCAGAAGGAAGACAACAGTCAAGGACCAGGTGATAAGGCTGAGGAGAGAAGATGGGGAACTCACAAGTAATGATCAAGAGGTATGTGAGGAGCTCAACTTGAGGTTTAAGGAAGTATTCACAATGGAGGAAGGAAGGCAGCTGGGTAGACAGGACATGGTTCGTCACCAACAAGGAATGTACCATGTGCTAGAGGGCATACACACAACTGAGGAGGAAGTGAAGCAGTTACTCAGTGACCTCGATACCTCAAAGGCGATGGGTCCGGACAATATCTCCCCGTGGGTTCTTCGGGAAGGAGCTGAGGTACTGAGTGTGCCACTTACCATAATATTCAACACATCCCTTGAAACTGGGCAGCTACCTGAGGTATGGAAGAAGGCCAACGTAGTCCCCATTTTTAAAAAAAGAGACAGAAAAGAGGCACTAAACTATAGACCGGTGTCACTTACATGTATAGTGTGCAAAGTCCTGGAGAAAATCATCAGGAAAAGAATGGTGGAGCACCTTGAGCGGAACAGGATAATAAACACCAGACAGCACGGATTCCGGGAAGGCAAATCCTGTGTAACAAACCTCCTAGAGTTCTATGATAAAGTAACAGAGGTAAGGCAGGAGAGAGAAGGGTTGGTTGATTGCATTTTCCTGGACTGCAGGAAGGCCTTCGACACAGTTCCTCACACGAGATTAGTAAAGAAGCTGGAAGAACAAGCAGGTATAACAGGAAGGGCACTGGAATGGATCAGGGAATACCTCAAAGGGGGGCAACAACGGGTCATGGTGCGTGGTGAGGTATCACAGTGGGCGCCTGTGACGAGCGGTGTACCGCAGGGTTCAGTCCTAGGACCAGTGTTATTCCTGGTATATGTCTCTATTCGCGGATGATGTGAAAATAATGAGGAGAATCACATCGGAAGAGGACCAGGCAGGGCTGCAAACAGACCTGGACAAGCTCGACATCTGGTCTAGCAGATGGCTTCTCGAATTCAATCCCTCCAAATGCAAAGTCATGAGGATCGGAGAAGGGCAAAGAAGACCGCTGACAGAGTACAGGCTAGGCGGACAAAGGCTACAAACCTCGGCAAAGGAGAAAGACCTTGGAGTGAGTATAACGCCAAGCACGTCTCCGGAGGCACACATCAACCAGATAACTGCGGCAGCATATGGGCGTCTGGCAAACCTTAGATTAGCGTTCCGTTACCTTAACAAGGAATCGTTCAAGACACTGTATACCGTGTACGTCAGGCCCATACTAGAATATGCAGCACCAGTCTGGAACCCACACCTGGTCAAGCACGTAAGGAAACTGGAGAAAGTGCAAAGGTTTGCGACAAGGTTAGTTCCACATCTCAGGGGTCTGTCTTATGAAGAAAGATTGAGGGAAATAGGACTAACAACACTGGAGGAAAGAAGGGTCAGAGGAGACATGATAACGACATACAAAATACTGCGGGGAATTGACAAGGTAGATAGTGACAGGTTGTTTCAGAGAGGGAACACAGAAACAAGGGGACACAACTGGAAGCTGAAGACTCAGATGAGTCAAAGGGATGTTAGGAAGCATTTCTTCAGCCACAGAGTAGTCAGGAAGTGGAATGGACTAGAGAAAGATATAGTGGAGGCAGGAACCATACATAGTTTTAAGACAAGGTATGATAAAGCTCATGGAGCAGGGAGAGCAGAGACCCAGTAGCAGACAGCGAAGAGGCGGGGCCAGGAGCTGAGTCTCGACCCCTGCAACCACAATTAGGTGAGTACAATTAGGTGAGTACACACACACACACACACACACACACACACACACACACACACACACACACACACACACACACACACACACACACACACACACACACACACACACACACACGCACCACACACACACACACACACACACACACACACACACACACACATACAAGCTAAACTCGATGCTGCTGTTGATACTATTAGGATTTTCCGAAAAAAAGACGTGAAATCGCGCAGACACATCTGCTAAAGGTAAACTTTTGTAAACCTAATTATCTCTCTCTCTCTTCCTCTCTCTCTCTCTCTCTCTCTCTTCCTCTCTCTTTCTCTCTCTCTCTCTCTCTCTCTCTCTCTCTCTCTCTCTCTCTCTCTCTCTCTCTCTCTGTGATCCTGTTAGACACATTGTACCGTCCTCCCTCAAGCAGGTTCTTGTTTTGTGACGTATTTGATGGTGTTGGTGCACGAGGCGGTGACGATACTGAAAGAGTTGTGTATAGGTCACCATAGCTTAGGACGATGATGGTAGACGTCAGGGCAATGATGGTGCACGCAGGGCAATGATGGTGCACGCAGGGCAATGATGGTGCACGCTGTAGATAATGAGAGCAACCCAGAAGATACAATGAGTTAACCAAAATATATTTTATGGAACTCCAAATTTAGAGGTCTAACACTCTAAATGTGATGGGTAGAACCTGCTAAAAAAAATGAGACCTCACAAACAAGTAAAAAAATGATCACGTGTGAGTAAATCATGATATAACTGATAAGAATGTAGCACACCTGATGGTACAAGACTCAAGCCTCTAAGACATCACCGTCTGTAGCAACGCTCGTAGACTCTTGAGTGGAAAAAAATAAATGGTTATGATCATAATTTTAAAAGTTGTGGTCTGAGCCAGTGGAAGGCCTCGGGCAGATGACCAAAAGCTACAGTGGTGGGTCATCATATGACTAAGACCTGCATCAGGTCTTACCTAACCTAATGTAGACTGCTGCTCGTTGTCGCTCCCCAGACATTTGTTCAACGGGTCAGCATGTTACAAGTTCTATTCTTGACATGTGCAGCAACAATATCAACACCATTACTCTGCCATGGCTCCAAAACTCTACGACACTCACGTGTGTGTAGCAAACACCAGCGTTTGTAGCAGCGCACTTACGTGATTGCTTGTTGTCGCTGCCTCTCGTCCGCCATAGTTAACAACACTACTATACGAGTCAGAATATGACAGTCCCTTGTCAGGTAAATTTTCCCATGACGTAAAAAAAACAATAAAAAATATGAAAAATACGCTAGTACAGTTCGTCAATCTTGAACATGCCACAAATGGCTGGGGGATACGACAAATTTATGAGGGTAGAGTGTCAAACTCAGCAGTGGAACAAACTAAATTTGATAATAGAGCGCACTGTGGAACCTGCAAAAACAATCATTAAAGGAACCATAATAATGAACAAAAAATATATATACACTTAAGAAACTCCCTAATTATTTCCTATTATAAAAAAAAGTTAAAAAAAACACCATAACATATAAATGATGCATCATACAAGAAAACGCCTCAAACGTTTAAAGTGACGCACCAAACATTATTAACACACATCAGATGTGTAAGAAATACATTAAGACAACGTCAAAATGACTCACTTCAATTTCCGGGATGTACAAACCAGTTGAAGAAAGCGAAACATCTCAAGAACGCAACAAACAGGCCAGAACGCAACAAACAGGCCAGAACGCAACAAACAAATTAGAAGGCAGCAAGCATGACGCTGGTACCCAGCAGAAGCGTACACTACCAATCTGGACGACCGTAAATATGTCCAGACCAAAATGAGTCACGATCTCTGGGGGATGACGAGCAATTATTGACTTTTTCTGAGGTGAGTGTGTAAGTGGGGAGGCGTCGATCATCACGGCCCTGGCCAACACTGGAGGCGCCGAGCTGTGGCCACTCTTGCTTTGTTTATAGTGATGGTGGCCCTGGTCATCACTGGAGGTGCCGAGCTGTGGCCACTCTTGCTTTGTTTACATTGATGGTGGCCCTAACTCTGATACACTGAAAACGCTATACATGGTAATTCTAAAGTGTTCATTATCAACAACTTTGGTTTTGCGAGGATGTCAACAATCATCAGCAATCAACATCTGGTTCGGTCGCTGAGCGATCCAAGAAGAATATCCCTTAGGTCGAGCGCCCTCTGCATCAAGGCATCAAAAATGAAGAGTGCAGAGTTCGACATAGGTTTCTAATGCAGTTAAATTTCAGCAATGAGGATTTCAAAGCCCTCAGAGTGGGGTTCCTTGATCCAGGTGAGGTGCTCTTGATTCAAAGAAATGAATCTGCCCTCCCTTTTGTATGATCGAAACTGATTTCTTGCCATTCCCCCAGGTATTGTATGACCCCAACGAGTTTAGCGCTTCCTTCCCTTAAATGAGAGGAGGTAGCCAGTTGGACCACCACCATAGCTGCCACAACCACCACAGCTGCACCACCACCATAGCTGCCACCACCACCATAGCTACACCACCACAGCTGCCACCACCACCATAGCTACACCACCACAGCTGCCACCACCACAGCTGCCACCACCACAGCTGCCACCACCACCACCATAGCTGCACCACCACCATAGCTGCCACCACCACCATAGCTGCACCACCACAGTTGCACCACCACAGTTGCACCACCATAGCTGCACCACCATAGCTGCACTACCTCAGTCATCTCAGACCTTCCACTAAGACTCACCAGCTTAGAAAATTTAAAGACAAAAAAAACATTCACTAGTTATCACACACATTATTATAAAAAAAATCAGCATTTTAATTTTGTATTTAAAAGTTTGAAGTCGAGACAATACGCCATTCATAAATTATCTCATGAAAATCAGTATTTCAATAAAAGTGAGAAATGGGCAACCCACACAGACGCAGATTAATTAGAACGTTTTACCAAGGAAGATAAACCAGCACTGAAGGTTCGAGCTTTGAAGACCAGAAAACACACTTCAGTTATTGCACTAAAATATAATTTGCTTAATAAAACTGGCACATTAAAACTTATATTGTGGCAACGTTTCTCTCTTCAGGAACTTGGCAACGTCTTGACAAAGCTCTTGGAGAGCGAAACGTTGCCACAATATTAAAACTTATATATTCCAAAATCAATGTTAAGCTTACATTTAAGATCAGCGCTGTATGACCCTGGTTTGTTTATCACTTAGTTCTGATTATAATAATTACCTTTAAGAGAGAAATAGCAGCTCTAGAAGCTTGAGAGAGCAGACGACGCACCAGCAATAACAGAACATATTACAGTTTCAAGTATGTTACTCTGCCTCTGTTATACTCCTCACAATATTTGGTTTCTGATCAGGCATATTACACCTTTAGCATACCCTATCCTGCAATGCTGTACGACCCTTTTGGGTTTAGAGCTTAGTTATGATGACAATCCCAACTTTCAGATAAGCAGGATACATCAGTATTGAAAGTTTAAAGGCAACCAGAAGTGGCTTTCTCAAGTTACTGGCAGAAACCGGAGTAATCCTTCACATGACAATACTTGCATCACCTTTTTATCCCCCCTAGTTACAGTA
Source organism: Cherax destructor (assembly GCA_009830355.1). Lineage (NCBI taxonomy): Eukaryota > Metazoa > Arthropoda > Malacostraca > Decapoda > Parastacidae > Cherax > Cherax destructor. Next base: position 302,809 of record WNWK01000182.1, on the reverse strand, counting down.
CACCAAGTTTAGCGCTTTCTTTGATTATAATACAGTACACCAATGTTGAAATTTTAAGCCGATCGAATGAGGCGTTTTCCTTGGAGGAAGAAAAAAATCAGGCAACAAGATACTCCTTCAGGAATTTTTTTAACGCTTTCTTTTGATTATAATAATAATAATCCTTCAGGAATATCTTATTCTCCATTTACGAAGAATCAAACTTGCAGTGAACTGGCACAGAATAAAACAAAAGCCATCTTGTGTCTTTCTTATAGAGCACACAGGCGGCACAACACTGTTACAAGAAACTCTACAACAAATGAAAGTCTTAATAATTCCTTAAGGGCTGCTTATACCATCTCGGCTTCTTCATTACTCTCAAATTTTTTTATGTCAAAGTTTCCAACTCCGAGAGTGTTCCAGTTATTAAAATAATTAATTTGAATTCGTGGAGCAACTTCACTGTGTGTGTTAGTTAGTTAGTTACCATTTTGTCCTAGGCACATGTCGGATAGACACTAGGCCTGTTGTATATGCGTGTGTGTGTGTGTGTATGTTTACTGTACTTAGTTAATATTAAGTGTGTACATTAGATAATGTGAGTGTCATTTCGGCTGATGATGATCTCGTAATTCGTAAAGCCTTGACAGGAACTTGAGACAGCACAAAACTCGCATTGATAAGTAATAAGTTATAAGTAATAAGTTATAATCCCTGATGGGAACTCAACTATAATTATAATTAGAACCCGACAATCTCATGGAAGCCACAACATCTACCAGTTCATGGAAGCCACATCTACCAGTTCATGGAAGCCACATCTACCAGTTCATGGAAGCCACATCTACCAGTTCATGGAAGCCACATCTACCAGTTCATGGAAGCCACATCTACCAGTTCATAGAAGCCACAACATCTACCAGTTCATGGAAGCCACAACATTTACCAGTTCATGGAAGCCACAACATCTACCAGTTCATGGAAGCCACAACTACCAGTTCATGGAAGCCACAACTACCAGTTCATGGAAGACACAACTACCAGTTCATGGAAGCCACAACATCTACCAGTTCATGGAAGCCACAACATCTACCAGTTCATGGAAGCCACAACATCTACCAGTTCATGGAAGCCACATCTACCAGTTCATGGAAGCCACATCTACCAGTTCATGGAAGCCACATCTACCAGTTCATGGAAGCCACAACATCTACCAGTTCATGGAAGCCACAACTACCAGTTCATGGAAGCCACATCTACCAGTTCATGGAAGCCACAACTACCAGTTCATGGAAGCCACAACTACCAGTTCATGGAAGCCACATCTACCAGTTCATGGAAGCCACAACTACCAGTTCATGGAAGCCACAACTAACAGTTCATGGAAGCCACATCTACCAGTTCATGGAAGCCACAACAACAACTACCAGTTCATGGAAGTCACAACAACTACCAGTTCATGGAAGCCACAACTACCAGTTCATGGAAGCCACAACATCTACCAGTTCATGGAAGCCACATCTACCAGTTCATGGAAGCCACAACTACCAGTTCATGGAAGCCACAACTACCAGTTCATGGAAGCCACATCTACAAGTTCATGGAAGCCACAACATCTACCAGTTCATGGAAGCCACAACTACCAGTTCATGGAAGCCACATCTACCAGTTCATGGAAGCCACAACTACCAGTTCATGGAAGCCACAACTACCAGTTCATGGAAGCCACATCTACCAGTTCATGGAAGCCACAACTACCAGTTCATGGAAGCCACATCTACCAGTTCATGGAAGCCACAACTACCAGTTCATGGAAGCCACAACTACCAGTTCATGGAAGCCACATCTACCAGTTCATGGAAGCCACAACTACCAGTTCATGGAAGCCACAACTAACAGTTCATGGAAGCCACATCTACCAGTTCATGGAAGCCACAACAACAACTACCAGTTCATGGAAGTCACAACAACTACCAGTTCATGGAAGCCACAACTACCAGTTCATGGAAGCCACAACATCTACCAGTTCATGGAAGCCACATCTACCAGTTCATGGAAGCCACAACTACCAGTTCATGGAAGCCACAACTACCAGTTCATGGAAGCCACATCTACAAGTTCATGGAAGCCACAACATCTACCAGTTCATGGAAGCCACAACTACCAGTTCATGGAAGCCACATCTACCAGTTCATGGAAGCCACAACTACCAGTTCATGGAAGCCACAACTACCAGTTCATGGAAGCCACATCTACCAGTTCATGGAAGCCACAACTACCAGTTCATGGAAGCCACAACTACCAGTTCATGGAAGCCACATCTACCAGTTCATGGAAGCCACAACAACAACTACCAGTTCATGGAAGTCACAACAACTACCAGTTCATGGAAGCCACAACTACCAGTTCATGGAAGCCACATCTACCAGTTCATGGAAGCCACAACAACAACTACCAGTTCATGGAAGCCTCAACAACTACCAGTTCATGGAAGCCACAACATCGTATCTCAAGATTGTTAGAAAACTATTTTAGCTCCATTAAAAAATCCATGAAAAACTAACTTTTCGACTATTTATGAGACGATAAAAAAAGTGCACTAACATGGCCTCTTTACTGAGAACTGAACGTTAATGAACATCTTAGTTATCTATATTTCTTGTACATGAATCCTGGGATAGCTGAGTAAACCACAGAGTAGCTCTCACCTAGTAACAGTAGTGGTATACATGGAGGGTGTTCCGGGGGTCAGGCCCTTTAGTTTATCAAATAAACTTAAGAAAAACCAAGCCTGGTGGCTTATTCCCGGTGGGATTCTAAGGTCATGTTTTCTAGTATGCGGCCCACAACAGCCGATTACCTCATAGTTACCTAGTCAATGCTAGGTGAACAAGGGCAGCAGGTGTAAGGGGACTTACCCATTCACCGTTTTACTCCCTTGAACCACCATCCACACCCTGTTTACACCACCCTTTCCTCCCTGCCTTCTCTAAACCCTCACCCAAACCCTGCTCACACCACCCTTTCCTCCCTACCTTCCCTAAACCACCATCCACACCCTGCTCACACCACCCTTTCCTCCCTGCCTTCTCTGAACCACCACCCACACCCTGCTCAGACCATCCCTTCCTCCCTGCCTTCCCTGAACCACCACCCACACCCTGCTCACACCATCCCTTCCTCCCTGCCTTCCCTGAACCACCACTCACACCCTGCTCACACAATCCCTTCCTCCCTGCCTTCCCTGAACCACCACCCACACCCTGCTCACACCATCCCTTCCTGTCTTCCCTGAACCACCACCCACACCCTGCTCACACCATCCCTTCTTCCCTGAACCACCACCCACACCCTGCTCACACCATCCCTTCTTCCCTGAACCACCACCCACACCCTGCTCACACCATCCCTTCTTCCCTGCCTTCCCAACCCACATACAAACTTAAAATTACAAAAGGAATTTGGTAGTGATCTTAAAGGTTTAATGTGTGTAATCTTAACCAATCACAGACTTCCTTCTCAGCTACCGCCTGAAGTGATGTCTTAAGAAGTTGATGCCAAGACTGTGTACCAGGTCACATGTCAGCTGCGGAAGTCATAACGGAGCAACGGGAGTCGTAACAGAGCAACGGAGGTCATAACGGAGCGACGTGGGTCATAACGAGCAACGGGGGTCATAACGGAGCAACGGGGGTCATAACGGAGCGACGTGGGTCATAACGGAGTAGCAGGGGTTATAACGGACTAACTGGGGTCATAACGGAGCAACAGGGGTCACAACGGAGGGGCGGGGGTGACAGCAACGACGTTCAAGGCAGAGTCTGGGGTCACAACAGTCAACGGATGTCACAGGCAATAATTAATGTCTTAATAAATTGATCTATATCACTAACGAACTGATGTCACACTAATTATTTCATGTCACCTTCAATAATTGATGTCACTTCCTCTTACTGACTAATGTACATTGATGTCGTTTACAATAATTTATTGACGTCATTCAAAATAATTGTCATTCTCACTAATGAATTGATTTAACACAAATTAATTACGGACCTTCACTTGTTAAGGAATTACATCAATAATACAAAACATTTCCACGTTAAGTAACACAATTAACAATATTTGTAGTTAACTGGCTGCTCATTTTGTTTGTATTCTTGTACACGTTTATAATACATATTACGCAGAATGCTACACTACATATTACACTGTATTATACACCACGCCAGCATAATACTGCGTATTTTGTCCCACACTTCGTAAGTTCGAATACTCTCCGGCCTGAGCTAAGATCACGGTAAACAGGTGATATCCCAATATGCAAAACACCCACTATGAAAAAATAGCGAAATTCCAAGCGCTTTCATCACTTCTCACATTATCAAGGAACTGTGGAATTTCGCTATTTTTTTCATATATATATATATATATATATATATATATATATATATATATATATATATATATATATATATATATATATTCAGCATTGCTATCTACTAATCGGTTTACATATGATAATTTTCTTGTGTTGCAGGTATGTGATGATGGTGACCACGTGCTGTGTTGACTGTGTATTCACCTAGTTGTGGTTGCAGGGGTCGATTCATAGCTCCTGGCCCCGATTGTGTGTGTGTGTGTGTATATACGGAGCAGCAATGAACCCGTGCTGGTCGTACAGGACCTGAGGAACTTGAGGCAAGGAGGTCTGATCCGAGGAAGGGTAGAAGTGGCTACGATGCCCTGGATTATACAACATGAAGGAACTCTTGAAAACATTAAGCTCTCTCGTAAAGCTCCTATACATAATAGTTTTTTTGGGGGGGAAGTTTCAAAGTGTTATTAATTTTGTTTGTAATTTTTCAATATTTCCAAAAAACTCTATATAGAGGAGGTTTATAAGAGAGCTAACTGTATGTCCTAAAACAATTTGGTTATTTTTATCAATAAATCTTGCACGTTAACCATAACTAACATTGGCGAGGAGTGGATCTTGCATATTATATTCTCTCCCTTGGTACAGTGACACCTGGTGTAAATTATTATGTTTATATTAAGCTCTAAACACGTGAGGATCATAGAGTGCTGGAGGCTTCATCTCTGGTATGAGCAATATAAACATTAGTTCCACTCACGCAGAGAGATCTCCCACATGCTAGAAGGTAAGGTACGTTCGCTCTGAGTTGGTCTTTACCAAGTTATATATGAAATAAAGCGACCTGTCTTTTTAGCATGTTTGTAATGTCTGTCTTTCTGAAGTAACGCGACCTGTCTTCCTAACATACTTGTTTATAATGTCTGTCTTTCTGAAGTAACGCGACCTAACATACTTGTCTGTAATCCCTGCCTTTATCATCGTGTCTTTTCGAAGGGTTAATATTCGAAGCCTGGCTCATGCCTAAACAAACTTTATACCTCTCACAAGGACAATTGAAACAGAATGCAGTTATTTAAGCTCCAAAAACTTAACTTTCAAGAAATTTACCTACACATGAATTGTGGAAGCTGAGCAGGAGGCCTAACTGGTTCAGTTGTGTCACAGTCACACCACCTCACTGAAGTCACATGTTTCTTAATATGTACCTTGATTCTACTCACTGTTGCTAGGATACAAAGATGTTCTTACATAGTAAGCTTTTATTCACACAACTGTTCTCTTTATGCAGAGTTTTATCAGGCACTTTATGAAGCTTTACAGAGCTCATGTGTTCTTCAGTCGTTGGTTTCTCATCTGCTGATGAGGGTCTCTGAGACCGAAATATACAAAACTGTCCTTCTCCGTGTTTCATTATCCTCCATTTATTACTTATTTGTTCACTGATCATTGTTTATGTCACTTACAACATGGTAGAAGCAATGTGACTACGTATACTCAGCATGCCCATGCAGAATAGCGGTGTTGCCATGGTGAATGGCAGTGGGGCCATGTACAATGCAGATGGACCATGTAGAGTGCAGTTCGGCCATGTAGAGTGCAGTCTGGCCATGTAGAGTGCAGTTTGGCCATGTAGAGCGCAGCTTGGCTATGTAGAGTGCAGTTCGGCCATGTAGAGTGCAGTCTGGCCATGTAGAGTGCAGCTTGGCCATGTAGAGTGCAGTTTGGCCATGTAGAGTAAAGTGGAGCCGTCAGACTCCTGCAAGAGATATCACAAAATATATTCTATATGTGTAACTCCTCATAATAACAAAGTTCACTTTTTTAACGCATTAAAGCGAGTGGGTTCATATACGCACAACACGCGAAAACGCTTTTCTAATGAACAATGCGTTCGTTTACCGACGTTTCATCTACTCTACAATTTGTCATTAGAACAAAAAGAAAAACTATATTAAGTTCAGTAATGATACTTTAGATGAACCTAATTTAACAGAACTAGTGAAAAAATGAATTCATGATAAGAATATGTGAAGGTCACTCAGGGGAAAGGTAGCTGCAAGAACGGTACGAGGACGAGCTAAAATTGTGGCACATAGGTAGTAACGCGTTTACAAGAAATGGCAGTAACACCCTGGGTAGGTGTGTAGTGCACAGATGCACTACACACCTGCCCCCGAGGTACACAGACCTGCTCAACAGTACAGAGCACAGGAGCACAGCACACCTGCTCAGCAGTTTACCTGGAGAGTTTACCTGGAGAGTTCCAGGGGTCAACGCCCCTGTGGCCCGGTCTGTGACTAGTACACAGCAGCACAGCAGGCTCCCTGTATCTGGCAACATAAATACAAGCAGGCAGAGCGGGACACAAAGACAGTGGTTTAGTAAGCTAACTTTATGATAAGAGCCAATGCCACTAAGACGAGGATTACCCAAAAAACACCCTTCTTCCTGCTGAAGTTACCCTCCCTCCTGCTTAAGGTACCCTCCCTCCTGCTGAAGTTACCTTCCCTCCTGCTGAAGTTACCCATCTGCTACATTAATTCCCATCATACTACATAAGTTCCCCCTCAAAACATGTTTCCTCTTACGACATATTTCCCTGATGACATTCAAGTTCCCCCTCGTGACATACATGTTCCACCCTCATGGCACATGTTCCCCCTTACTACACACATGTTCCCCCCTCATGACACATGTTTCCCCTTACTACACACAAGTTTCCCCTCATGCCACACGTTTCCCCTCGTAGCAAGATAGTATTGCAGCACACAAGAGGGCGGTTCACCACAATACCTACAATAATTTGTGTTGAATATTTACAATACGGAAAATAGGAAGAGAAGAAAAGGGAAGGAGGAAAGCGAAGGAGAAAAAAAAAACTGAGGAGGAGGAGGGAAGACTAGAGGAAGAAATGGAAGGATGGAAAGAGTAAGGAAGATGCGAAAGAAAGGAAATACAAAAGAGTAGGAAGGAGCAGGAAGAAACGAGGATGAAGGCATAGGAGTATGAACGGGAAAGGGAGTGAGGAGTTAGCAGCAGCAGATAAGGAATCCCTCATTATGCAGCTGACAGGAGAGAGCCTTCACACAGACAGAAGGACATAAAGACCACATAAATGGTTAACAGTTTGGTCCTGTGGATTTACATTAATGAGGAAAGAGGGGGCGTAGAAAAGGGGGAGGAGAGTGGGGGTACAGGGTTGAGAGGGGAGAAAGTAGCCACGACACATGAGAGAGGGGAGGAAGAGAGAGAGGTGAGAGGAAGAAAGAAGTAGCGGTAGTCAGGTCACAAAAGAGAACAGAGGAGAGAGGGGAGAAGTGGGGAGGTGGGTAGGCAGGTCACATGAGGAAGGAGAGAGAATGAAAGAAAAAGAGAGAGAAGGGGGAATGAGAATATTGCCAGGCCACATGTCTGCTCTGAGGGTGAGAGAAGGTGCCATGACTGGGGCTTGTGGTACTGAGGTATAATGTCTGGTACCCACAAGGTGAGGTTCTACCACCATTACTGCTTGGTATTCTCAGAGCACACAGATAACCATTAACCACAACTTCGTATGATCCTTTATAGAAGATACCAAAATAAGATTACTATATATATATATATATATATATATATATATATATATATATATATATATATATATATATATATATATATATATATATATATATATAATATCTTTCTTTCAACACGTCGGCCGTTTCCCACCGAAGCGGGTGGCCCAAAAGTAAAAACGAAAGTTTCTCCTTTTACATTTAGTAATATATACAGGAGAAGGGGTTACTAGCCCCTTGCTCCCGGCACTTTAGTTGCCTCTTACGACACACATGGCATGGCATAAATTTTATATATATATATATATATATATATATATATATATATATATATATATATATATATATATATATATATATATATATATATATATATTCCACTTCCCTATCACCCCATATATATGCCGTTTCCCATCAGGGCAGGGTAACCCGAAAAAGAAAAAAACACTTTCAGCATTACTCGCTCCATCACTGTTTTGCCAGAGGCGTGCCCATACTACAGTTCAAAAAACTGTAACACATCTGGAGAGCCAGGTCGTCCTCAGTCTGAAGACTAGTATGACAGCTTGGTGGAGTGAGAGAGTCGTATGGAAGTATAGAATAAATGCAGTGAAGATGAGGAGTTCCATTGTCTCAGTCTCAACGTCCGTGATTCACGCTCCTGCCATCACGGCTCAGTCTCAACGTCCGTGATTCACGCTCCTGCCATCACGGCTCAGTCTCAACGTCCGTGATTCACGCTCCTGCCATCACGGCTCAGTCTCAACGTCCGTGATTCACGCTCCTGCCATCACGGCTCAGTCTCAACGTCCGTGATTCACGCTCCTGCCATCACGGCTCAGTCTCAACGTCCGTGATTCATGTTCCTGCCATCACGGCTCAGTATCAACGTCCGTGATTCACGCTCCTGCCATCACGGCTCAGTCTCAACGTCCGTGATTCACGCTCCTGCCATCACGGCTCAGTCTCAACGTCCGTGATTCATGCTCCTGCCATCACGGCTCAGTCTCAACGTCCGTGATTCACGCTCCTGCCATCACGGCTCAGTCTCAACGTCCGTGATTCACGCTCCTGCCATCACGGCTCAGTCTCAACGTCCGTGATTCACGCTCCTGCCATCACGGCTCAGTCTCAACGTCCGTGATTCATGCTCCTGCCATCACGGCTCAGTATCAACGTCCGTGATTCACGCTCCTGCCATCACGGCTCAGTCTCAACGTCCGTGATTCACGCTCCTGCCATCACGGCTCAGTCTCAACGTCCGTGATTCATGCTCCTGCCATCACGGCTCAGTATCAACGTCCGTGATTCACGCTCCTGCCATCACGGCTCAGTCTCAACGTCCGTGATTCATGCTCCTGCCATCACGGCTCAGTCTCAACGTCCGTGATTCACGCTCCTGCCATCACGGCTCAGTCTCAACGTCCGTGATTCACGCTCCTGCCATCACGGCTCAGTCTCAACGTCCGTGATTCACGCTCCTGCCATCACGGCTCAGTCTCAACGTCCGTGATTCATGCTCCTGCCATCACGGCTCAGTATCAACGTCCGTGATTCACGCTCCTGCCATCACGGCTCAGTCTCAACGTCCGTGATTCACGCTCCTGCCATCACGGCTCAGTCTCAACGTCCGTGATTCATGCTCCTGCCATCACGGCTCAGTATCAACGTCCGTGATTCACGCTCCTGCCATCACGGCTCAGTCTCAACGTCCGTGATTCACGCTCCTGCCATCATATTACAGAAATATTGTCAGAACAAAGATTGTTTCAAGAGGAAACCTTACTAACTCTTGTAGGCTGTTGGGCAGCAACAGACTGCTTGATCAGGCAGCCAAGAGGAAAATCTGTGCTCAGACTGAGCTGCAGAGTAGAACTCTTGGAAATCGATGAGAGTTATAAGAGAGAAGAAGTAGTAACGTAAGTGTCAGCAAGACGGTCAGGGGAATCCCCTCAACAGGTCAAAAGGAAATGGAGACCAGAGAACTAACACAATAAGTAAGTTTATTTAAGTACAGGTACACATAAGTACAATTATCATACATTGTAACATGTGTGTAAATTACCATGGATAACTCAAAAAAAAAAGCCAGACAAAGTGATTTATTTCCACAGAGTCCGAGGACCCCAGTGGAGCGAAGAGGACAAAAGTGTCTTTAATATTCCTCTCCTTCCTCAGTCTCTACATGGAAGAGGACAACAGGGACCGCCTCCCCAGGGCCCTCGTGAGTAGTATTCTTAAAGAAAGAGGGGAATTATCCCATCAACCTTTTATACCCTTCCCTACAACATTCTCCTTCTCCTGCCTTCTCCTCACTGACTTTCTGCTCGCTAATCTCCCAAACTCTTCTCATTTCTCTTCCCATTCTCCTCTGTAGTAAAAATTATTTAGAACATATAAGGAATTATTGTTCTTAAATCAATAGAGTGAGGAGGCGGGAGAATGAGGGCGAGGGAGGGGGCATGGGGTGGGGAAACTGAGACAGGGAAGTGGGTAGGAAGGGGAGGGGCAAGGGATGTGGGAAGGAAGGGTGGCAAGGGAAGGGGAGGGGGGCAAGGGAAGAGGAGTGACCTGTGGCAGAGGGTAGGATGCTGTTCTGTTACCATGGCAACCAGCAACTCTAAGCCGCCTGAAGGGAAGGGGTAGAGGCGGAGGAGAAGAAACGTGAGGGGAAAGAGAAGGATAGAAGGAAGTGAAAGAGAGAAATGAATAAAACTACTGGATGTAATGAGTGAGATTAGTGAGGAGAAGGGGAGGGAGGAGGATGTGAGATGCGGGGAAAGAAGAGGAAAGGAAGTAGGAAGATGGAGGGAATAAGTAAAGATGAGGGGAAGAAATGAGAAGGGGATGGGGATTAGGAAAATAAAAATGGAAGGAGCGAAGGAAGAGAGATAGAGCTAGTGTGAAGATAAGACTCTGACACCTGTCTCACACCTCTCACCTGTTGTGTGTGTGTGCTCACCTATATGTGGTTACAGGGGTCGATTCACAGCTCCTGGACCCGAGTGTGTGTGTGTGTACGAGCAATAGAATCAGAAAAGTATTTGAGGGAGGCCTGGTCACGGGCCGGACCACGGGGGCGCTAACCCCTCTAACCCCCCTCCAGGTATACAGGAATAAAGGCAGAGTGGTGATGGGTGTTTCACTTGTTATCACTTTTGGGAAGAACAATATGTTCACAACATCAATATGGTGGAAGAGGCCGTTCTCAAGTGGGTGAGACCAGTATGGTGAAGGGAGAGACCAGTATGGTGAAGGGTGAGACCAGTATTGTGAAGGGAGAGACCAGTATGGTGAAGGGAGAGACCAGTATGGAGAAGGGAGAGACCAATATGGTGAAGGGAGAGACCAATATGGTGAAGGGAGAGACCAGTATGGTGAAGGGAAGAACTAGTATGGTGAAGGGAAGGACCAGTATAATTTAATATAAATTAAACACCAAAATGAAGCAGAGAAATACAAAACAAATTTTCTTCATAAAAAAGAGCAGCAGCAGCAACAGAAGCACCAACAGCAGCAGCAGCAACAACAACAGAAGCACCAACAGCAGCAGCAGCAGTAGCAGCAACAGAAGCACCAACAGCAGCAATAACAACAGAAGCACCAACAGCAGCAGCAGCAGCAACAACAACAGAAGCACCAACAGCAGCAGCAGCAGCAACAACAACAACAGAAGCACCAACAGCAGCAGCAGCAGCAGCAACAACAACAGAAGCAGCAACAGCAGCAGCAGCAGCAACAACAACAGCAGCAACAACAAAAGAAGCACCAACAGCAGCAGCAGCAACAGAAGCACCAACAGCAGCAGCAGCAACAGAAGCACCAACAGCAGCAACAGAAGCACCAACAGCAGCAGCAACAGCAACAACAGCAGCAACAACAGCAGCAGAAGCAAGCCGCCAACACTTATATATGTACAATAAATCTCATGTGTGAGAAGTCATCATATTTATTTATGATAAAGAGGCGGAGCCCATGAACTGGAGCTCATCTCCATTCACAATGTGATATCACTCGTCATATTAAATAATCCAGTTAAAGTATGAAACCAGTGATGAGGAGGATAACACACTCTCTCCTTCACATCCACACATGAAACCAGTGATGAGGAGGATAACACACTCTCTCCTTCACATCCACACATGAAACCAGTGATGAGGAGGATAACACACTCTCTCCTTCACATCCACACATGAAACCAGTGATGAGGAGGATAACACACACTCTCCTTCACATCCACACATGAAACCAGTGATGAGGAGGATAACACACTCTCTCCTTCACATCCACACATGAAACCAGTGATGAGGAGGATAACACACTCTCTCCTTCACATCCACACATGAAACCAGTGATGAGGAGGATAACACACACTCTCCTTCACATCCACACATGAAACCAGTGATGAGGAGGATAACACACTCTCTCCTTCACATCCACACATGAAACCAGTGATGAGGAGGATAACACACACTCTCCTTCACATCCACACATGAAACCAGTGATGAGGAGGATAACACACTCTCTCCTTCACATCCACACATGAAACCAGTGATGAGGAGGATAACACACTCTCTCCTTCACATCCACACATGAAACCAGTGATGAGGAGGATAACACACTCTCTCCTTCACATCCACACATGAAACCAGTGATGAGGAGGATAACACACACTCTCCTTCACATCCACACATGAAACCAGTGATGAGGAGGATAACACACTCTCTCCTTCACATCCACACATGAAACCAGTGATGAGGAGGATAACACACACTCTCCTTCACATCCACACACTACAGAGGATTTTTTCCCTCTGATAATATTCTCTTACATTTAATTTCCTTGTGTGTTGGAAAAACCATCCCGAGTGATGACAATTCCCACAGTGGGTCATCCAACTGAAGCCTACCAGCTCAGGCTGACACATTTATTTATTTCGTGCCCGTAATCCGTTCTGTATGATGGAATGTCATGAAAATATAGCTAGTTTTCTCTTCATATACACTGATATACAAATACAAACCTTTTCCGACCCTTCCACCCCTCACTCTTTTTCCTTATTTCTACACGTCAAACCTCTGTTAGCCCTCCTTGGGTAGCATTGAAAATTGGGTTGAGCAAGTGTTCTGTTAGAGGGACGGATTGTGAAGGACGTGCCTAGTATGGGCCAACAGGCCTGCTGCTGTGTTCCTCCTTTCTTATGTTCTTCTTATGTTCTTACAAATAAGTCAATGCAGATCTATTCCAGTTAACCCTTTTGGGGCCTAGTTCCTAGTCTTTTGTGTATCCATATGCTGTTGCGCCACCGTCTACAGGATGGATATGGGGTGCACAATAAACTAGCCACTTGCCCCCACACCTCACAGATGCTCCTTACCCTTAACTATCGCCCTTTTTTACCCTACTCAACCTGTCTCAGCGTACATTTAAGTGGATCTTGCTTAGTACAAGTGAAGTAAAGTTTCTTTCACGATGTTAAGGCTGGTTGTCGCCAGGCTGGTTGTCGCCAGGCTGGTTGTCGCCAGGCTGGTGCCAGGATGTATTCTTAGGAATATAATATAGTTTAAAAAATACTGAATCAGCGTTGTTTCCATATGTAATTGTGTATTTTATATATATCATGTAGTCCAACGTTCGTCCCTTTCCCTTATCTTTCCTTTTTTGCATTTAAGTTTTTGTCATGTTCTGTGAGAATGGAGATATCTTCCTAAATTCCATTTCTCCTGTGTATGGGATAAGTGATCCTGAGAGATGGTAATTCCCAACAGTAACTGCAGCTGTGCTGGAAGGAAACCCTTGAAACTGTCGTAGCTGCTGAACCTTTAATGGAAGACTTGACGATATCATTCTCCTGCTGAAGTGTAGGAGAATGAAATGTGTCAGCTCAGGCTGACACATTTCAACACTATGTATGTAACCCATCCTGTGTGATGGAATACGATGGAAACATAACTAGCTTTTATTCTCACTCTGAAGCCCCTCATTAAGAATAGGGTAGCACCAAACTGCTAATTTATTAAATTTTGCTAAATAAAAAAAATCCTCTATATACCATTAGCATAATGATCCTATATAACTCCTACCCCACACAATTTACTCCAATCCTGCACTCCTACCACCTCTTACAGTCCTTTTAGTCCATCCTCTCTTTCTCTATCATTTCCTTCCTCCTAATGCATTACTCTCCTGCCTCCTACTGCAGTACCTTTCTTTCCCCCGTATATAAATCTGAGTTACACCCTATTTCTCCTTCTCTCACTATATCTCCCCTTTCCCCCATCTTCCTTTATATCCCTCCCTCTGTCCCTTTGCATCCCTCCGCCATCCACTTCTCCAACACACACACACACACACACACACACACACACACACACACACACACACACACACTCGTGTACGTCTGGCTTCACAATCACAGGCAGCAGCTGGTCTCTCACAGCAGTTTCCAAAACGTATCCAGAATTCAAGAAGAGGCAACAGCCTCTTTTATATTAGTAGTAGGAAGAGTAAAGACCACTCTAATGTTTGTGGTGATGGTGAGGCGCCATCTTGATGCTTGTGGTGGGGAGATTAAGGAAAATATCTTAATGAAGGTGAGGTGGTACTCGGTGTACCGAACTCTCACTGTTTACAAAGATGAAAATACAACTAACCTCTGTGTATCATGTGTGATACAATTTAACGACCGGATAAAGTCAAAAACTTTGAACTGATTATACGTAAAAATTAGGCCCAGTCTAGCATGGGGCAGTAGGCCTACGGTGCTTCCAGCGTGGACCAATAGGCTTACAAAAGTGTTTCAGTATAGGTCAGTAGGTCTACAGCATTGTTTTTCGAGTCTTTTGATACCAGCATAAAATCATAATGAATAGAGAAATCATTTTTTATATCTTCCAGATATAATGACAAATTCTAATAAAATATATTCACAAATTTTCAGTTGTGATATGGCACTGACACTTTAAAAATAAAAGTTAAAGAACAGCAAGGTAAGAGACACCTGAGAACTTTTTTTTCAAGAGTTTTAGAAATTGTGAAGAAATTATTAATGCAATGGAAATACCTTCGTTGTTATTATTATTACTATTATTATTATTATCATCCTCATAACTAAGCGGTAAACCCACATACAGCGCTGCAAATACCATCGCTAAAAGACAGCAAGAGACGAGATATGAACATGTAAATTTATAAACAATATACACAAAGTGAGGTGTGACCTCTCAGTGTACATGACTGAGTTAATATAACTCTCTATTGTAGGAGTTAAGATATTCTTGATGAACATATATTTACAATGACACCAGTAGTAACAAGCACATTAACTGACAACAAAGGTGGCATCAAGTTAAAGATACTGCAGCTGTATTGGTAATATTAACAGCAGCTGCAACATGACCAGTAACAACAGAAATAGTAGACGTTACTAAAAACTTAAGCAACAATTTGCACAGTAACAGTAGCAGTAGCACAATAGGCAGCAGCCTGCATCAACATTAACAAGTGGTAGCTGCCTATGTTGTCATGTCCAGCAGCTTCAGCAGCAGCAGCAGAAAGTTAATGGTTCTCACAGGTGTTGAGATCCATCCATCAGTACCCTGGGGTTACATATTATTCCCCCATATATCTTGTCATGCCCAGCCCTCTCAGTTGTCACTAGTGTCCCGGGTGTCCTTTATTGTTTTCAAGTTCTATTTAGCATGGTAAATACTCCTCTAGTCTGGAAATGGCTCTCATTTCCCTCCGAATATCTCTTGGCAATTGTATTCAACTCTTCACAGAGTGCTCTGTCATTCTCCGTGAATGCTCGCCCTTCCTCTCCTAAGT
The DNA here is from genome assembly GCA_009830355.1 of Cherax destructor. Classification (NCBI taxonomy): domain Eukaryota; kingdom Metazoa; phylum Arthropoda; class Malacostraca; order Decapoda; family Parastacidae; genus Cherax; species Cherax destructor. The sequence continues at coordinate 287,065 of WNWK01000182.1, read as the reverse complement.
TAAGAACCTGAGCGTTCACTGTGACTTTCCTTACGAAACCTTAGAACATTTGCTTCTTGCTCCTCTGCTTCTCTCCTTACTCGTTCATATTCCTTGTTAGTATTAACTGACTTTTGGTTCTGACTTTCCAATATTTCTGTGCTTGCGTGTGCACTCTGCCTGTACCTTATCTTTCACCAGGGTGTATATTTTACAGAGGTAAATACGGGGGTCGGAAGATGTCTTTCATAGTGAATGTTTCCTTGTGTGTATCGACTCCAAATGTGCACAATGGAGGCTGTGTACCCGTGTAGGTGGGAGATGGAGAGTCAGGTCGGGTGTTTGCTCAGCCACGGGTACATCACTGTGTACTCACCTAATTCTTGCTTAGTTATGTCTTCAGGTGTAGAATTATAGCTCCTGGCCCCTCCTGACTCTTATTAACCAACATGACTGATTTCTGGCCTCTAGGACCTTATATCTATTCTTGATGCTGTGTATGATGTTTGCCTCTCCCTATTCATCGCGTGCTTTTCCACTTCCTTTCCAACCTAGGACTGAAAATGCATTTTTATATTTCCCTATGGCTCATCTACTTCTTTTATTGCCCTCCATGTCCACTGAGTCCCTCTCTTCGCATTTCAACCTGTCTTATTATTGTTATTCTATCTTAAAACCTTAAAGTATTCACAAGTCAAAATTTGCTATTTTCGAATCCATGCTAGATGGCTCTCACAGATCCAAGGTGCTCTACTATTCCCTTCACTTTCTAGTATTTAAGCCAGTATGCTAGTTAGCAAAATTATTCTATTGTTTATTTCTTCATTTATTTTTCTTCTTGTGTACTGGGATGGCAGTTACAGGTTTACTGCTGTCTGGCAGTTGCTCCATTTATACTGATGTCCACATCCTTGCTAAAGGGCCGCACAGGTCCTCTGTTCCTCTTTGCAGCACATAAGGTGGCTGGTCCCTCTGCTTGTGTAGCAAACCTGTGCAGTGTTCCTCACTTTTTGTGCTCATGGTTACCTTATCTAATTTCCTTAAGCCTTCTCTTTTTTTCTTCATTATAATTTCTTTTAATCCTTGATGTTCACCCATTCTTCCTCTTATCCCGGCATCTGCAGAATTACACAGTGAACACCTTTTTTGAACCTTTCATTCATTTTCGTGCACACCTTCCTGACATAGTGTCAGCCAACAGTCACTTTACCTGCTACTTCACTCTCATCTTCCATACTGTGTCAGGCCCCCCCTCCTACAGTCACTTTACCTGCTACTTCACTCTCATCTTCCATACTGTGTCGGGCCCCCCCCTCCTACAGTCACTTTACCTGCTACTTCACTCTCATCTTCCATACTGTGTCAGGCCCCCCCTCCTACAGTCACTTTACCTGCTACTTCACTCTCATCTTCCATACTGTGTCGGGCCCCCCCCTCCTACAGTCACTTTACCTGCTACTTCACTCTCATCTTCCATACTGTGTCGGGCCCCCCCTCCTACAGTCACTTTACCTGCTACTTCACTCTCATCTTCCATACTGTGTCGGGCCCCCCCTCCTACAGTCACTTTACCTGCTACTTCACTCTCATCTTCCATACTGTGTCGGGCCCCCCCTCCTACAGTCACTTTACCTGCTACTTCACTCTCATCTTCCATACTGTGTCACTATGCAACAACTTGGGCTCTAGTTTTTAACTTTTCCTTCCGTCATTTTTTGTAACTGTCTTTGAGCTTCTCTTCCTACCTTTGTGTAGACATTCCTACCTCTTCTTTGTTTCCTACGTTCATGCTCTTTTACTCTTTATTATATTAATAAGAAAGTGCTAAAATGCGTGGGAGTCATACAGTAAGTGGAAGATGAGAGGAGGTCAGGTCTGATTCAAAGAAGAGGAGTTCCACTTTCTTTAATTAAGCAAGAAGGCAACCCCTTTCCCCTTTGAAAGACTTGTTGCTCTTGACCTTTGCTTCAATGCATTTTTATTCATATTTTATTCATTAAGGAACGCTAAACCCGTAAGGATCATGAAGTGCCTGGAGAATGGAAACAATCATATTCAATTAAAAAAAAAAAAAGGTTAACTGCCCTTCACAAGAGTCAAGGTTCCTCCTCTCTTGCAGTGCACATCTTTGTAAACTATGGAACTAAATGTTGTTTTTTATATTCCCCTTTCTTCCTTGCTGGTACACGCGCGTACTCAGCTCCCTGACGTATCTTAAGTAACCCCTGTGTCATCCTGTGCACTTTCTTGCCTTTCGTTTATCTTTCCCATTTATCTTCATTCACGAAGTCATTTATTGCTCGTATATTTGAGTTGTCTAGCATGCTGGTTAATGAGGCTTGAAAATCACAAGTTTCTTTAGCGTCTGGTCCTTTGTGTAATTTCCGATTCTTCCAGCAAACTTCTTTGTGATGAAAATTTCCCATGATAAGTTTTTGCTTCGCGCTCCTTTCTCTTGTTTCCACCTTCTTTGGTTAATAGTTCCTGAAGCCTTCACTATAAACGTGTGTGCACGTGGGTGCTTCCTAAGCTAATACACGCCAATAGATTTCGAAGAAGCTCATACGGTCATGAGAAAGTTTATGAGCGCTCAGGGTCGAAGTTATTGTTTGTCTTCATGTTACAGGAGCTGCAAGGGAGCAGCAGCTGACTTCTTAAGACTGCCGGATAGAGTCATCATCCCCAGGGATTAGCGAACAGTCGGCACACCTATCACATCCGTTCCTCCATTCCTCTCTGTGAGCAAGTGCACAGGAATCATCCCCAGCTGGGCACCAACGCCCACACTGGTGAGCCGGTGAATGGGCACCCAACCTGGCCACTGTGAACACTGCTGTGATGGACTCAGCACCCGCCCACTGTGTGACTGTCTTAACTCCAGACCACTCTGTGAGTGTCTCAACACACGCCCACTGTGTGACTGCCTCAGCACCCAGCCACTGTGACTGCCTTAATTCCAGACCACTGTGTGACTGCCTCAAAACACGCCCACTGTGTGACTGCCTCAACACCTAGCCACTCTCTTGTGACTGCCTTACGAAGTGACCACTGTTTTTATAAACTTGGGTAAAAGAAAATAAGCCGTGACTTGATAAGGATTTTAACAGGTAGAAACACTGCCCAAATAAAAGCATGTTCTACAAAGTGTCTTTTCTTCACTATTGTCGGCAGCACGTTATTTATAACCTGGTTCACAGCAAAAGTTGCTCATAGAATACTGGGCCAGTAAAATATATCAGCCTTTCCCCCAAAGGATAAGATAAATGCACTCCACATGATAGTTCATTTAGATGTCTTCCGGCAGGCTGCCCTACGACATAAACATTATGCATGGGAATATAGAGGTTGAGATCAAACGGAAATGAACAAAATGTAATTCGCTCGAAAACACCCATCCAATATGTTGGACAGTAGTTGATCTTACACTAAATGATCCCTCAGATAATACTAATCTAGAATAAACCTTTTTTTTTATTAACACATAGGCCGTTTCCCACCAAGGCAGGGTGGCCTGACAAAGAAAAACTTTTATCATCATTCACTCCAGCACTGTCTTGCCAGAGGCGTGCTTACACTACAGCTACAAAGCTGCAACATTAACACCCCTCCTTCAGAGTGCCGGCACTGTACTTCCCATCTCCTGCGTGAAACAACGGAGTTCAGCGATGCCAAAAAAGATGTCAATAGGTAACGAGTTCCACGGATCAGCTACTAAGTGAAAAAAATTATCTACATAGCACTCTTTGAATAACAATGTTTACACACACTGCCTATGAGAATGTATTGGTCTGCCTATCAAGTAGCAATAAACGCAACCACAGAAATATATGAAGCTCTGAAGACAGGAAATGAATGATGGCTCATGAGGCTGGCGATGGTAAGGTAGCAGGGGTTGTGCCGGCTCACGCCTCTACTCATCAAAGGGAAGCAAGACACGAGTGAGAGGGTCGTTCCCTGATCGTTGTTTTGTATTAGGCAGTGATATTGTTTTTGCTGGCGGGTGACTGACGCCGGGGACAAGTGGCATCCTTGAGGAGGATCCCCGTCCAAAGGTTACCACAACATCCCCCAGCCCCAGCCCCGCCCCCCACCACGCCCACACGGAACTACTGGCCATGACAGACACATTCACACACATTTACACACACATACATACATACATACATACACACGAACACACACAGTGCCTATGACAAAATGGTAACTAACACACACACACACAAACACACACACACACACACACACACACAAACACACACACACGCCCCCGGTGGCCTAGTGGGTAAAGCTCTCGCTTCACGCACGGAGGGGCCGGGTTCAATTCCCGGTGGGGCAGAAACATTTCGAAGTGTTTCCTTACACACACACACACAATACATACAACCAATACATACAACAGGCCTAGTGTCTAATTGACATGTGCCTAGGACAAAATGGTAACTAACTAACTAACTAACACACACACACACATACATTTTAATATTTACATGTAAGACTTCTTCATGGTTAATTATGAAGAGATCCTTGAAGCATTCTAAAATCAAATGTCCTACATGGGCTCGTAACAAAGCCTGGTGGTCGCAACAGCTTATTAAAGAGTTAATGACTAGCTTCCTGGTGGGGTCTAGTGACTAAGACAACCCACATCTCTCTTTCTCTGGTCTTGAAAACTCTCCTTAAATTACATGACCAACCTGAACAAGTCAAGGCTTGACACTGTCATGTTTAGTCTTATACTTTGTCCAGGAGACTGAGAAAGGACCTAGAAAGTGGTGTATACTCAAGACGTGCCTTGAACTTCATATAAGAGTTTCAAACAACCCCAGTTGGTTTACCCACTGCCTGGCACAACACTCTTCCCACAACTACCTCAGACTCCTCCTTATTCCTATACTATATTGTTCATCCTTGCCCATTGCATGAAATTACCACCTTCAGTAATCATTAACATTCAGCAACTGCGCTGTAACGGTGCAAGTTAGTTTTGTGTCTTTCTAATAAGGGTCCGCAAAAAAAAAAAATGCTAGGGCATCGAAGAGTCAAATTTCTTTATCATAATACTCTCTTACTCATTGATCATAATACTCTCTTACACTCATTGATCATCTTAATCTAATCAAGATATTAAACACGGTCGTCAAGTGGCGAGTGATACATGAACACCTTAAGAAACCTTATCTTAACACCACGTGCAATCGTTATCTTTAAACCAACCACATGAGAAACTGAGGTTTTATATAAAATGGTAGACACCAACCATCTGTGTAAGTGTCGAGTGTAAGTCAGGTCGACACCTTGCAGCTGCTCTCTTGGGGTGTAAATCAGGAAGGCACCTTGGAGCTTCTCTCTCAGGAAGGCACCTTGTTGTTTCTCTCTCGAGTTTCAATCAGGAAGATATCTTGCTCTGAATCACGTTATTTTCTGTATGTGGCAGCAGTCAGTTGTTAGCACTGTAGAGAGAAATGTAACCCGTAGTTCAAGGTGACCTTTCTCCATGGAAGACCGTTCGGCTCACAACTGAAGGAACTCTGGTCTGATTTCTAGGCGGGGAGACGAATGCAAATCTCCGTACGTTTAAAAGGACACGTGAGCAAACACTAGGACATATTTATTAGAAAACTTTTCGGTCCTGGGACCTTGATCACTTCTAACCAATTTGTCGGTATCAATTACCAAGGTTTATACCAAAAACTCCATACACCGGATGATGTTCCTGTTCGCCTAGCAGTAAACAGGTACTTAGGTGTTAGTTGACTGATGAGAGTGACATTCTGGGAGTCTGTTAGTAAATCTTAGATAAAACTGAGCCATGGAAATGAACTGAGCTAAGATAAAATAATTTTTGGCCAGTAAATTTAATCGTGTTATAAAACAACGCATCCCCTTTGAATTTCATTATTTTTTTGCATTCTATTTGCAGAAAAAATATATTTGTTAATCTAATTTAGATTACTAAATAAGATCAGCGAGAAGGTAACGTCTGGCAGAGGGGGAGACACACTCGTCGCTTAAATAGTTTGAAATCGAACGTTCGTCTTTGTCGGTGGAGAATAGGTTGAATACCAACGACACGAACTTTACCATGTGTGCCACAGGTCTGTGGGGCAGGTCCACAGCAGGGGTAGGTCTGTGGAGGAGATCCACAGCAGGGAAAGGTTTGTGGACCTGGTCCACAGAAGTGGGAAGGTCTGTGGTTCTTGTCTACAGCAAGTAATTGGAGACTTATCATATCAAATATTACAATTATATTTTTTCAGTGTTTATCGACTTGATGTAATAATATCGTCATTCTGTCTTATTAATGCTAATACGATGACTAGTGAATGTTTCAACATAGAATGATAATTCCTGAGCATAAGCAACTCTATACCTGCTGGAATAACCCTCTGAAACTGTCGCAGCTACTGATCCTTGAGGGTCGCAGCTACTGATCCTTGAGGGGTCGCAGCTACTGATCCTTGAGGGTCGCAGCTACTGATCCTTGAGGGTGGCAGCTACTGATCCTTGAGGGTGGCAGCTACTGATCCTTGAGGGTGGCAGCTACTGATCCTTGAGAGTCGCAGTTACTGATCCTTGAGGGTCGCAGCTACTGATCCTTGAGAGTCGCAGCTACTGATCCTTGAGGGTCTCTGCTAGTAGCATAAGTGTGTGTCTGTCAAGTCCTCATGTTCTCTGTTACTTCTATTCCTTTTCTTCCATTTTTTCATTCATAATTTTAAATACTGCATTATCAAAATCTGTTACAATTATTTTATTTATATGAAGCATTAAACCCTTGTGGATCCTTCAACTAAATGCGTGGTGAAGGCTCGATCTTCCGTTTGAAAGCCACGAGACAAACACTATTTTGGCAGCTAAAGTTACCCTAACAAAATTTGTGTATAAATTACTAAATTTCAAAAGAAAAAATTTCGTTTTTTCTTTTTAGGTCTCACTGCCTCGGTGGGATACGGCCGGTTTGTTGAAAAAAATATTTAATTTATAACAATATATTTAAAAGAATACATAAACACAAAGTATAATATAAAATTAAATACCAACTCACACATCTCAAACAATGTTGGAAGCAAAGTCATTCTTAGAAATACGCAAACACAGAACCCATAAATCATCTCAACGTTATTGCAATATAAAGTTAATAATAAAATGCAACGTCATCTCAGCATACCTCAGAAACACAGTTCCTGGTTTGTACAAATGTGTCAGCACCGTGTGTGTGGTAAGGAGCTGTGGCTGACCTCGAAGTTTGACTGACCGAGCTGTGGCTGACCCCGAAGTCTGACTGACCGAGCTGTGGCTAACCCTGAAGTCTGACTGACCGAGCTGTGGCTAACCCCGAAGTCTGACTGACCGAGCTGTGGCTGACCTCGAAGTCTGACTGACCGAGCTGTGGCTGACCTCGAAGTCTAACTGGCCGAGCTGTGGCTGACCCTGAAGTCTAACTGGCCGAGCTGTGGCTGACCCTGAAGTCTGACTGACCGAGCTGTGGCTGACCCCGAAGTCTGACTGACCGAGCTGTGGCTGACCCCGAAGTCTGACTGACCGAGCTGTGGCTGACCCCGAAGTCTGACTGACCGAGCTGTGGCTAACCCCGAAGTCTGACTGACCGAGCTGTGGCTGACCCTGAAGTCTAACTGGCCGAGCTGTGGCTGACCCTGAAGTCTAACTGGCCGAGCTGTGGCTGACCCCGAAGTCTGACTGACCGAGCTGTGGCTGACTCCGAAGTCTGACTGGCCGAGCTGTGGCTGACCCTGAAGTCTAACTGGCCGAGCTGTGGCTGACCCCGAAGTCTGACTGGCCGAGCTGTGGCTGACCCTGAAGTCTGACTGGCCGAGCTGTGGCTGACCCTGAAGTCTAACTGGCCGAGCTGTGGCTGACCCCGAAGTCTGACTGGCCGAGCTGTGGCTGACCCTGAAGTCTAACTGGCCGAGCTGTGGCTGACCCCGAAGTCTGACTGGCCGAGCTGTGGCTGACCCTGAAGTCTGACTGGCCGAGCTGTGGCTGACCCTGAAGTCTAACTGGCCGAGCTGTGGCTGACCCCGAAGTCTGACTGGCCGAGCTGTGGCTGACCCTGAAGTCTAACTGGCCGAGCTGTGGCTGACCCAAAGGTCTGACTGGCCGAGCTGTGGCTGACCCTGAAGTCTGACTGGCCGAGCTGTGGCTGACCCTGAAGTCTAACTGGCCGAGCTGTGGCTGACCCCGAAGTCTGACTGGCCGAGCTGTGGCTGACCCTGAAGTCTGACTGGCCGAGCTGTGGCTGACCCTGAAGTCTAACTGGCCGAGCTGTGGCTGACCCCGAAGTCTGACTGGCCGAGCTGTGGCTGACCCTGAAGTCTAACTGGCCGAGCTGTGGCTGACCCCGAAGTCTGACTGGCCGAGCTGTGGCTGACCCTGAAGTCTGACTGGCCGAGCTGTGGCTGACCCTGAAGTATAACTGGCCGAGCTGTGGCTGACCCCGAAGTCTGACTGGCCGAGCTGTGGCTGACCCCGAGCTGAGAATGAGACACACAGGTCACCTATGTGGTCATGGGATGTGTGTCAGTGTTCCTTAATATAGTTTAACACTACTTAGGTAAGAGACAAGCTGGAACGCCTTGATAATCTTATATGAACGTGAGCTCCCATAATCGCCTGTCGCTGCTACCAATATATGAAGACTTAAACCACTCACACTAATATTTATATATAACTTAAAATTAATTTTGATATTAATCTGCGAGTAAAAAGTAAAAAAAAAAACAGATTAAGTCTGTTGCGGAGGTAATATAAATATTTAAATGCAAATGAAGTTAGAGAAATACATAATTTCTTTGATACGGTATCTAAGAAAATTAAGATGTCAGCTGTAACTACATGAAGATGTCAGCTGTGACTACATGAAGATGTCAGCTGTGACTACATGAAGATGTCAGATGTGAAAACATGAAGACGTCAGCTATATGTACATGAAGACTTCACTCGAAAGTACATGGATACGTCAGCTGGGGAGACAATGTAAACTGGACATTATGTGACGGTACAGATGGCTGGATATGAGCCAGTGTGTAGTGTAGTTCCCACTGCAGAGCATAACTGGTCGACGTAGCCCGGGGTGCGCGGCGATATATATATAACATTTTTGATCCCATCTCTAAGATATATAATCATCAAGTAGGATGCCACCCAGAACAGTCGACTAACTCCCAGGTACTTACTTCCTGCTAGTTGACCATGACATATGGAAGAAGACTGACCTTAACTTCTCGTTCCGCCTGACAATCGAACCCAGATCTCTTCGGTTGTGAGCAAAGCTTTGTAACATTGGCTTGGTGGACCAAGGCAGGTGTAGCAGTGTTGATGCCCCAGCCCAAGCCACTTAAACACACCTGAAAGCAAGTGGAGCCAGGTGTACACTTAGCATTGCATGCCAGCCACTTCAGCACACCTGGTTACGGGCGTAGGTACAGAAGGTGTGGACGGAGCACAATATCTTATAGACACACCCACGCCCTATATAGCTACCCCCTTCCCCATCCCATTCTTGGTGAGCAAGCTCGTAGGTGGTGCTCAAGGCCTGGGTACGAGGCCAGGGTACGAGGCCTGCGTACGAGGCCTGGGTGCGAGGCCTGGGTACGAGGCCAGGGTACGAGGCCTGTGTACGAGGCCTGGGTGCGAGGCCTGAGTACGAGGCCTAGGTACGAGGCCTGGGTACGAGGCTTCGGTGCGAGGCCTGGGTACAAGGCCTGGGTATGAGGCCTGCATACGAGGCCTGGGTACGAGGCCTAGGTACGAGTCCTGGGTACGAGTCCTGGATACGAGTCCTGGGTACGAGGCCTGGGTACGAGGCCAGGGTACGAGTCCTGGGTACGAGTCCTGGGTACGAGGCCAGGGTACAAGGGCTGGGTACAAAGCCTGGGTACAAGGCCTGGGTACGAGTCCTGGGTACGAGGCCTGGGTACAAGGCCAGGGTACATGGCCTGGGTACCAGTCGTAGTAGGGTCATGATAGACCAAGTGGACCTGGAGTTGTATTGGAGTGTGGCGGCTGTGATGGTATCTTATAATAGCACTAATTAAGGTCTTCCTCTAATCCATCATAATTTCCTATAAGCGCAGTGATTAACACTATCATCGTAGTCTCCTCAGACAGGGTGGTTTTCTGCCCCTGTGTTTGTGGGCGCCTATGTGTGTTTTTTTCAATGTTTTGTATATTTGTTTTTGTTTGTGCTCGCGTGTTTGTGTACACACATGTGTTTGTAAGTGTGTGTGTGTGTGTATGCATGCGTATGTTTGTATATTTGTGTGTCTTGGTGTACGATTCTGTAAATATGTATTGATAAAGCCAAGAGTAGAGCTATGTTGATGGTGTCTCGACCTCAGTGTAGTTATGCACATATGAGTGTTGTATATATGTACTAGGGATGTGCCAAAGTATCGGTATCGGCCATTTTTACGGTAGCGGTGAAAAAAAATGGGCCAATACCAGCCGATATTTTTTTTTAAATATTAATATTGCACGTTTGTTTAAAAATATCAACATTAACATTATTTCACGAATGTGAGGGTTACTCATACGCACATGCACACGCACATATGCGCGCGCGCATAGACAGAGACACACACACACACACGCACAATCGACAAATGCCTTTGACAACAAGTACATAATACAAGAGGCCAAGTAAAGAGTAATAACTAGGTTAAGTTATTTAATATCTAACCTTCTTGTGTAATTTAATACTAATTGTACAATAAGCATTCCCTTATATATTGAACATAATCATTATAATTTCAAGAGTAAAAAATAAAGGAAAAGTATCGGTATCAGTCGAAAATTGGGTATCGTCCCATCCCTAGTGTATACGATGTGAATGTGTAAGTCTGTCCCTGTATGTGTGTGTGTGTATGTGTGTCTATGTGCGCAAGTATGTGTGGATGCATGTGACTGAAGAAGAAACCTTCTTTCAGCCTGAGCTTACACGATACTGAGCACCAATCTTCGATTCCCCCCCTCTCTCTCTCTCTCTCTCTCTCTCCTCTCTCTCTCTCCTTCCTTCTCCCTCCCTCCTTCCACGTAAGCACAACTTCAGCTGTGCTGAAACTTCTGAAGCTGCCGTAGCTGCTGAAACAACAGTGAAACACTTGATATCTTCATCGCCCTACTGAAGCTGTTAGCCTCAAGCTAACGTTTCATTACTCCTTAAATGAAACTTATTCCATCCGGACAGGGAAACTAATTCTAGTATGTGATGGAATATAACTAGGTAAACACAGCTAGCTTATTTTCCTATCACCTAGAATATAGCAGCCGGACACCGCAGGTGCACACAAATTATGAACAAAACTTTTCCTAGTTATTGTCCTGTCTATTTCCTTCTTTATATCTTGCATCTTTCTTCCTTTAACTTTCTACCAGCTCCTCTCTCTCTCTCTTCTCCCCATTAACCTCTTCCAATCCCTTCCTGTCTCCCTCTTCCCTTCTCCCTCCCCTCCACCTGGTCAGACAAGGCCCCCCAGTGTGCTACACAAACAGTAAACACGGGGGAGCCGCAAATCACTACTCTGGTATACAACCTGGATGTAGCCACCCACTGCTCATCACCTCAACCCAACCCTCAAATGAGATTTGATGACAGCCTCACCATGAGGGCAGCAAGTGTTGCCTTCCCTCCCCGCTATTCCACCATCACCCGCATTACTCTATATTCATGGGGTCATGCAGATGCCTGAGGGAATGGAAGACATTCAAGCTCCATTTAAGGAACTGAAGAACATGTCCAGTTCCCCAGATCAAGAGTCCACTCACCAACCACAGTCTTCAACGCCACCACCAACATTTTCGTTTGATATCTGTCATATTGTCATATTGTGGGAGGCAATGAAAAGATTATATAGCCACATAATGGGTCTAAGATCTGGGCCCCCAACTATTTTTTTAACTGGTGTGGATTTTGATAATTACATATTTGAAAATTTATTTTAATATGAAAAATTCCCAAAATTCTTAATATGTTTCATATTTAAGTACATAATGATGCAAGTTGTAAGAATAATTCTGCTGAGAGAGTTGACATTTGGTTAGATCTACATCAGCGGTGGTGTAAACACCCCAGAGATATTTGTAGCAGAGTTGTATTAATATTAACGAATCTGATGATTTCTCTGGCTGGGTCATAGACATGAAGTTTTTCTTATGTCACAGTGTGATGATAAATGTCCAGACGAGTTTTAGTTCTCTCTGTATCACACTGATGAAATTCTGTTATAATTCTTTGCGTATTTCTGCCCTCACGTTGTTCGTGGTCAACCTAAACTAAATTGAACTCCATTGAGAACATATACGCCCCTGACTGACTCATCAGTACTATCATGCTCCTTGAGAACATCCTGACTGACTCATCAGTACTATCATGCTCCTTGAGAACATCCTGACTGACTCATCAGTACTATCATGATCCTTGAGAACATCCTGACTGACTCATCAGTACTATCATGATCCTTGAGAACATCCTGACTGATTCATCATTACTATCATGCTCCTTGAGAACATCCTGACTGACTCATCAGTACTATCATGACTCCTTGAGAACATTCTGACTGACTCATTCTAATGTAGAACATCAATCAGTCTATCATGTAGAACATCCTGATCTTGCTGGAACATTACTGATCATGTACTATCATGCCTGAGAACATCTCTGAGATACATTCCTGAGAACATCTGACTGACTATCAGTACTATCATGCTCCTTGAGAACATCCTGACGCTCATAGACTCATGTATCATTTGAGAACATCCTGCTGACTCATCATACTACATCCCTTAGAAATCCTGCTCTCATAGTACTACATGTCTTGAGAACATCTCTGACTCATCAGTACTATCATGTCTTGAGAACATCCTGACTGACTCATCAGACTATCATCATCCTGAGAACATCCTGACTGACTCATCAGTACTACATGTCCTTGAGAACATCCTGACTGACTCATCAGTACTATCATGCCCCTGAGAACATCTGACTGACTCATCAGTATACCATGATCTTGAGAACATCCTGACTGACTCATCAGTACTATCATAGCCTGAGAACATCCGATGATCATGTATATCGGATGCTCCTAGAACATCTACCCTGACTCATCAGACTATCATGTCTTAGAACTATCCTGACTGACTCATCAGTACATGCCCTTGAGTACATCCTGACTGACTCAGAATCAGGACTATCATCTCCTTGAGAACATCTGACTCAGACTCATCAGTTATTCCTGAGATGCTGACTCAAGTCTTATCCTGAGCTGACTCAAGATCATGTCAAAGGTTATCCTGACTCAGAATCATGATCCTAGTGACTGAGTCAGGTTATTCCTTGAGCTGGACTCAGAATCAGGTTATTCCTTGGAGACTGGACTCGAAGTCAGGTTATTCCTGAGCTGGACTATCATATTCTGAGATACAGGTTATTCCTGGAGCTGGACTCAGAAGTCAGGTTATTCTCTGGACGACTGGACTCAGAAGTCAGGTTATTCTGGAGCTGGAGAACATCTGACTGACTCAGAAGTCAGGTTATTCCTGGAGCTGGACTCCAGAAGTCAGGTTATTCCTGAGCTGGACTCAGAAGATCAGGTTTATTCCTGGAGCTGGACTCCAGAAGTCAGGTTATTCCTGGAGCTGGACTCAGAAGTCAGGTTATTCTTGGAGCTGGACTCAGAAGTCTGGAGCTGACTTATGTTATCCTGGAGCTGGACTCAGAAGTCAGGTTATTCCTGGAGCTGGACTCAGAAGTCAGGTTTTTCCCTGGTGACTAGTCAGTTCTGGCTGACTCGAAGTCAGGTTATTCCTGGAGCTGGACTCAGAAGTCAGGTTATTCCTGGAGCTGGACTCATCAGGTATTGAGTCTAGAGTTATTCCTGGAGCTGGACTCAGAGTCAGGTTATTCCTGGAGCTGGACTCAGAAGTCAGGTTATTCCTGGAGCTGGACTCAGAAGTCAGGTTATTCTGGAGCTGGACCAGAAGTCAGGTATTCTTGAGCTGACTCAGAGTCAGGTTATTCCTGGAGCTGGACTCAGAGTCAGGTTATTCTGGAGCTGGACTCAGAGTCAGGTTATTCCTGGAGCTGGACCATCAGGTTACTGAGCTGGACCAGAAGTCAGGTTATTCCTGGAGCTGGACTCAGAAGTCAGGTTATTCTGGAGCTGGACTCAGAAGTCAGGTTATTCCTGGAGCTGGACTCAGAAGTCAGGTTATTCTTGGAGCTGGACTCAGAAGTCAGGTTATTCTGGAGCTGACTCAGAAGTCAGGTTATTCCTGGAGCTGGACTCAGAAGTCAGGTTATTCCTGGAGCTGGACTCAGAAGTCAGGTTATTCTTGGAGCTGGACTCAGAAGTCAGGTTATTCTTGGAGCTGGACTCAGAAGTCAGGTTATTCCTGGAGCTGGACTCAGAAGTCAGGTTATTCTTGGAGCTGGACTCAGAAGTCAGGTTATTCTTGGAGCTGGACTCAGAAGTCAGGTTATTCCTGGAGCTGGACTCAGAAGTCAGGTTATTCCTGGAGCTGGACTCAGAAGTCAGGTTATTCCTGGAGCTGGACTCAGAAGTCAGGTTATTCTTGGAGCTGGACTCAGAAGTCAGGTTATTCTTGGAGCTGGACTCAGAAGTCAGGTTATTCCTGGAGCTGGACTCAGAAGTCAGGTTATTCCTGGAGCTGGACTCAGAAGTCAGGTTATTCTGGAGCTGGACTCAGAAGTCAGGTTATTCTGGAGCTGGACTCAGAAGTCAGGTTATTCTTGGAGCTGGACTCAGAAGTCAGGTTATTCTTGGAGCTGGACTCAGAAGTCAGGTTATTCTTGGAGCTGGACTCAGAAGTCAGGTTATTCTTGGAGCTGGACTCAGAAGTCAGGTTATTCTTGGAGCTGGACTCAGAGTCAGGTTATTCTGGGGGCTGATCAGGTTATTCTTGGAGCTGCTCGAATCAGGTTATTCTTGGAGCTGGACTCAGAAGTCAGGTTATTCTTGGAGCTGGACTCAGAGTCAGGTTATTCTGGAGTGGCTAGAAGTCAGGTTATTCTTGGGCTGGACTCAGAGTCAGTTATTCTTGGAGCTGGACTCAGAAGTCAGGTTATTCTGGAGCTGGACTCAGAAGTCAGGTTATTCTGGAGCTGGACTCAGAAGTCAGGTTATTCTTGGAGCTGGACTCAGGTCAGGTTATTCTTGGAGCTGGACTCAGAAGTCAGGTTATTCTTGGAGCTGGACTCAGAAGTCAGGTTATTCCTGGAGCTGGACTCGGGGTCAGGTTATTCCTGGAGCTGGACTCAGAAGTCAGGTTATTCCTGGAGCTGGACTCAGAAGTCAGGTTATTCCTGGAGCTGGACTCAGAAGTCAGGTTATTCATGGAGCTGGACTCAGAAGTCAGGTTATTCTGGAGCTGGACTCAGAGTCAGGTTATTCCTGGGCTGGACTCAGAAGTCAGGTTATTCCTGGAGCTGGACTCAGAAGTCAGGTTATTCCTGGAGCTGGACTCAGAAGTCAGGTTATTCCTGGAGCTGGACTCAGAAGTCAGGTTATTCTTGGAGCTGGACTCAGAGTCAGGTTATTCTTGGAGCTGGACTCAGAAGTGTTATTCTTGGAGCTGGACTCAGAAGTCAGGTTATTCTTGGAGCTGGACTCAGAAGTCAGGTTATTCTTCTGGGCTGGACTCAGAAGTCAGGTTATTCTTGGAGCTGGACTCAGAAGTCAGGTTATTCTTGGAGCTGGACTCAGAAGTCAGGTTATTCTTGGAGCTGGACTCAGAAGTCAGGTTATTCTTGGAGCTGGACTCAGAAGTCAGGTTATTCTTGGACTGGACTCAGAAGTCAGGTTATTCTTGGAGCTGGACTCAGAAGTCAGGTTATTCTTGGAGCTGGACTCAGAAGTCAGGTTATTCTGGAGCTGGACTCAGAAGTCAGGTTATTCTTGGAGCTGGACTCAGAGTCAGGTTATTCCTGGAGCTGGACCAGAGTCAGGTTATTCCTGGAGCTGGACTCAGAAGTCAGGTTATTCTTGGAGCTGGACTCAGAAGCAGGTTATTCCTGGAGCTGGACTCAGAAGTCAGGTTATTCTGGGCTGGACTCAGAGTCAGGTTATTGGAGCTGGACTCAGAAGTCAGGTTATTCTTGGAGCTGGACTCAGAAGTCAGGTTATTCTGGAGCTGGACTCAGAAGTCAGGTTATTCCTGGAGCTGGACTCAGAGGTCAGGTTATTCGCGGTTACTGGAGTCAGGTTATCTGGGCTGATCGAGCTATCTGGAGCTCAGGTCAGGTTATTCTGGAGCTGGACTCAGAAGTCAGGTTATTCTGGAGCTGGACTCAGTCAGGTTATTCTTGGAGCTGACTCAGAAGTCAGGTTATTCTGGAGCTGGACTCAGAGTCAGGTTATTCCTGGAGCGGACTCAGAGTCAGGTTATTCCTGGGCTGGACTCAGAAGTCAGGTTATTCTGGAGCTGGACTCAGAAGTCAGGTTATTCTTGGGCTGGACAGAGTCAGGTTATTCCTGGAGCTGGACTCGAAGTCAGGTTATTCTGGGCTGGACTCAGGTCAGGTTATTCTTGGAGCTGGACTCAGAAGTCAGGTTATTCCTGGGCTGGACTCAGAGCAGGTTATTCCTGGGCTGGACTCAGAAGTCAGGTTATTCTGGGCTGGACTCAGAAAGTTATTCTTGGAGCTGGACTCAGAAGTCGGTTATTCTTGGACTGGACTCAGATCAGTTATTCCTGGACTGGACTCAGAGTCAGGTTATTCTGAGCTGGACTCAGATCAGGTTATTCCTGGAGCTGGACTCAGAAGTCAGGTTATTCTGGAGCTGGACTCAGAAGTCAGGTTATTCTGGAGCTGGACTCAGAGTCAGGTTATTTTGGGCTGGACTAGAAGTCAGGTTATTTTGGAGCTGGACTCAGAAGTCAGGTTATTCTTGGAGCTGGACTCAGAGTCAGGTTATTCTTGGAGCGGACTCAGAAGTAGGTTATTCTTGGAGCTGGACTCAGAAGTCAGGTTATTCTGGAGCTGGACTCAGAAGTCAGGTTATTCTTGGGCTGGACTCAGAAGTCAGGTTATTCTTGGAGCTGGACTCAGAAGTCAGGTTATTCTTGGAGCGGCTAGAAGTCAGGTTATTCTTGGAGCTGGTCAGAAGTCAGGTTATTCTTGGAGCTGGACTCAGAAGTCAGGTTATTCTTGGAGCTGGACTCAGAAGTCAGGTTATTCTTGGAGCTGGACTCAGAAGTCAGGTTATTCTTGGAGCTGGACTCAGAAGTCAGGTTATTCTTGGAGCTGGACTCAGAAGTCAGGTTATTCTGGAGCTGGACTCAGAAGTCGGTTATTCTGGAGCTGGACTCAGGAAGTGTTTTCCTGGAGCTGGACTCAGAAGTCAGGTTATTCTTGGAGCTGGACTCAGAAGTCAGGTTATTCTTGGAGCTGGACTCAGAAGTCAGGTTATTCTTGGAGCTGGACTCAGAAGTCAGGTTATTCTTGGAGCTGGACTCGAAGTGGTTCATGTTGGGCTGCTCAGAGTCAGGTTATTCTCGGAGCTGGACTCAAGTCAGGTTATTCTTGGAGCTGGACTCAGAAGTCAGGTTATTCTTGGAGCTGGACTCAGAAGTCAGGTTATTCTTGGAGCTGGACTCAGAAGTCAGGTTATTCTTGGAGCTGGACTCAGAAGTCAGGTTATTCTTGGAGCTGGACTCAGAAGTCAGGTTATTCTTGGAGCTGGACTCAGAAGTCAGGTTATTCTTGGAGCTGGACCAGAGTCAGGTTATTC
The DNA here is from genome assembly GCA_009830355.1 of Cherax destructor. Taxonomy (NCBI): domain Eukaryota; kingdom Metazoa; phylum Arthropoda; class Malacostraca; order Decapoda; family Parastacidae; genus Cherax; species Cherax destructor. Next base: position 269,318 of record WNWK01000182.1, on the reverse strand, counting down.
TTGGAGCTGGACTCAGAAGTCAGGTTATTCTGGAGCTGGACTCAGAAGTCAGGTTATTCTTGGAGCTGGACTCAGAAGTCAGGTTATTCTGGAGCTGGACTCAGAAGTCAGGTTATTCTGGAGCTGGACTCAGAAGTCAGGTTATTCTTGGAGCTGGACTCAGAAGTCAGGTTATTCTTGGAGCTGGACTCAGAAGTCAGGTTATTCTTGGAGCTGGACTCAGAAGTCAGGTTATTCTTGGAGCTGGACTCAGAAGTCAGGTTATTCTTGGAGCTGGACTCAGAAGTCAGGTTATTCTTTGGGGCTGGACTCAGAAGTCAGGTTATTCTCTGGAGCTGGACTCAGAAGTCAGGTTATTCTTGGAGCTGGACTCAGAAGTCAGGTTATTCTTGGAGCTGGACTCAGAAGTCAGGTTATTCTTGGAGCTGGACTCAGAAGTCAGGTTATTCTTGGAGCTGGACTCAGAAGTCAGGTTATTCTTGGAGCTGGACTCAGAAGTCAGGTTATTCTTGGAGCTGGACTCAGAAGTCAGGTTATTCCTGGAGCTGGACTCAGAAGTCAGGTTATTCCTGGAGCTGGACTCAGAAGTCAGGTTATTCCTGGAGCTGGACTCAGAAGTCAGGTTATTCCTGGAGCTGGACTCAGAAGTCAGGTTATTCTTGGAGCTGGACTCAGAAGTCAGGTTATTCTTGGAGCTGGACTCAGAAGTCAGGTTATTCCTGGAGCTGGACTCAGAAGTCAGGTTATTCCTGGAGCTGGACTCAGAAGTCAGGTTATTCCTGGAGTGCGAATGGTTATTCTGGAGCTGGACTCAAAGTCAGGTTATTCCTGGAGCTGGACTCAGAAGTCAGGTTATTCCTGGAGCTGGACTCAGAAGTCAGGTTATTCCTGGAGCTGGACTCAGAAGTCAGGTTATTCCTGGAGCTGGACTCAGAAGTCAGGTTATTCCTGGAGCTGGACTCAGAAGTCAGGTTATTCCTGGAGCTGGACTCAGAAGTCAGGTTATTCCTGGAGCTGGACTCAGAAGTCAGGTTATTCCTGGAGCTGGACTCAGAAGTCAGGTTATTCCTGGAGCTGGACTCAGAAGTCAGGTTATTCCTGGTTGGGCTAGGAACCTGAGTCAGGACGAGGATCAGGTCAGGTTATTGCTGGAGTGGACTCAGGGAAGTCAGGTTATTCCTGGAGCTGGACTCAGAAGTCAGGTTATTCCTGAGCTGGACTCAGAAGATCAGGTTATTCGACTACTCAGAAGTCAGAGTTATTCCTGAGCTGGACTCAGAAGTCAGGTTATTCCTGGAGCTGGACTCGAAGTCAATTCCTGGGCTGGGCTCAAGATCAGGTTATTCCTGGAGCTGGACTCAAAGATAGTAGAACCTCGAGCTTGGAGTGACGGAGACTCATTATTAGACGACTGAAAGTCACATACAATTATGGTGTCAAGATCAGACATATATACAAGTCTGAGTACAAAGATAATAGCAAACAATTCAGCTTGGAGGAGGAACTCAATTATTCAAGCGGGGGGCCACTTATCTGGCGAGTTTTTCAGAACATTGTTTTTAACGCATCCGCTTGTTTAAGGACGTTATAAGCTAGACAGTCCACAACTTTCAACTATGAGGTTCTCAAACGTACGGTTTTTAAAGTATATAATGTTTCAAGACGTTATTTTTATGGTTCTAGACAAGTTCTTGAAGGAGACAGTCAGGATAAAATGAGGAAGGTAGGAGGTATCACTGTTACTGTGATATTATCTATAGCAGTAGCAGCAGCAGCAGCAGTAGCAGCAGCAGCAGCAGCAGCAGCAGCATCAACACCACCACTAGCAGCAGCAGCAGCAGCATCAACACCACCACTAGCAGCAGCAGCAGCATCAACACCACCACTAGCAGCAGCAGCATCAACACCACCACTAGCAGCAGCCGCCCTTCAACGATGAAGCAAAGCTCTGTATTTTTGAGCGACACTTGTTCGAAGTAGAAGCAAAAGTATGTATTTATGAATACAAATACATGTTACTACACATGTGGATGGTTGTATACATGTTACTAAACATGTGGATGGTTGTATACATGTTACTAAATATGTGGATGGTTGTATACATTCACATAATACGAAGCTATTACTAGTTTTTTTATCATAAAGTCTTATATGCAGAGGAGAAATAGTGAAGGCACCAATGACAGTTCCACCTCAACTATTACCACACTTAGAGGCTGAAGGAAGAGACTTTACTATTATCTCTCTTCTTAATTAATTGATGCTCAGATATTTATAAAAGCAAGAATGAATATGCCTCGGGGTCTGCCTTCAATATATGTAATTGTTTCACCACGGGAAGCTTTCCATTAAACTTTTAACTCAGGCGGAAATTATGACTGTGCATGGAACTAGAAGAAGTATTTAAATTTTAATGCTAAATAAGTCTGTACCTCAGTAATAGAACGCTGGGCTCACAACCGAGGAGACTTGGGTTCGAATTCCAGGTGATGCGGGAAAATATAGGCATCACCATTACACCTGCTGCCCGTGTTCACCTAGCAGTAAATATGTTAGTCAGGTGATGTGGATGGCACTCTGAGGCAAGGAAGTAGGTTTAATATACCGTACAAACCTGGAGTATACCTGGAGAGGGTTTCGGGGGTCAACGCCCCCGCGGCTGAGACCAGGCCTCATAACATTGGACTGGGAATTAAAATAAGTTGAGATGGAATAACATCCTAACCTGAAAATCTGATTGGTGTAAAACGTAGCCTCATGGCAATTCAGAATTATTCAGTTCTTTAATTCTTCTACTGTCTTTCAAGTTTTGTGAATGCAGCTTCTCTCTCTTGCCTAGTTTAAAGCAGCTGATTGTCGTATCGTATAACGAAGAATGTCTTATAGCCGGATCAAAAATAAACTACTAAAAAAATATATCAGCCATAAAATACATCTCAAGGAGGAAGAGTGCAACAGCACGCGCGCGCTCGCACACGTGTGTGGGCGTTTGTTTATATTCCGAGTTCCAACACCGAGGTGTGGGCCAGCCAGAGCTGCTTCACACACCAGCACGCACTCTTAAAACACCTAAATAATGACCCAGCCAACCTCAGGCTAAATGTCTGCAAGGACGAGCCAAGCAAACACATTTAAAAATATATATATATATATATATATATATATATATATATATATATATATATATATATATATATATATATATATATATATATATATATATATATATATATACACATTTATTCTTTGTCATTTTACTAATTTATACAGGAGAAGAAGGGGTTACTAGCCCAGGCATTTTAGTTGCCTTTTACTACACGCTTTGCTTACGAAGGAAGAATTCTCACCCACATCCAAGAGGTCATCCAGGAGGTTTGTGTGAGCGAGTTAGGAATGAGTGGAGGCAAATGGTTTTTATGAGCAAGATAACATTTATCAAGGGATTAAGGGAAACCGCTTAGCTGGATGGAAGAAGACAAATGCAGTATAATGCTGTTTTTTATTAACAACGTTTCGCCCACATGGTGGGCTTTATCAAGTCAGAAACCTTGTCAATAAAGAATCGCATTATACTGCATTTGCGTCTACCCATCGTGTCGGTATTTTACATCATTTATCTCCAGTCAGCTGGACTTGAGTCCTGGAGGTGAGAAGTATGGCGCCTGCTCACTGAAGGAGGGGTGGGGGACATGTGGTTTGGAGGGTCATCTGAACTAAACTGTCAACGCGCTTTTGGCATGGTAGCTTTACTATAAGACAAGGAATCATTATTCGGATTATTAACTCCGGATAAGTAATAATGCAGGATAATTCTGGAAAGCCAAGCACTGTGGCATATTTCCATTTCGGTTTCTTTGGTCCTCATCCCTAAGATGCCTCTTGAACAACTCCACTCCCTACTCTCACTGCCACACCTTCAACACAATTGCTCTCTTCATAACACCTGACCACAACCACTACTTATCTCGCTTCCATCAGCCTCAATATCACCACCCACCACCACTTCTCTACCAACACTTCACCCATTACTCTCACGTGTGCTTCCCACGACACAAACTCACGCGTGCTTCCACACACACACACACACACACAGGAGCTGTGACTCTACCCCTGCAACCACAACTATGTGAGTACACATACACACACACACACACACCTTCCTCACATCACAAATACATATCACACTCCTTCCACAAATACCTGTGCTTCAGTTGCGTCACTTCTTGGATGCTCTTCCTTTCCTCTAACACCCCATCCCATAAACACCCCACTTCATAACCTCCACCCCACCCACTTCCACACCATAAACACTGCATCCACAGCACCCCAATCACAAACATCCCTCCTCCATAATCCCCCACCCACATTATAAATATCCCACCCTACCCCTTAAATATCCCTCTCCACAACCCCCTCTCACCGAATAAAAATCCCTCGTCACAACCCCAACCCACCCCACCCGTCCCCAACTCCTGGCTATAAACAAGGTGGCCACACCTCTGCCCCACCTAACCCCAGCCAGGAGAGTATTAGCGGGTTGCCATATACAAGGTGTTATGACAAGGCAGAGGAAGAGTGGGTGGCCGCTGTTAACACCACTCATTACCCTCTCCCAAGGTGATGATAGCTCTTTGGATGCCTCACCAAATCAGTACATGAGAGTGTGAGGAATGCCTCCTACTTTGATGACCACTGTTTCATAAACTGCAACCCACGAGGTCATCACGGGATGTTGTCAACTTTTTTTTTTTTTTTTACTAAAGAATCACTGGCTAAAGATGAGTATTGGAGCTAATATGGACATACATTTAATAGCCTAGCCCTGGACCCGACTTGTCTGGTGCTTGCCTGGTTAACCAGGTTGTTGCTACTGACGGCCGGCTGGCCCAAATATTCAAAACAGCCTAGTTGATCCGGCACTTGGCAACTGTACTTGTCGAAGTTCCTCTTGAAGACTTCTACACTTGTTTCGGCAGTGTTTCTGATATTTTCTGGTTAGATGTTAAATAGTGTGTGGCCACGGATGTTGATTAAAATATTCTCTTATTGTACCCACTGTGATAGGTCAAGGTATCTTATTAATGAAAATAAGATACCAGACAGTTTCCCTAGTTCTTTGTTTACTGTGTCCCAGCCAATTCTCTGACTGATGAAATTAAATTTACTGAATTATAATTTTAGGTAATGAAAGACTGTATATCAGAATGGAAGGAGGGAGTATGGAGGAAGTGAATATGTTCAGATATTTGAGAATGGATTTGTCGGCGGATGGGTCTATGAAAGATGAGGTGAACCATATAAGGGGAAAAAAAGGTGGGTGGTGCATAGAGGAATCTGTTGAGATAAAGAACGTTATCCAAGGAGGTAAAAGGGGGAATATAACATATACTGGTACCAACACTCTTATATGGGTATAAAGCATAGGTTTTAAATGTTGCAGCAAGGAGACTGGAGGCAGTGGAGATGTGTCTGAGGGCAATGTGTGGTGTGAATATTATGCAGAGAATTTGCAGTTTGAAATTAGGAGTGCGGGGTTACAAATTATCCAGGGGGCTGAGGAGGGGTTGTTGAGGTGGTTTGGACATTTAGAGACGATGGAGCTAAATAGGATGACTAGGGTGTATAAGTCAGAGAGAAGGCGGGGGTGGGGTAGTTCTAGTAAAGGTTGGAGGGAGGGGGTAATGGAGGTTTTGTATGCAAGGGGTCTGGACATCCAATAGGTATGTGTGAACTTGTTAGACAGGAGTGGAGGCAAGTTGTTTTTATGACTTGACGTGCTGTTGGAGTATGAGCAAGGAACATTTAAGAAGAGATTCAGGGAAACGGTTAGCCAGACTTGACGCCTAGAGATAGGAAGTACAATGCCTGCACTCTGAAGGAGTGATGGGAAGTACAGTGCCTGCACTTTGAAGGACGGGTGGGGGTACTGAAGTTTGGAGAGGCATCTGAGGTGTACGTCGGCGCTCCTCTGGCAAGACGGTGAAGGGGTGAGTGGTGGAAGTATCGCAAGAGGGAGAACCTTTCCTGTAGAAGAGGCTAGAACTGTGATAGTAAGAGATGGGAGAGAAGCAGTTCAAGACACCTTGGTTTAGGAGTTTGGAGTTTCATACCCTAGGAGACTGTTTACTATTTGACAAGTGCTGATTGTATTTCTTCCTCCAAGAGTTCACTAGTATAACTTCCCAGTGACATCTTATTACTTTCCTGGTAATAAAATGATAATTAATCAATTAGCATTTTATTTTGATTTAATAATATTCTCTTATTAACAGTAATATCACCTTCCCTTGTTAATATGTGTATTAGATTGAATATGTATATTGTTGAGTGACTAAGTCTGACGAATGAGGAGGAAGCTAGACACTAACTGGTAGGCTAAGTGTTAACTAGCAAGTGGTGTACTAGAAGTGCTTAATTTAATGGATTACAGACAGCTGGACTTGAAAATGAGCCTACGGTCAAGAATATGTTGAGTGGTGGAAATATTTATGTGGGCTTTTGCTAAATGACTCTGTTAAGAGTAATAAACAAATTTTTTCAACTTCCGGTACAACAAGAGCAGCAAGTGGAATATTATAACAATAATATTATTATTATTATAATTATTATTATTATTAATGTGAAGGTGGGCACCCATTAACAAAGACAGGGGCATCACATCAACTTTAAAATGGATACAACCATCAAGGTGTAAAATACACTGACCGCAACGTCAGTACTTCCAGCGATGAAATATTGTTGCCGGAGAAAAGGGCACATGTCATCTATCACTCATGGCGATGCGGGAGGTATTTTAGTATTCATTTATATCTCTGAACAAGACATTCAAATATATGTGTAAGAACACAGCACTGCCTAGCATGGGTCAGTAGGCCTGCTGCAGGGCTTCTCCCTTATCTTCTTAAAATATACAGTCTTGTTAACAGTCTTAGCCCACTGGATATTAAGAGCGAGCACCACTGACGACACTTCAGCTGATTTTCAGGAAGTCGAGAGCCTCAAAAGACATTACTTTACCTAAAAGGATTAACGCCAGCCCTGAGAAGAGTGCATCTATACCCCCTGGTGGTAGTAATGATAAACACACTAGACTAGTGAAATGGGATTTGATTATCAGTGTATAAAAAAAATAATATGCATGCCAAAGCAATAACATCAAAGGTAGGTGTGTTTTACATCAAAATGTCGCCTCATACTACCTGGACTGACCCAGGGCGAGCATGGTTATTAGAGGAAGAAGCATCAGAATAATATGTTTCGACTCTCCTCATTCACACAATAGAGACTATCAGCCAGATGCTGTGAGCAGTGGCTGCCAGTTTCCTGTTCGCGCTCAAGACTTTTTAATCGCCTTTTATCTTATATTTATAGTTGTTTCGTTGTGATGTTATAATTTATTATTTATTTTTATGGATGCAGGATAACCTAACCTAACTTAAAAATGTGCTGTAAACCGTATGTGAAGAAGTCACTTAATGGCTCGGATGACAGGTTGAAACTCTTTGTCACCTGCTCTACTGACTATACCTTTTATAACTTGAGAATGCCTCATTCGATCGGCTTTAAATTTTTAACGCTAGTGTACTGTAACTAGGAAAAGACTCTTACAACTACTGACATGTGCATATACTCTCTATATACATACGCTTACCATGTGCTATATATATATATATATATACTTGGAAAAGCTTGTTCTCCAAGCGAAATATTGTCAATAACGGTATCCATTTTGCCAAAGGATCCATTAGTTTGTTGGTTTAACAGGCTTATTCCCAATATTATCCAAATTTAGGGAGCGTACGCACAAACCATATACGTACATCATTAATCTGGGATACGTTTGTCTGCCAGGTCCATGACACGGCAGGGCATTCAACAGAAACCCAATTACAAGACTGTGACACTGATGAATTATCTGAAGCAGCAGCAGACACACGCTCGCACAATGGAAAGTCCTTGAACACTTCAGCTAAAGTATTTGTATTAGATGCTAGCACCACCGCACATTCAAGGGTCCAGGAGTACGTTACAACAATAACTGGAAGAATGATCCAGTTCTAAACGTAAATCAATCTAATGAGGTTCTTGTGACTCAGTTTAGGGTGGACACCTCTGGTTACATTATGGTGTGTCCATCACACTACTGTATTCAGTGTTACATTATGGTGTGTCCATCACACTACTGTATTCAGTGTTACATTATGGTGTGTCCATCACACTACTGTATTCAGTGTTACATTATGGTGTGTCCATCACACTACTGTATTCAGTGTTACATTATGGTGTGTCCATCACACTACTGTATTCAGTGTTACATTATGGTGTGTCCATCACACTACTGTATTCAGTGTTACATTATGGTGTGTCCATCACACTACTGTATTCAGTGTTACATTATGGTGTGTCCATCACACTACTGTATTCAGTGTTACATTATGGTGTGTCCATCACACTACTGTATTCAGAGCTTTAACAAAATTTTTACATATTCGACTCAGAAGGTAAAACTTTCTCTGAGTGTCCAGAGTGCCGTGTCTTTGTTAAACATGATTTATACTAATTTCTAACATATTAACGTTTTCATGGAAATTACTGATCCTGGGGAATGGGAAGTAATCCGACTTGATCTATAAAGAATAACAAGTCATAATACCGTGGCTGGAACAAGTCATAATACCGTGGCTGGAACAAGTCATAATACCGTGGCTGGAACAAGTCATAATACCGTGGCTGGAACAAGTCATAATACCGTGGCTGGAACAAGTCATAATACCGTGGCTGGAACAAGTCATAATACCGTAGCTGGAACAAGTCATAATACCGTGGCTGGAACAAGTCATAATACCGTGGCTGGAACTCACAAAACGGAGCTAAGCGTCATTCTACTTTCCTCTCCCAGGTTTGAATTTTTGGTGAAAGATTTAATCTATTGAAGGGAGGCTCTAAATTCTTGGATCAAGAGCACTTCACTGGCATCAGAGTACACCCTTCCGAGGAGAATGTACAGCATAATACACTTTTGTTGGTGTATTATAAAAAAGTAAACTTCATGACGAGACATCCACAACAATACTCAAAAGTTGTTAAGACACTAATTTACAAAAGTCTTTAGTGAACAATGTTTCAACACAAACTGGACAGTTTATGGTGAAACATTGTACAACAAAAACTCCTGTGTAATCACTGTTATACTCACCATATTGTCGTAGCTTTACCATTGTCTGGAATGCTGGAGAAGCACTAACCAACGCAAGTACCACCTGTTAACCACTTACAATACTTAAGTGAACAAACATTTTGCGCCACTGAAGCAAACACTTTGGGCGACTTTCAAAATGTATTACTCTCTCTCTCTCTCTCTCTATCTCTCTCTCTCTCTCTCTCTCTCTCTCTGAGTATGCAGCACAAGGATGACATCCTCACTTAATAAAGGATATTAAGAAACTAGAGTTATGCAACGAAACTCATCCCAGAAATAAAGGGAATGAACGATGAGAAGCTTATCTGAAGCCGACCATATTAAATGACACAGAAACCTGGGAAATATTATAACGACCTGAAAAATATTCAAATGGATTCGATAGGGTGGACAAAGGCTGACTGTACGAGAGGTTGAAACAGGTACACGAGGGTACAATTGTTAGTCAGTGACATAGAAGAGTCTCAGGGATGACAGGAAATATTTGAGCCTGAGGGTGGTCAGGAAGTGGAATGACCTCAATGAAGTAGTGGAGGCAGGCTTCATACACAGTTTTAAGAATATGTATGACAGTGTCCAAGAGGCTAAGAAAAAAAAACTAGCAGAGCCAGGAGCCGAGACTCGACCCATGAAGACACAAATAGGTAAGCCCCAAACAAGAGAGAGTATGAAAACACTGTTAAGAGAATCCGTATGAAATAAACCGCCACATTATCAGTTGTTCGCAATGAGAACAGTGAAACCTGAACATAAACACGATCCAGACAGAAACAGCTGCCATCTAGGATGTACGTGAAGTAACTGATGTGGATAATATAACCAACCGCATTACTGACAATTATATTTACATTATGACAACAGTGAGCAGTGTCCCCATCCTGTGAGCGAATACGCACCTATAAGAAGAGGAGTGTCAATCATCTTGTTAATGAACATGCCATCATAAAGACAATAATGGGTTAATACCACATATTTTGTGGTGCTGACCTTATAATTATAATACTGAACAAGCCACACAGCCTGTCAGTAAAGACAGTAAATATCCAATTCATCCTAATCAAATGTTTATTTTTGTTAGGCCATAAGAGGGATGGCAAGAATGGGGAGGGAAACGATTAAGGCAGGATAGAGCAGTGAAAAAAAGGCTTGTGGGTTGACAGACAAGAGATAAAAGAAAAGGGTCTGACTTCCCTGAGTAGGTTTTAAGAGAGTGGAGTTTGTCACAGTGACGAGTGCAATGTTGCCCATCCACTAGCTTACCGGAGCTAGGTTTTGCACATCATTTAATAACCAAAGGATCACTAAATTGTAGTGTATCCGACAACAAGATGTTCTTGAAGTCTGTAATGAGGTTTCTTCATGTGCTCCGTCACCTGCCAACTTGACAGCTCTCATATCCTGCAAGGTTGGCGTGGATACTTGGCAGAGGAAATAGAAAAAAAAAGATGAATTAAAGAAAACGTAAGTCTTATGCTCTAACAATGATTTGTTTATGCTAAATAAATTAACAAAGTTGTATTTAACAATAAAGACAGATCGTTGGCAAAACTAAGAGAGGGACAAGAAGCAAAAGTGACAAAAACAAATTCCTTAAATTAAATGAAAGAAAATAAGCAAATTCTGATTTTCACACCAAAAAATGAAGTCAAGAAAAAAATACGTCGCTACGATGAAGATGAAAAGCGAGGATGATAAGTGTGTATTTTCTTCTTCTTTATCACTGGGTAATTGAAAGATTAAAAGGGAAGCAGAGCGCACGTCAGCCCGGGCCACACTGAAGACTCAAAGACCTGAGCACCTCCTAATATAGCCTAACAGGGAAATGCTATCCTTCAGGCAAGATCGTCACTTTATATTTTTCTTTTCGGTTCATTTTTTTTCTTGCTGACAAGTGTTTCACTATAATCTTCGATGCTTGTGTACTGTTTCTTGTATATTAAACCATATAATTTCTACATTTAAATTATTAATGATGTTTGCTTCCACTACCCTTTCATGGCACTGGAGTACTTCTTAACATCCTCGTAGTTCTTCTGAGTGTTTAGCTTGCATATTTGTACCCTCATGTTAATTGTTCTCTGACCACACTAGCAATACCTTTAAGTATATTGTACTTCGTGTTTATATCTGCACTGATTCTTCGGTATTTATCAGTGAAATGAGGTTCAATTCTTCAACCTTGACTCTCCGTTTCTTCTCAGCTCTGAGAGTAGTCCTGTTGCAGACAATTTATATGCGCTTCCAGAGACATGTTGGATATGTTGTCTATCCCAAAGTCATTTTCATTCCCAGCGTTTGGGCTGATATTTATTTTTTTAAGGACATTTGGCCTCGGCCAAATGTGTTGCGAGACTATTTTCCCCTCCTGACAAACCAAATATCTCTTCCTTTCCTGGCATCTCTCCCAATATGTTCTCTGTTGCTAGTCTTCTTTCCTCAGCTTCAAGCCTGAAGAATTTTCATTTTAGGAGTTTAAATTTAGCAAACAACTTGGCAGCTGCTGTATTCAAGTTGTTGCGAGAGGTCGATTCTTAGCTCCTTTTCCCCACCTGTTGAATGGATACGACCCGTTTCTCTAGTCTTCTGGTTTTTGGGTCTATTATATCAATCTCTTCAAGTGTGTACAGTGTTTGCTTCATTCCTCCTTGTCCAAGAAGTAGTATTTTCTGTCACTGAAGCTCGTGTGCGTCTTTAACTACTATCTTCGCTTCTTGGACGCTGATCACACTCTTTCAAGTAGTCTGTTCCTTTCTGCCCTCTCATGTATATTTATATTACCGTGTGTGTGTGTACTCGCCTATAAATGGTTGAAGGGGTCAACTCACAGCTCCTGGCCCAGCCTCTTCGCTGGTCGCTACTAGGCTCACTCCTGGCTTCGACAGGCTTATCGTACCTCTTCTTACAGCTATGTAGAGATCCTGCCTCTACCACTTCATTCTCCACGTGTGCGTGTGTGTACTCTGCAGATATAAGACTGTTGTTATTTCAGATTAATTATTAATCCATTAAGATGCCCGCGAGTATATACATATATCCTGGTAAGAGTGGCACTGTTGCCTGAGTGGTGACACATATTCACTGCCACTGCACCGTTCATCGCCTTCAATATACGGCAGAGAGTTTTTGAGGCACTTCTGGGAGTGCCACAAGATTTAGTGCCACCGATGACTACTGTTAAGATGAGGGGGATTACCTTCCCTTCTCTCCCTAGTGCTCGCCCCAAGGTTATTAAGCCTGAGAGGAGGATTAATGTAAGGATTTATTTTGGGGTATTAAACTTCTCACTTTATATGTTTTTTTTATCTCTCTCAAAAGTATAATAATCACTTATATGTTTTTTTCCTCTCTCTCAAAAGTATAATAATCACTAACAAAAAATACAATGACAAATGATAAAAATGATGATGATATTAAGAGCAAATATCAGCCGGAATGTAATTCCGAAAATATTCCTCCAGGGAGCCTAGCACATGGAGGACACAAGGTTGAAAATATTCCTCCAGGGAGCCTAGCACATGGAGGACACAAGGTTGAAAATATTCCTCCAGGGAGCCTAGCACATGGAGGACACAAGGTTGAAAATATTCCTCCAGGGAGCCTAGCACATGGAGGACACAAGGTTGAAAATATTCCTCCAGGGAGCCTAGCACATGGAGGACACAAGGTTGGATATATTCCTCCAGGGAACTTAGGGTTCCAGCCTACATATATCTCACAGTTTTTCGAGTTGAATAAATTGTAAACAATGTTAATGATTATTTTTTTTTTGGGGGGTGAGTGTAAATAAGATATCAAGAGGAATCATAAAGTTATTGTGCACTTGCTGTCATCTGGTCTCAGACCGAGCCGCGGGGGCGTTGACCCCTAAACCCTCTCCAGGTAAACTCCAGGTTATAACAGGTAACATAACAGTAACGGTGATAACAGGTAACATAACAGTAACGGTGATAACATGTAACAACAGTAACGGTGATAACAGGTAACATAACAGTAACGGAGATAACAGGTAACATAACAGTAACGGTGATAACAGGTAACAAAACAGTAATTGTGATAACAGGTAACATAACAATGACAGGATGGATAATGAGAACCTTCAAAGCTGGGGATGCCGGGCCCATGATGACACTCTTCGGGTAGCTTGTTCTATCTAGGCTGGAATGTTGCTGCGCACTAACAGCACCTTTCAATGCAGGCGAAATTGCTGACCTAGAAAATGTACAGAGAACCTTCACGGCGCACATAACTGCGATAAAACACCTCAATTACTGGGAACGCTTGAAGTTCCTCAACCTGTACTCCCTAGAACGCAGGCGGGAGAGATACATGATCATATACACTTGGAAAATCCTAGAGGGATTAGTACCAAACTTGCACACGAAAATCACTCCCTATAAAAGCAAGAGACTCGGCAGACGATGCAACATCCCCCCAATGAAAAGCAGGGGTGCCACTAGCACGATAAGAGACAACACAATAAGTGTCAGGGGCCCAAGATTGTTCAACTGCCTCCCAGCATACATAAGGGGGATTACCATTAGACCCCTGGCTGTCTTCAAGCAGGCACTGGACAGGCACCCAGAGTCAGTACCTGATCAGCCGGGCTGCGGTTCATTCGTCGGTTTGCGTGCGGCCAACAGTAACAGACTGGTTGATCAGGCCCTGATCCACCATGAGGCCTGGTCACAGACCGGGCCGCGGGGGCGTTGACCCCCGGAACCCTCTCCAGGTAAACTCCAGGTATCTGTGGTGGTATCTGTCTGCCCTTCCTTTTACACTCTCGTTCCTAGATTCTCTTCCCGCTGCTGTTGTTGTTGTTGTGTTGGTAGAAGGTCATTGTTCTCAATCAACGTCAATCTCAGAGTTGGAACATTCGTACTGTGACACTATGACTCGCGGGTTACGGTCCCTTAAATGCAGTTGAAGCAACACAGCATGTCTATCACAGCGCGTTTTGCATTCATATCAGACGGCAGCCATCAAGAACACCTGCAACTGTGTTAAGATTATATATACTTCTGTGAGCACAGGCGCAGCACCTCGGTACCATGGCTTACTTGATTGCTAAGGCTGCAATTTGTCTGTAAAATACTGTATATACAATATACAGTTTTTAATTTCTCAAATAAGGATTAAAGCAAGCTCTCTCTCTCTCTCTGTTAGTCTTATTATAACTCTTACTTCAGGGGTAGCATAAAAGGTGAGGGGGCACACGGGTTAGTCGACAACAGTTATGGGTCGCATCCTACGGAAGCCTAAAAAAAAAAATGGAAATAAACTATATTATTTGACTTTCTTCAGTTTTCTGAGTTACTAACCCTCCTGGGTTAAAAATTACAATAAAGAATTCTTTATTTACACAGATACAAACACCTCGCTGAATATACAGACAGAGTTGCGCATCTCTCGGTGTATTTACTCCTGAAACGGTTACAATTGTTTCAGAACTTAAATGATGTCAGGCAAAGAATTCGCATGAAGCAGCACATCAGCGAGTGACAGATCTAGGTGAGCCAGAGTTACCACTCTGGCTGCGTTATACTGAACACACTCTCACATAAATGTCACGCTCACCACACTTGCTTCAATAAGTGTGTCAGAGATGGCGTAGGAATTCGCATCAGGCAGAAGCGAATCATGAGCGATGAGAGACTCGCGGTCTATAAACTTACAGGATGCCCTCAAACAAATCTTAGCAAATTCTTTTTGTAGGCTATTTTTAGCGTAGGTTAGATTACCTTGCATTTGGCTAGATGAGGCTACGATACATTAGGTTAAAGTAAATTAACAAATTCTAGCAGAACGAAAAACGTTCCATCCGTGACTGGGCCCAGCCCCTAGACATATTCACTCGCTCAACAGTAAGGGAAGAGTAGAAAACAAATAATGAGAGTATCCCTGGGAGTCAAGAGTCACGTCAGGTCCCCACAAAACGAACTCTGGATCTCAGAATTCATCCAGTATTTCCTAGCTTTCTATTCCTAGCTCCTTAATTAGCTAATGACGCCATGGGTCTAATTCAGGAAAAACTTTAGCGAATGGCAGTTGAGCTCCACATCACGGTGGGAGGGATGTCTATTGTGAAGAACGTTTATATTTACCATGGGTTTTGATGTTCTCTAGTAGAATGGGCGTGTATGTGTGCAGGAAGGTAAGCAAGCGTAGATAGGCACACGCACACGCACACAAACTGAACATTTAAATGAACTATTTACATTAGAGGGAACTAAAGAGGAGGGTAGAGGTGAGGTAGTGAAGGCTCACTCTATGCTTAAATTAAAAACTAGGTACACTATAACTCACTCCAGTCGCTCGAGCGCGCACACCATTATGCAATGCTCATCTAGCCAATCACAGAGAACCTGAAGTTAGTGCCAATCAATACTTCCGTAAATGGTGCATTACTATGACTTGTTTAGAAAACAAAATACGGATGCCCAGTCCTTCGTCCTATTATGTACCTTTGTAATATTTCCTCCTAACTCGCAGGATGGGTATGGTGTACATATTATTTCTAATAAACTAAGATAGATCAGATATGAAGCTGCAGCTTCTTGACGGAGACGAGTAGTGAGAACCGAGGCAGACTGCAACAATGTAGGTGAGGAGTTATTAACAAGACAACTGCACACAGCATGTATGGTAAAAACTGTTCACTCAGAGTATTAATAAAATCACAACAATAAAACACACTTATTTTAGAGAAAACTTCGCTCGCGGCGACTTTTATGAAGTCTATTGTAAGAAACACCATCGCACAAGCCCGCCTCCTGCACTTCCTCCTACTCATTCTATGACTTCTACGCTTCCTATACCTCCAATGCCTCCTATACACCTCCAACGCCTCCTATACCTCCAATGCCTCCTATACCTCCAACGCCTCCTATACCTCCAACGCCTCCTCCTATACCTTCGACGCCTCCAATGCCTTCGACACCTCTAGCTATTCCTCGTACGCCTCCACTCTTACTCCTCTTCCTCTAACGTTTCCTCCATCTCTTCCTAATATCTGGCGTTCCTTTCATTAGACTTGACGGAGGTGAGGGGGCATTACCACCCTAGGTAATATTGTGAGAAACCATTTCCTGGAGAAGAGAATAAAAGGGCTTTAAGAGAGGGGAAAAAAAGGGTCGTTTGAGTATTTACTTTCCCTACCAGCCAATGAGCGTCCTCGCCTTGACCTGAAGGCAGTCGCGGGGAATCTCTCTATAAAGGAAGAATGAAAGTATATAGAGACATTCCCGTCAAAAGTGTTTGTTCCGATAGTGGGTCTTAACGCCCCTCTCTCTCTCTCAAGCTCCCCTTCCAGTAGAGGGTCTTAGCGCCCCTCTCTGCCTCTCCCTTAAGCTCTCTTCCAGGAAAGGGTCTCAGCGTCCCTTTGTTCTTGTCTCTTTCCTCTCAGATTTCCTTATTTCATTTTCTTTCCCTTTCCCCATCTGTTAATTTCCATCTTTCGCCTCTCTCTCTCTCTCTCTCTCTCTCTCTCTCTCCTTCCCCCACTCCCTATCTCTCTCTCTCTAACTCTCCCGTTTTAATTTCATCAACACAAGGCTGAGTCGTGTTTTTTGACGTTTCCAGCCAAAATAAATGATTGAAAGGAAGCCTCTGGGAGGCGGCGACCTGTGAGTGGGAATGAGTACGATGTGTGGGTACGATGTGTGGGTACGATGTGTGGGTATGATATGTGGGGGTATAATATGTACGATGTGTACAGAGCATGAGTAGGGAGGACGTGTCTGTAGGATGTGTTGGTAGAGTAGGATGAGAATAATATGTAGGTATGATGTTGGGCAGAATGCACGGGTAGGATGTGTATGTAAAATGTATGGATGGGATGTGTGGGAAAGATAATAGATGAGGGGGAGGATGTGTGTAGTAAGATGTTTGGAAAAAATGTGTGTCGGGTCTGCAACTAAGTCGAGAGGGCGCCTCCCCCTGAAAATGATTCGGTCCCCTCGACGATTTTTTTTAAACCCCTTGAGGTAAAAGCCAAGATTAGGCCTAATCCGATGAAAGACTGTAGCTCTTGGAAAATTCAATTCAATAGGTTGTGCACTGAACTTCGGAGGTTGTTAACCGTGTTAGCCGCGGAGATGTGTGAGGGGCGGGTAAATATCAGGCAAAGAGAAGGAATACTTTCGTGAAGTTGCAAGCTGTCAGATGAGCACGTTATGACTGTAGTGGTGTAAGGCAAGGAAGGGAAGTCACCTTTCTTGCCTTGGGTGTTTATAAACTGATGAGCGTATATATGGCCTACTGAAATTATTTTATTTAGAAAACTTATTTTGCATAATAATTGTATTATAGTGAGTCTTTATATTTTCCCCTTTTGTGGTTAATTATTAACGAAATTTCAGATAGACATTATTCATGACTTTACATTTATAGATATCACTATTCTGCTTATTTATTACATTTGTCTTATAACTTACTCATTGCATTTGGTGGCATATTTATTCATATATTTATTGTTTATTTGGTTAATAGTGCAGTATTTAAAAACATGACAAGAAATACATGCGTGGAAACTTCAAATAAGAGAATTTACCAGAATGTAAGAGTGGATGGCAGCAGCCTTACTGTGTGCTGTACTGGTGATACTCTTAAGTGGTGAGGAGTGGATGGCAGGCAGCCTTACTGTGTGCTGTACTGGTGATACTCTTAAGTGGTGAGGAGTGGATGGCAGGCAGCCTTACTGTGTGCTGTACTGGTGATACTCTTAAGTGGTGAGGAGTGGATGGCAGCAGCCTTACTGTGTGCTGTACTGGTGACACTCTTAAGTGGTGAGGAGTGGATGGCAGCAGCCTTACTGTGTGCTGTACTGGTGATACTCTTAAGTGGTGAGGAGTGGATGGCAGCAGCCTTACTGTGTGCTGTACTGGTGATACTCTTAAATGGTGAGGAGTGGATGGCAGGCAGCCTTACTGTGTGCTGTACTGGTGATACTCTTAAGTGGTGAGGAGTGGATGGCAGCAGCCTTACTGTGTGCTGTACTAGTGACACTCTTAAGTGGTGAGGAGTGGATGGCAGCAGCCTTACTGTGTGCTGTACTGGTGATACTCTTAAGTGGTGAGGAGTGGATGGCAGCAGCCTTACTGTGTGCTGTACTGACGACACTCTTAAGTGGTGAGGAGTGGATGGCAGCAGCCTTACTGTGTGCTGTACTGGTGACAGACACTCTTAAGTGGTGAGGAACAATTGGCCTAGCTTTGTTCTTCATGAAGCAAAATGTCAATGTTTTGCTTCATGAGTTACGGCGCAGGTTCACTAACACTAACTTATGTAAAGCTGTTGATGCTGCAAACTGTACCAGAAAACATTTTTGATCTTGAAGCTTTTATCCCACTCAATCACCCATTATTTTGAGTAGCTGAAAATAGCAAACTCTTAATTCATGCCAATGAAAATGACTTGCATATCAAAAAGTCAATATAGGACCTACAGAAGTTATCCGGCCATAAACAAGTCTTCCTGGATAAGTATCAAGTTGCAGCTGCAATCCCAACATTTTGGAGTTCAACTGCAGTATGCGAGTTTGCATTTTCAACACTAGCACACAATGACTGGCCAACAGGTCAAGGCATGTTGTCTGATCAGAGAGCAAAACCGGCTTGTCTTGCTTTTGAATCTCGACACATGAATAATTTATATATTGACTCATTGCTGTGCAGATTTTCACTAAAATAACTCAAAGTATAACTGTAATTAGTTCAGTCACTGCAGATCATACACGTTTAGTGATTTTATATATTTAGGTACTTAATTTTGCACAAATACTAATTTACAATATTGATGAACACTAGGCTATGTTCAAGGTTGAAATAATCGCAATATTTAATGAGATGTTTTGCAAACACCAAACGACTTTTACTAGATATAAGTTACACTCTATTGACCGTCAAAGCAAGTTTAATTCAGGAACAATAAAATGATGACAATAATTAATATTTTCAATCAACTATCTCGCCCCTCTTTCCTCTGAATCCAATCAAGAATATAGAAGAATATTACATGGAAAAATATAAATATTAAATAAATCTAATATTCAAATTACAAATTTTATGATGTACATAGGTCAATATAAATCTGGTATTACTCTCCTCTATTGGTCTTAGCTAAGACAGCCAACTTAGGTTCCCTCACCGTAGGTGGTTGTCACCAGATCACCAGCTAATCCTCACACTTTGCAAGCCATGGTACAATTAAATCTATCTTTATTACTCTTTCACTCCTGTCTTTACCTTCTCTCCTCTCCTTCTCATCTTAGCCATCATATCATCACCGTACATACATCAACAGAGTCAGCAATTCCGGCCCAGACAGAGGGATCTTGTCTGCATATCATAAATGAATGGGAAGGGGGTCTTATAGGTTGTGAAAACAACCAGCAGTTAACAGTTACGGAGGGGACAGATATGCCTCGTGGCACTCCTCAGAGGTACTCACTGGATCCCTCACAGGAATCTCTCAAAATATTCCTCACAAAATCGAGAGACTATCTTGATGTGTGGGGATGAGGTCAAGAAACTAAACTTACTAGAGGATGGGAAGACTGCATGGAAAGAACCTGACATTGAAAGAACCCCAAAACACTTCTACATAAAATCGGAAGTAAAATCTATCTCAAGCATTGAGTTCCTGATAAAAGAGATGGAACCGTAACTCACAGGAGAGAAGTCATGGGTGAAATATTGAGGACACAGTCTCGGTGTTCACTCATCCATTACATTCACAACCCACATGAATGCAGCATAAACTTGACGTCAAACTCAGCTCACGTATCAGCAATAACTCCTCTGGACCCTGAAGAAGCTATGACCATGTTCTCTGCTTCATATCCAGATTCCAGGAACTACATATTCCTCCAGATATGCTAACACTATTTTCATAAGCAATACATATTTGATGGAGTCAGAACATAGAGATGCATCAAACAGCGGTAAAAGTTCGTAGACCAATACATCGATTATTAAACAAAAATATTTGAAAGTAGAATGTAGCTTGTACAACAGCAGCTGTAATTACACAGTTTACACAACCCAGGACAACATGGGTTTAGAACAAAACGCTCTTGCCTCCTGCAACTAGTGAATTACTACACAGTTTTAGATTCACTGAAACACAAGAAAAAAGATCGGCAAACATTTTTGTGAAAGCCTTTGGAAAGTGTGATCAGAGTGTAATAGAACACACAATGTGTATACAAAGAATAGTTTTAAAAAGTGATGTTAATCTTCAGGTATCATGCTTCCTGAAGATGGTGATGAATTTAACACCTGAAAAATTGTAATACTTAAATCTATCTCAATCCTTATATATATATATATATATATATATATATATATATATATATATATATATATATATATATATATATATATATGAGGGTCCCAGGATAGTTCCAGAGGTGGTACCACCTCCCTATATATATATATATATATATATATATATATATAATATCAAAGTTGTATTTACAAATCTTGATACAGTAAAAAGACTTTTGATAAAAAATTCCCCCCAAAATGCTGACGGATGTGTCTATAAGATTCCCTGTAAAATATGCGATAAAGTTTATTTTGGTCAAACTGGTAAAAGTCTTGAACTAAGATTAAAACAACATAAATATAGCATTAGAACTGGACAAGATTCTAATGCTCTATTTATTCATGTGAGAGATTTTAACCATCCAATTGATTTTCAAAATGCTGAGAAGGTTGTATCAAGCAAGTCCATGGTTGAGAGAAATATAATAGAATCATGTTTCATTAAAAGCAGTTTTGAAAATAATATGAATATTTCTTTTGGTTTATATAAATTGGATTCATTTATAATTAATAAAATTTGGGAAGAATTTAATAATAAATTGGACTAATCTTAATTCTTGGGAAGAGTTTCAGGTCCTTTCTTATGTTCCTCTTCACAGAGTCGTGCGATGTTACGCTACTGTGAGGTGTTGTCTTTGTTAGTGTGATGTGACTGTGAGGTGTAGTCTCGCCCCTTATATAAGCCCTTCTTGTCATGTTTCCTGTTATAGTTCCTTGATAATGTGAGTAGTCACGAAAGCGCTTGGAATTCTTCTATTTTTTCATAGTGGTTTTCTTGCATATATATATATATAACAATACTGCGCTAGCCAGGGTTCGAACCCATGTTGTACTTGCCCATCATTGTGAGCGAGAACCACATGACGCCTTTACCCACAGGACCACCCAATCCTACAAGAACCAAACACACAGCACAGAGCTATGTGTTTTACCTTGGTCCGAGGACATACGGAGGTGTGGGAGCTTTCAAGCTAATTTCATTCTCATCCCTGTTTGGTGTACTAGCCTACGAGCAGTATTTATATATTATTGTAACCACGAACGAGTGGTATTGCTCGTAGGCTAGTA
Source organism: Cherax destructor (assembly GCA_009830355.1). Lineage (NCBI taxonomy): Eukaryota > Metazoa > Arthropoda > Malacostraca > Decapoda > Parastacidae > Cherax > Cherax destructor. Next base: position 247,727 of record WNWK01000182.1, on the reverse strand, counting down.
CACCAAACAGGGATGAGAATGAAATTAGTCTCAAAGCTCCCACACCTCCGTATGTCCTCGGACCAAGGTAAAACACACAGCTCTGTGCTGTGTGTTTGGTTCTTGTAGGATTGGGTGGTCCTGTGGGTAAAGGCGTCATGTGGTTCTCGCTCACAATGATGGGCCAGTACAACATGGGTTCGAACCCTGGCTAGCGCAGTGTTGTTATTGATCAATATCACTCGTTCGTGGTTACAATAATATATATATATATATATATATATATATATATATATATATGTGTGTGTACTCACCTATTTGTACTCACCTATTTGTGGTTGCAGGGGTCGAGTCATAGCTCCTGGCCCCGCCTCTTCACTGATTGCTACTAGGTCCTCTCTCTCCCTGCTCCATGAGCTTTATCAAACCTAGTCTTAAAACTATGTATGGTTCCTGCCTCTACTATGTCGCTTTCTAAGCTATTCCACTTCCTGACAACTCTATGACTGAAGAAATACTTCCTAACATCCCTTTGACTCATAGGAGTCTTCAACTTCCAATTATGACCCCTTGTTTCTGTGTCCCCTCTCTGGAACATCTTGTCTCTGTCCACCTTATCTATTCCTCGCAGTATTTTATATGTCGTTATCATGTCTCCCCTAACCCTCCTGTCCTCTAGTGTCGTCAGGCCGATTTCCCTTAACCTTTCTTCGTAGGACAATCCCCTTAGCTCTGGGACTAGTCTTGTTGCAAATCTTTGCACTTTCTCTAATTTCTTGACGTGCTTGACCAGGTGTGGGTTCCAAACCGGTGCTGCATACTCCAGTATGGGCCTGACGTATATGGTATACAGAGTCTTGAATGATTCCTTAGTGAGGTATTGGAACGCTATTCTTAGGTTTGCCAGCCGCCCGTATGCTGCAGCAGTTATCTGATTGATGTGTGCCTCAGGAGATGTGCTCGGTATTATACTCACCCCAAGATCTTTTCTTTGAGTGAGGCTTGCAGTCTTTGGCCACCTAGACTATACTCTGTCTGCGGTCTTCTTTGCCCTTCCCCGATATTCATGACTTTACATTTGGCAGGGTTAAATTCAAGGAGCCAGTTACTGGACCAGGCTTGCAGCCTGTCCAGGTCTCTTTGTAGTCCTGCCTGATCCTCGACTGATTTTATTCTTCTCATTAACTTCACATCATCTGCAAACAGGGACACTTCTGAGTCTATCCCTTCCGTTATGTCATTCACATATACCAAAAACAGTACAGGTCCTAGGACTGACCCTTGTGGAACTCCACTCGTCACAGGTGCCCACTCTGACATCTCGTCACGTACCATGACTCGTTGTTGCCTCCCTGTCAGATATTCTCTGATCCATTGCAGTGTTTTTCCTGTTACGTGTGCCTGATCCTTTAGCTTTTGCATTAACCTCTTGTGAGGAACTGTGTCGAACGCCTTCTTGCAGTCCAAAAAAATGCAGTCTATCCACCCCTCTCTCTCGTGTCTTACTTCTGTTACCTTATCATAAAACTCCAGTAGGTTTGTGACACAGGATTTTCCTTCCCTGAAACCGCTGGTTGTCGTTTATAAGCTTGTGTCTTTCTAGGTGCTCCACCACTCTCCTCCTGATGATCTTCTCCATGACTTTGCATACTATACACGTCAGTGACACAGGTCTGTAGTTTAATGCCTCGTGTCTGTCTCCTTTCTTAAAAATTGGTGTGTGTGTGTGTGTGTGTGTGTGTGTGTGTGTGTGTGTGTGTGTGTGTATTATATGTTCAGCAATTTTTAAAACTGTGAGTTAAGTTAAAATAAATGTTTGATTGAAATTTCAAAAGATATTTTAGAATGTATACATAAAAAGTCATGCAATGGAAATTATTAAAAAACAATGCGATATTCAGTACATGATGCTTTACTGATGATGGTAAAATGATATGCAAAATTTATATTTTTTTTAATTTGCAGAAACCTGAGCTGACACAGAAAAAAACAGTAATGACGATTTCAGTGTATGATGTTGAAAATACCACCATTCCTCCTGCAACCACCCCTCCCTCCTGCAACCACCCCTCCCTCCTGCAACCACCCCTCCCTTCTGCAACCACCCCTCCCTCCTACAACCACCCCTCCCTCCTGCAACCACCCGTCCCTCCTGCAACCACCCCTCCCTCCTGCAACCACCCCTCCCTCCTGCAACCACCCCTCCCTCCTGCAACCACCCCTCCCTCCTGCAACCACCCCTCCCTTCTGCAACCACCCTCCCTCCTGCAACCACCCTCCCTCCTGCAACCACCCTCCCTTCTGCAACCACCCTCCCTCCTGCAACCACCCCTCCCTCCTGCAACCACCCCTCCCTCCTGCAACCACCCCTCCCTCCTGCAACCACCCCTCCCTCCTGCAACCACCCCTCCCTACTGCAACCACTCCTCCCTCCTGCAACCACCCCTCCCTCCTGCAACCACCCTCCCTCCTGCAACCACCCCTCCCTCCTGCAACCACCCCTCCCTACTGCAACCACCCCTCCCTCCTGCAACCACCCGTCCCTCTGCAACCACAACTCCCCCTGCAACCACCCCTCCCTACTGCAGCCACACCTCCCTCCTGCAACCACCCCTCCCTCCTGCAACCACCCCTCCCTTCTGCAACACCCCTCCCTCCTGCAACCACCCTCCCTCTCAACACCCCTCCCTCCTGCAACCACCCTCCCTACTGCAACCACACCTCCCTCCTTCAACCACCCCTCCCTACTGAAAGCCACCCCTCCCTCCTGCAACCATCCCTCCCTCTGCAACCACCCCTCCTTCTGCAACCGATCCCTCCCTCCGCAACCACCCTCCCCTCTCCAACCACCCCTCCCTCCTGCAACCACCCTCCCTCTGCAACCACCCTCCCTCCTTCACACCCTCCCTACTGCACCAACACCTACGCAAACCATCCCTCCCTCTCAACACTTTTACCACCAAACCATCCCTCCCCCACAACACCACCCTCCTCACCCGCAACCACCCTCCCCCAAAACCCACCCTCACCGCACCTCACCCCCCCACCAGCTCTACCCAAACACCACAAAACCACCTCACCTCCCAACTTGAACCACCTACCCCCTACCCACAACACCACCACAAGCACCTCACCCCACAACCACCCTACCCCCACAACACCACCACAAGCACCTCACCCCCACAACCACCCTACCCCACAACACCACCAAAGCACCTCACCCCACAACCACCCTACCCCTACAACACCACCACAAGCACCTCACCCCCACAACCACCCTACCCCCACAACACCACCAAAAGCACCTCACCCCCACAACCACCCTACCCCCACAACACCACCAAGCACCTCACCCCCACAACCACCCTACCCCACAACACCACCAAAGCACCTCACCCCACAACCACCCTACCCCCACAACACCACCAAAAGCACCTCACCCCCACAACCACCCTACCCCTACAACACCACCACAAGCACCTCACCCCCACAACCACCCTACCCCACAACACCACCAAAGCACCTCACCCCACAACCACCCTACCCCACAACACCACCAAAGCACCTCACCCCCACAACCACCCTACCCCACAACACCACCAAAGCACCTCACCCCCACAACCACCCTACCCCCACAACACCACCAAAAGCACCTCACCCCACAACCACCCTACCCCTACAACACCACCACAAGCACCTCACCCCCACAACACCCTACCCCACAACACCACAAAGCACCTCACCCCCACAACCACCCTACCCCACAACACCACCAAAAGCACCTCACCCCACAACACCCTACCCCCTACAACACCACCAAAGCACCTCACCCCCACAACCACCCTACCCCTACAACACCACAAAGCACCTCACCCCCACAAACACCCTACCCCACAACACCACTCACAACCACCCTACCCCCACAACCACCACACCCACCCCACAACCACCCTACCCTCTACAACACCACCACAACCACCTCACCCCCACAAACCTACCCTACACATCCACAACCACCCACCCCACAACCTATCCCTACCCCACACCACCACTCAAACCACCCCACCCCGACAACACAATATGCCTACCATCCACAACCACCTCACCCATACTTCCTCTACCACATTACCAAACCCCCCTCCTGTCAACACAATTGAACACTAACCCCACTACATTACTACACCAACATAACCCCTCCTCCTGAACACTCCTCCCTCTACACCCACCGACTCTCCTGAACACCTCCATCACCCCCACACCCACCGACTCTCCTGAACACCTCCATCACCCCCACACCCACCGACTCTCCTGAACACCTCCATCACCCCCACACCCACCGACTCTCCTGAACACCTCCATCACCCCCACACCCACCGACTCTCCTGAACACCTCCATCACCCCCACACCCACCGACTCTCCTGAACACCTCCATCACCCCCACACCCACCGACTCTCCCCTACATGAAAGTTTATGATAAGTCTCAAAGTGGTTATCTTGACTACCACCATCTCTGTCTCAGGAGAAAAACTATAATTCTTGAGAGAGATGTTCAGGCTCTTAGTGGTTTGCAGAGGAGTAGTAGAGGAGTGCTGAGAGTAGTAGAGAGGGTGCTGAGAGTAGTAGAGAAGGTGCTGAGAGTAGTAGAGAGGGTGCTGAGAGTAGTAGAGAGGGTGCTGAGAGTAGTAGAGAGGGTGCTGAGAGTAGTAGAGAGGGTGCTGAGAGTAGTAGAGAGGGTGCTGAGAGTAGTAGAGAGGGTGCTGAGAGTAGTAGAGAGGGTGCTGAGAGTAGTAGAGAGGGTGCTGAGAGTAGTAGAGAGGGTGCTGAGAGTAGTAGAGAGGGTGCTGAGAGTAGTAGAGAGGGTGCTGAGAGTAGTAGAGAGGGTGCTGAGAGTAGTAGAGAGGGTGCTGAAAGTAGTAGAGAGGGTGCTGAGAGTAGAGGGTGCTGAGAGTAGAGGAGAGGGTGCTGAGAGTAGAGGAGAGGATGCTGATAGTAGAGAGGGTGCTGAGAGTAGTAGAGAGGGTGCTGAGAGTAGAGGAGAGGATGCTGAAAGTAGAGGAGAGGGTGCTGAGAGTAGAGGAGAGGATGCTGAGAGTAGTAGAGAGGGTGCTGAGAGTAGTAGAGAGGGTGCTGAGAGTAGAGGAGAGGGTGCTGAGAGTAGAGGAGAGGGTGCTGAGAGTAGAGGAGAGGATGCTGAGAGTAGAGGAGAGGGTGCTGAGAGTAGAGGAGAGGATGCTGAGAGTAGTAGAGAGGGTGCTGAGAGTAGTAGAGAGGGTGCTGAGAGTAGAGGAGAGGATGCTGAGAGTAGAGGAGAGGGTGCTGAGAGTAGAGGAGAGGGTGCTGAGAGTAGAGGAGAGGATGCTGAGAGTAGAAAAGAGGGTGCTGAGAGTAGAGGAGAGGGTGCTGAGAGTAGATGAGAGGATGCTGAGAGTAGTGGAGAGGGTGCTGAGAGTAGTAGAGAGGGTGCTGAGAGTAGTAGAGAGGGTGCTGAGAGTAGAGGAGAGGATGCTGAGAGTAGAGGAGAGGGTGCTGAGAGTAGAGGAGAGGGTGCTGAGAGTAGAGGAGAGGATGCTGAGAGTAGTGGAGAGGGTGCTGAGAGTAGAGGAGAGGATGCTGAGAGTAGAGGAGAGGGTGCTGAGAGTAGAGGAGAGGGTGCTGAGAGTAGAGGAGAGGATGCTGAGAGTAGTGGAGAGGGTGCTGAGAGTAGTAGAGAGGGTGCTAAGAGTAGAGGAGAAGGGAGATAAGAGTTTGGGTAGGAATAATGTGGGGAAGGACAGGGTGGGGAAGGGAGAGTAGACGTGGGAGGAAAGGAGAGTAGATGAGGAAGGATGGGGAGAAGGGAAGAGGATGTCAGAGTTGGGGTGGAAGGGGAGGAATGTTTTATATATATATATTATAAATGCGAATCAGCACTCTCATCTTTATATATTACTGTCTCACAGACCACCACTACTGCCTCCCCTACATTATCTCCCCAGTGCTGCCTCTCCTACACTGCTGCTTCCCCTACATTATCTCCCCAGTGCTGCCTTCCCTATATTATCTCCCCAGTGCTGCCTCCCCCACACATAAGTGGATGTCTTTTGTCTCTATGCTAATATATTATTTCTTTATCCCTTATAACCTGTCTCGTTCAACCGCATTCCTGCTCCCCGGCACTCATTCCCTGGCACTATTAACTATTGTTTTCCCTTCTGTGATCACTTATATTTGTATGTATGTATGTGTGTGTGTGTGTGCGTGTGTGTGTGTGTGAGAGAGAGAGAGAGAGAGAGAGAGAGAGAGAGAGAGAGAGAGAGAGAGATCTGACTGAATTAAGAAACAACATGGGCTGTAAATGAAAAACCTCAATAATTAAGAAACAACAACAAAGGCTGTAAATGAAAAACCTCAATAATTAAGAAACAACAACAAAGGCTGTAAATGAAAAACCTCAATAATTAAGAAACAACAACATGGGCTGTAAATGAAAAACCTCAATTATTAAGAAACAACAACATGGGCTGTAAATGAAAAACCTCAATAATTAAGAAACAACAACATGGGCTGTAAACGAAAAACCTCAATAATTTCCTGGAAAGAATTAAGGAGGAGCCAGAGACAGTTTGTGACTCAAGTTGTGAGTAAAGAAACTCTCGTTAGTGCTCATTAGCCTCAGGAAAAGGAGTAAGAAGGAGGGGGAGTAGGGAGTGGGGTAAGAAGAGGGGTAGGGGGCAGGAAGGAGAGGTGTGGTGTGAAGGTTGGGAGGGGGAAGGGAAGTTGGAGTGAGCATAGGATGGGGAGGAGAGGAGGGACAGGCGGGAGGGGAAGAGGGATAGGTGGGAGGGGAAGGAGAGGCATTAAGGGGTAGTCTGTTTAAGGAAAGAGTGGAAGGCGAGCAACAAGTGTGACAGTAGTGGATGTGTACACACACACACACACACAGATGAGTCAAAGGGATGTTAGGAAGTATTTCTTCAGTCACAGAGTTGTCAGGAAGTGGAATAGTCTGGCAAGTGAGGTAGTGGAGGCAGGAACCATACATAGCTTTAAGACGAGGTATGATAAAGCTCATGGAGCAGGGAGAGAGAGGACGTAGTAGGGGTCAGTGAAGAGGCGGGGCCAGGAGCTAAGTCTCGACCCCTGCAACCACAAATAGGTGAGTACACACACCCACACAGAGGCTAAAAAAAACATACCACAGGTGGGTTTAGAACCCGCGATCAGAGTCTCAAAACTCCAGACCGTAGCGTTAGCCACTAAGCCACCTAGCGTCAATAACATTCATCCAACTAGGTATATTTCTACACCATAGGAAGTTTTGAGACTCTGACCGCGGGTTCTAACCCCACCCGTGGTATGGTTTGTTTGCAATCATGTCATTACGATTTCGTGAGTCACAGGCTGCTTGCAGGCGGCCACTATTGCGCCACCTCTACCCCCTTTTTACCCCTCTTTACTATTCTAATCTCAACGTCTTTTTTCTTACTTGTCTATTTTGCTTTTTTTCCTCCCTCATCTTTCCCCCCTCCCCCACCTGCTTCTCTGTTCCTTCTTGGTTCCTTCACTATTATTTATGCTCCCTGGAGAGTGGTCTCCCTGGAGAGTGGTCTCCCTGGAGAGTGGTCTCCCTGGAGAGTGGTCTGCTCAACACTATCGCTCCTCGTGGGAAAGTGTATCAAATATTATAGCTGGCAGTGCTCTTGTCCCGGCCGCAATAACCTAACTTTTGCCATTATATAATTATAGATTTCTAACGATTATAATCAAATTAACTATAATAAAAACTAATTACATAAATAAAATGATTCATTAATATCGTATTGGACGGTCGGACTTTTCATCAGAAGATTTAGCTACGTTAACTGTTACAATGAGTGCCTTGCATCATCTACTGCACAGTGAACATTGGTCATAATGACTTCGCTGTACAATGTACCATACAATGAGCACTGGTCAAGTGAGACATGCTTGCCTTTGCTTAAAAAACAAGGACTACTTCGGGCAAACCAACTCACAGTTTGATGTCGAATATCCTACGTCTAATCACCAGTCTGGAGATTTTCTAAAGAAACATAAAATACCCCTATATTCACTGAATAAAAACATCTTGAACTTTTCTGCTTAAGACATAACAGTCACAGGATAAACATGACTGAAATTATACTTTAAAGTTTATCCAATTTTATGTCAAATGCAATTGAAAATTATTCTAAATCCAACACCAAAGTAATCATGCATTAATTCTCGGAGGACTCGCACAAGTATTAACGTGTGCAACTCCCACAAAACCCTAAGTCAACACACTGCGTGTACAGATACAATCGAATCAAAGGAGAAGTCCACAAAATATGGTTTATAGATATTAACAAGGAATTCAAATACAAAGCTCATTCAGTCCTACAATACGCTATAGTCCACAAAACTGGGCAGATATTAAAGTCACTTGCAACTTAACATACGGAAGAAAATCTTTTCGTCAGTGTGAGCGACACCAGACACTGAGGAAACAAAGTTCACTACACCAAACCTAAGTAAAGTCTAACACTCAAACGAGTCAAAGTCAATCTCAAGTGTAGTGTACTCCATTTAAATACAGTCTGTCCACACATGACAGATGCATAAAAAAACTAAGTCCCAAAACTCTCCATAGTGATTTTATCTCAAAGAGAGAACAGGGCAAGTTCACACCTGAGTTAGTGCTCACATTGCTCTCTTTTTCAACATGACGAGCTAGAGAAATTAAGTCCAAAATTATTTAATGTTAGATATGTATGCGTGAAAGTGTGTAGCTTTGTTTTAGAAATTCTCTCAACAAAATTCAGAGCGAAGACCTTTTTTCTCAGAGGCTATATTCAAAATGTCTAGACATGATCTGAGCTTCAGATAATAAAAAGCATCACTTGTGATAACAATCGTAAGAGAAAAGATTAATTAAACATTAAATAAATACCAGATAATGTACCTATGTAAATTAGCTAAGCTCTTTATCAAGTCACTTCTAACTAAAGATCCTAATGCTTCCATCCATTGTCCCAATAAAACATCCTAAAAAGTTTCTTATGTAGTGTAGGCAGCAGACGATTAAACCACCACCCTACAAGTCCCAAGAGTTATACCATTAACAATGTGCTCAGATAAGGACTTCTCTTATGTGCACTACACTAGGGGATGACTTGGTACCACACACATATAGGACACTGTATCACATATACACAGTACTATATATATAAAATCCACTGTACCTGGTGACGCTGAATGCCATCCATTAGTCTTTATATTTAAAGTTCGAAATTAAAATTGTGTATATGTTGATTGCCTTTTGATAACCAATTTCACGTTTAGCGTTTATAGTGGTAATATATTGTTCTTTTAACTCCATATTCCCACCTGTTGTAATGTGTTGCTGTCTCCCACCTGTTGTAATGTGCTCCTCCTCAACCTGCTGTAATGTGTGTGTTGCTGTCTCCCACCTGCTGTAACGTTCTCCTCTCCCCCACCTGCTGTAATGAGCTCCTCTCCCCCACTTGCTGTAATGAGCTCCTCTCCCACACTTACTGCAATGTGCTCCTCTCCCCACCTGCTGTAATGTGCTTCTCTCCCCCACCTGCTATAATGTGCTTTTCTCCCCATCTGCTGTAATGTGTTCCTCTCCCCACCTGCTGTAATGTGTTCCTCTCCCCCACCTGTTGTGTGTTCCTCTCCCCAACCTGCTATAATGTGTTGCTGTCTCCCACCTGTTGTGTGCTCCTCTCCCCAACCTGCTGTAATGTGCTCCTCTCCCCCACCTGCTGTAATGTGTTCCTCTACCCCCCCTGCTGTAATGTGTGTGTTGCTGTCTCCCACCTGTTGTAATGTGCTCCTCTCCCCCACCTGCTGTAATGTGTTGGTCTCCCACCTATTGTAGTGTGTTCCTCTCCTCCACCTGCTGTAATGTGTTGCTGTCTCCCACCTGTTGTAATGAGTTTCTCTCCCCCACCTGCTGTAATGTGTTGCTGTCCCCACCTGTTGTAATGTGCTCCTATCCCACATCTGCTGTAATGTGCTCCTCTCCCCCATCTGCTGTAATGTGTTCCTCTCCCCCACCTGCTGCAATGTGCTCCTCTCCCCCACCTGCTGTAATGTGCTCCTCTCCCCCACCTGTTTTAATGTGCTCCTCTCCCCCACCTGCTGCAATGTGTTGCTCCCATCTGCTGTAATGTGTGTGTTGCTGTCTCCCACTTGCTGTAATACGTGTTTCCCTCTCTCCACCTGCTGTAATACGTGTTTCCCTCTCTCCACTTGTTGTAATACGTGTTTCCCTCTCTCCACCTGCTGTAATACGTGTTTCCCTCTCTCCACTTGTTGTAATACGTGTTTCCCTCTCTCCACCTGCTGTAATACGTGTTTCCCTCTCTCCACTTGCTGTAATACGTGTTTCCCTCTCTCCACCTGCTGTAATACGTGTTTCCCTCTCTCCACCTGCTGTAATACGTGTTTCCCTCTCTCCACTTGTTGTAATACGTGTTTCCCTCTCTCCACCTGCTGTAATACGTGTTTCCCTCTCTCCACTTGCTGTAATACGTGTTTCCCTCTCTCCACCTGCTGTAATACATGTTTCCCTCTCTCCACCTGCTGTAATACGTGTTTCCCTCTCTCCACCTGCTGTAATACGTGTTTCCCTCTCTCCACTTGCTGTAATACGTGTTTCCCTCTCTCCACCTGCTGTAATACGTGTTTCCCTCTCTCCACTTGCTGTAATACGTGTTTCCCTCTCTCCACCTGCTGTAATACGTGTTTCCCTCTCTCCACCTGCTGTAATACGTGTTTCCCTCTCTCCACTTGCTGTAATACGTGTTTCCCTCTCTCCACCTGCTGTAATACGTGTTTCCCTCTCTCCACCTGCTGTAATACGTGTTTCCCTCTCTCCACCTGCTGTAATACGTGTTTCCCTCTCTCCACCTGCTGTAATACGTGTTTTCTGATCAACAAACTAGCATCATTAGGCAGCAAACTCAGACACAAACATTAGAAAGCAAACAACGGCACACTGAGCCAGTTATAACTTCAGTACTTCTCACAATAACACTTTCGGAAAAATATTTAATGTTCAACGGCTCGTTTTTGGTTCTTTTGATATTTTTATCATGAACAATGAAAACAAAGTGCTAGATGCGAGATATAAAATAAAGAGAGAGAGAGAGCGAGAGAGAGAGAGAGAGAGAGCGAGAGACCAGGTCTAACTTTACAGGCGAGTAATGTAACAGTGGAAGGGAAGCCATTATATATATGCAAATTAATGAGGCACCTATATATATATATATATATATATATATATATAAATTAAAAATACGTTGGGTAAACACTGCTAATAATCAGCAACTCGCATTCTTTCACTTAAGAAACACTGAGATTTAGGTCACCCCCTCCCCCCTCCTTTAACATGTAGTCCAGAGAGTGAATTTCACTATAAACAAATGAAAAAGTACGAAAAGTTACGAAATATAATGTCGTTTGTGCCAATGGTATGAATATTGACGTTCATAAACAAACAGTATCTTTTGAACGTAAATTTCTCTTGCTGTTTGATGTGTACATGTCGCGCTTTCCAGCCAGAGCTTGTTACCTTGGCTTATACAGCAATGATTGTTTTGCAAAGCAAGCAGAGTGTAAATTATTTATTACAATAACTCACCGAAAATCAGTCTATATGTTGTGACACATTTCAATGATGATAATATAATATTAGCTAGCTACATATCGCCTGACCTAACATAGCTATGATACAATTAAGCTAAATTACGTTAAGTTTTAACAAGGTTAAGTGAGGCTGATACGATATATTTTGGGCAAAATATAAAATGTGTATTCCATGTTACTGCGCCAAATACAAATCTAGAAATTCATTATATTTCTTCTCTTTTTGAATTTTTTTTGTTTCTTCAGGACTAGTTTGATCAACATGAACATTTCTATGTTCAGACACAGCAAGATCCATGTGACGGTACAAGATCCATGTGACGGTACAGCAAGATCCATGTGACGGTACAGCAAGATCCATGTGACGGTACAGCAAGATCCATGCGACGGTACAGAAAGATCCATGCGACGGTACAGTAAGATCCAAGTGACGGTACAGCAAGATCCATGTGACGGTACAGAAAGATCTATGTGACGATACAGCAAGATCCAAGTGACGGTACAGCCAGATCCATGTGACGGTACAGCAAGATCCAGGTCAGAGCCAGTCACTTCATCATTCCTCGTTGTGCAGAGCTTAAAATCCAGCCTTGCAATTTGGCGTCATAAATCTCTGTTCACAGTAAATCTGGACGACCCATGTTTTTGAGGCGCTCTGTCGTGTGTGTTGTAGAGGTGACGCTTGAGTGATGCTTGCAGCGAGAGAGAGAGAGAGAGAGAGAGAGAGAGAGAGAGAGAGAGAGAGAGAGAGAGAGAGAGAGAGAGAGAGAGAGAGAGAGAGAATGTGTATGTTTTAGTGGTGTCCTTGCCATCTACTACAAACAGAAAACGCACATTCCCTATGAAGGCTCCGTGTTACTCGGTGGAATGTATAGCTAACTTTGGCTACACATTCCAGAGGTGAGGGACGGCTGGCAGCCATTTCAATAACTTTCCTCTGGTATGATTTACATGAAATTCCCCGCAGATAGGTAACCTGGCCAGCCGTAAACATGGCTATATCTGACGCGCCAAGAATGTATAGATCCCTGATGTTACATATGGTAGGATTGCCTCAGTCTATATCAGTATACACGCCACACTCTCCCTCACATCCTTAACAATATTTATAGGAATTTTGATACCAATATTAATTCTAATAATGATTATATATATTATTTTTAATCATTATTATAATGAACTGTGGTTTAATTACATTATATATCGTTTGCTTATATTCATGTTTATGTATATAAACAAACATATATACTCTCGTTCGTGCGTAATATAAAATGTCAAAAAACTAAAGGTGGTTGTCATTAAAACTTTGCAGTGCAAATGAAAGACTCGACTTGAGATGTGTCCTGGCGAGAGTTAAAGGTTGTATAATATGTTGAAACCTCAACTGTGAGTATATCATCACCTTTATAACTTAGAATACTGTCACATTTGTGACAGAGCTCAAGTTTGTGAACAAGAACTCTGTGGTATAGCCTTTGTGAGTGAGAATTCTTGGTGAGCAAGAATGAAAACTTGACATGCTCACAACTGTCTTACAATGATGGGTCAAGACAGGCACCGTCCTGGCAGTAAACATTAGAAGTCTTGAGGGGAAGCCACATATACTTAAGATGGCGTTTATTAACACTCGTTAAATTGACTGAATATAAGTGTGGCAAGTTTTATTACATCATTCTATGTTTTAAGTGTAATAAAGATAAGAAAACTGACTTGTAATACATGCTAATTAGTAATAAAAATATCAAAAACAGTTCACGTTAACTATAATATACTCAACAACAGTTGATAGTGTTATGACGATCAGCATGTAAACATGTTGCAAATATGGATAAGTTGCATTTAGGTTGCAGACAGTTAGGCTGCAAGTTGCAATAGACAAGCTCCAGTTGGCAACGGCGTTAAAAAATTGAAAGGTTGCTTTTAAAAATAGATTATGGAAGGTAAGCGTCTTGAAGCCGCAGTGGATAAATCCATGTAAGGTAAACTAACCGATATTAAAGTTTGCTTAGTTTGGCACACCAACTTATTACCTGTCGTGTTCTCTACTTCTCCCTACCTCCCTTCTCTTGCACCATCTTTTATCTCACCTCCTTGCTTCTCTTACTGCTACCTTCCTCCCGGTCTCTTTTTTTTCGCTGAAATTAACTTAATTCGGCTCATATCAAAGTTTGACTCTTGTTATAGGGTTGATTTAAAGGTGTAAATTAAGTTTAAAGTAACTGAAATTTTATTCAGTCTTCGTTGTGAAAACATTCTAAAGGAGTTAAGAAATAAATGATCGCTGACAGTGATATCCTTAAGTAAGGTACAGCCAGAGTGAATCTACTGGTGGCTGCCCGTCTTGTGGTATCTCAAATTAAGCCACCAAAACCTCTCCAGTATTGTTGACTCCAGGATGGTCACGTCCACCAAGTGGGGTCGAGGCTTCAGACTAAGATGCTTTGAGCTGTCTTCTACCTTGTTCAGAAGTGGAAGACAGGGTGTAGGTAGCTTATCCAAGAGAGTGCACTCAAGTGTAAGAGTTGGGGGTAGTTGATACGATCAAAGTTTGATCGTATTCTCGGGGTACGATCAAACTTTGGTTTTCAACTTTTTGCAGTCCCTTGTGTCGAGCAAGTACGAGACGCTTGGTTATCCTCCCCATCTATCATTCTCACATCATCTCTAATAGTTAAGTCTTGCTGTTTAGGGATCTTGATCACCTGTGCTTTTAGTTGCAAATGTTATGTGCCATCAATTTTTACTCGACAGATATGACTGGAGGTTCGTGAGTGTCATACCTCAGGGCAATTGGTACCTCTACTGTATAGGCGAAGATTAGACTGTGGTTATCGGAGAACGTAGAAAAATTTAATTCACGTTTACAGGTTCGTTGAAATATCATTATTGTTAATCTCGTAAGGTCTGTACATAGCCTGGAGAATGTGAGGTAATCGAGTAAACATTAAATCATAAGGCATCAAATACTACTCTGGTACGAACTGAGTTTCTTTCAGACTGTTCCATTAAGAACTACTCTAAGAAGTCGATATACAAGATAATCGCAAACGTGTATAATGGAATCACAAAGTGCTAATGCTTGTTGCTTTACTAGGAGTGTCATATGAAGTGCAGTGCCCAGTACAACTCCTCGTGGATCCATCGAGTAATTAGCGGCATTTAGTAGAAAAAAATCAGCAAAAGAGACTTTAGTGTGACCTTCCCTGAAATCATATTGCTAATTACACAGTAGCAGAGGAGTATTAGGCCTTAATTTGTTGCTCGTTTATGATCTATTGTTACTGGCCAATGCCCGTCTCAATTCCTTTAGTGAACGGAGACTATATTAGTCAGCTTCTGCTACTTTTTGTAGAGGAGAGTGAGCGGTGATGTCAGCTAAAACGTACAACTATGTAGCGATCTTAAACTGATCTCGTTCAAATCAAAACCATTGTGTCCAGTGATATAAGGCGGACATGGACATGTTCCTTCCTCGGCTGATGATTTTGACAGTGCTCTTGCAGCTATCAGGAAAGGTTGTCTCTCTCTGGACTGGGACGTCATCTTGGCAAGAAAATGGGCTGCCAGAAAGCCAGTCTTTTCTTGAATACTGAATGAGAGTCAAGTGCTGGGATTATATAAATGTCCTACGGAATATTGTAGTCTGCTTTTGACCAGTGATAACGGACTCTGAAGTCTGGTGTTCACTGGTCTACTCTTCCACTTCTTATACTCCTGTGTTTCACTTTATGTCTGAAGATTACTGCAGCGAATAAGTGGACGCCAGGTGTCTCTGGAGGAACCTTACACCTGGTGGAATACCTCCACACCTGGTGGAATACCTACACACCTGGTGGAATACACTTCCACACCTGTCGGAGATTTCTCTAACTATACAAGTTTTACCCAGGCTGTGAATCTTGACTATAATGGAGAAAACGTCACATCCTTCCCGTAGAGTTTTATTACAATGATCTTCTGACAGATATAAAACAGAGGGTAACTCACAATGTCAGGCTGTCACCAGCAGCACATGTACAAACAACTACTTCTTTTCCTCCTCTACCTTTACTTCTTCATCCTCCTTTCACCATTCATCGACAAGAGCAATACGTCAACAGCAGAGCCCATAAAAATTATACTAAGAGCTCTGGTCAGAGAAAGGCTTCATATATGTGTATAATAAGGCGAGAGGGAGAGGTGTGAGTGTGTCTGTGTGTGGCGACAGTGTTGTCTAAACTCCTCCGCAAGATACTGTCTACGTCACGCAGTAAAGCTAATTTTTATAGCCGCTCCGGGGTTAAATGGCTGCGCTCGTCTTCATAAAAAGGGAAACACTGGGAGAACTATAATGTGGAGCAAGTCGAGGATAAGATAATATTTTGACGCTGACACACCGGCAGCCATAACTCTGCCGGCGTCTTGATGGCTAACAGGCGCACACACGTATACATATATACGTGTACGTGTAAGTACACACACACACAATCATCTTTGTGTGTGTGTGTGTGTGTGTGTGTGTGTGTTTGTGTGTGTCAGTAAGGGCAGAGGTGTTGAAGTGTGAGTGTGACCAAGGGGTTCCCTCAAGGTTAAGGTATATGTAAATAATTTACCAGGAAGAATAATTTCTGTTGTGTCCCTGTTTTCTGTCGATGTCAGACTAGCGACATGAACTGGAGCAAGGGACGACAAGAGACATGAGCCAGGATGCAGTGGTATAACAAATACAGTCGTTCCTAAAGTTCAACCCGAGCCAATGCAAAGTCATGAAGACTAAGAAAGGTTATGGAAGACGGGAAACGGAATACAGCCTTGTAGGTGGGAACCAGTATTTATTAGTGAAAGGAGGATCTGGTAGTCAACTTACTGCCGAACATATCATTCGAGATAAATAAACCGTTTATTCTTGGCGAGATATGTGGAACTTGCAAATGTCAGAAATAAATTCAAGGACCTGAACAAATAATCCTTTAAAACACTTCACACAGCTTGTGTAAAACCAATTTTACAAGATGCAAGTCCTACGTAGAGCCCCTTACCCCGTCCTGGTCAATTATCCACCAAAACTCGATATGATATAACGGTTTGCAACAAGAATTGTCTCAAAACTGAGAGGCAAAAGCTTAAAGGAAAGACTAAGTGAATGAACTGACTACCCTGAAAGAGAAGAGGATCTGGGTAAACAAGATTACTGTGTATCAAATGTTAAAAGGGGTTGGAATGTAGACAGAACCAGACGGCTGGAAGAGAGAGCTCCATGGACACGGAAACCAGAGACAGTGAAAATTAAATTTTTATTTTCCAAAAATCTTATAATGGTTATATGTGTGGCATGTATTATAAACTTAACGGAAAACTCCAGATAATATAAAGCGTTTGAGGCAAATTAAATCCTAAAAATATTACTTAACAATATTCCAATTTCACTACTACAGTCTCTCAGGGTAAAGAAGTTTTAGGAACTAGAGGAGGATGTGATGAAGATAAAACTATATAAACAATTTTAAGAATAGATACTACAAGGATCGCGAGGCCACAACAGTAAACGTCAAAATGTTCACATCCCTTGTGACGCAAGACTGGCCGTGAGAACAGTGTCTCTGTGCAGTTATTAATGGTCAAAGTATCGAGCATCTAGCACTCATTTGTCCTGAATGACACGCAGGTTAGTGATTCACTATATTGCGTAGTAAAGTGATAAAGCAGATGATGCAATGTAATGATGACAAGTAATGGAGATGTAGATATCTTAGAGTCACTTCGTGAAGAATATCAAGTTTGTGTGATACAATACTGAAGAATATCAAGTTTGTGTGATACAATACTGAAGAATATCAAGTTTGTGTGATACAATACTGAAGAATATCAAGTTTGTGTGATACAATACTGAAGAATATCAAGTTTGTGTGATACAATACTGAAGAATATCAACTTTGTGTGATACAATACTGAAGAATATCAACTTTGTGTGATACAATATGAAGAATATCAAGTTGGTGTGATACAATACTGAAGAATATCAAGTTTGTGTGATACAATACTGAAGAATATCAAGTTTGTGTGATACAATACTGAAGAATATCAAGTTTGTGTGATACAATACTGAAGAATATCAAGTTTGTGTGATACAATACTGAAGAATATCAAGTTTGTGTGATACAAAACTGAAGAATATCAACTTTGTGTGATACAATACTGAAGAATATCAAGTTTGTGTGATACAATACTGAAGAATATCAAGTTTGTGTGATACAATACTGAAGAATATCAGACAGATAGGAATCTGCGAGCAATTATAAACAACAACATTATTACCAGAAGAAACAAACTATTTTGGCAAACCTGAAAATAACCTTCAAGATTTATGTATGGTAGTACAGGGAGGAGCAGTGGTGTAGAATGATGGGAGTGTGGGAGGAAGAGAGAGAGTAGGGAAAGAGGGGGAAAGAATGCTGTGGAGGGGAGTTTAAGGGCAGGAGAGAGATCTAATGTCACAATATTCTCTGTTCCTATTAATATGTTTTTCTCTTCATTCAAAGTGTGTTGAACACGCTATTAACAGCGTCTCCATCCTCTGCTGTGTCCTGTGACCTTCTACGGGAAGGGAAGAAAAGAGAAAACAAAAATAAGGAAGACTACAGTAGTCTCTTATTAAAATTAGATATACTACATTATAGGGCTACCCTGAAACTAACTGGAAGACTTCAGTTAGAACCATGAGGATATTGTCAAGAATTGTATTATAGATTTAGTAGCTAAGGTATCCTTAGACAGGTCTACTACTACTGCTTATCAGGCCTTACACACACCACTATTCTCAATGAAGAAACTATTCAACTCGTTTTTAAAGTCATACAAATTATTTGCTTCAATAACGCTACTAGGCAGTGTATTCCGCATATCTACAACTCTGTTACCAAGCCAGATTGATATATTCTAAACATGAAGTTATCGAACTTGAACAAATTGTTCCATGTTCTCTCTTTGTTAGATACTTCACCGCTTCATATATACGTCCTTCATTTATGCTTATCCTATATTTGTAGAGCTCGTTAATATTTTTCTGATCATACATCTTTCAAGATAGTGTGGCTTCTCAGTCTATCTTTGTAGGCAAGAGTTCTCAATTTATGCTTCTCTTTATGTCATCCAACGCATTACGCTCATTCATTAATGTGGAGTCCAGAACCGCGTTGCATAATGTAAATGGCTTTAACAATACCAATGTTAAGAAGTCATAGCCTAGCCTATTAACATCTGTTAGTTAGACTTGATATAAATTCATGACCCTCCTTAACGTTACTGCAAACGCTTATGACTATTCTTATAATACACCTTGGGGAACTTCTACCATGGCGTCTCGGCTACTTAGTCTTTCCAAATTTTCTTACAAAAGCGTTTTTCTGTTCTCTTGTGATATTTCTTATTTCTGTTACTTGATGTCTACCTGCTGATGGCTCGCTGTCTGACTTGGACTTTAAGTTGACGGTTCCCTCAGTCAGAATACTGTGAGAAAGAAGGTGGTGAAAATGTGGGAAGATAAGAGAGTGGTGGTGGTGTGGAAGAAGAGGGTGATGGTGGTGTGGAAGAAGAGGGTGATGGTGGTGTGGAAGAAGAGGGAAGAAGTGTGGAAGAAGAGGGTGATGGTGGTGTGGAAGAAGAGGGTGATGGTGTGGAAGGGAAGAAGAGAGTGGGATGGTGTGGAAGAGGGTGGGATGGTGTGGAAGAAGAGGGTGGGATGGTGTGGAAGAAGAGGGTGGGATGGTGTGGAAGAAGAGGGTGGGATGGTGTGGAAGAAGAGGGTGGGATGGTGTGGAAGAAGAGGGTGGGATGGTGTGGAAGAGGGTGGGATGGTGTGGAAGAGGGTGGGGTGGTGTGGAAGAAGAGGGTGGGATGGTGTGGAAGAGGGTGGGATGGTGTGGAAGAAAAGGGTGGGATGGTGTGGAAGAGGGTGGGATGGTGTGGAAGAGGGTGGGATGGTGTGGAAGAAGAGGGTGGGATGGTGTGGAAGAAGAGGGTGGGGTGGTGTGGAAGAGGGTGAGGGTGGTGTGGAAGAAGAGGGTGGGATGGTGTGGAAGAGGGTGGGAGTGGTGTGGAAGAAGAGGGTGGGAGTGGTGTGGAAGAGGGTGGGTTGGTGTGGAAGAAGAGGGTGGGGTGGTGGTGTGGAAGAAAAGGGTGGGGTGGTGTGGAAGAGGGTGAGGGTGGTGCGGAAGAAGAGGGCGGGGGTGGTGTGGAAGAAAGGCGGGTATGTGTGGGGAAATATGAAAGAGAAGAGGGGGGGGTAGGGGGAGGAAAGGAGTGCTAGCAGAGTGTGTCAGACCTGTATCAGGAGACATACATGTGGAGAATATACATGACCTTGCAGTGAGGTACCTGTATATCTGAGTTTTGCTGAATATTCCTTCATCTTAATAACAAGCTAAGACGTCATCTGCTTCATCTTAATAAAGTACTAAGATGCCTTATGTTTCATCCTCCATTTCAATAATCTGCTAGGATATCCTCCGTTCCATCGTAAAACCTTAATACCTGCTAGGATGCCTTGTAATACCCTGCTAGGAGGTCCTGTAATACCCTGCTAGGATGCCTTGTAATACCCTGCTAGGAGGTCCTGTAATACCCTGCAAGGAGGTCTTGTAATACCTGCTAGGAGGTCTTGTAATACCCTGCTAGGATGCCTTGTAATTCCCTGCAAGGATGCCTTGTAATACCCTGCTAGGAGGTCTTATAATACCCTGCAAGGAGGTCTTGTAATACCTGCTAGGATGCCTTGTAATACCCTGCTAGGAGGTCCTGTAATACCTGCTAGGATGCCTTGTAATACCCTGCTAGGAGGTCCTGTAATACCCTGCAAGGAGGTCTTGTAATACCTGCTAGGAGGTCTTGTAATACCCTGCTAGGATGCCTTGTAATACCCTGCAAGGATGCCTTGTAATACCCTGCTAGGAGGTCTTATAATACCCTGCAAGGAGGTCTTGTAATACCTGCTAGGATGCCTTGTAATACCCTGCTAAGAGGTCCTGTAATACCCTGCAAGGAGGTCTTGTAATACCTGCTAGGAGGTCTTGTAATACCCTGCTAGGATGCCTTGTAATACCCTCCTAGGATGCCTTGTAATACCCTGCTAGGAGGTCTTGTAATACCCTGCAAGGAGGTCTTGTAATACATGCTAGGAGGTCTTGTAATACCCTGCTAGGATGCCTTGTAATACCCTGCAAGGATGCCTTGTAATACCCTGCTAGGAGGTCTTATAATACCCTGCAAGGAGGTCTTGTAATACCTGCTAGGAGGTCTTGTAATACCCTGCTAGGATGCCTTGTAATACCCTGCTAGGAGGTCTTGTAATACCCTGCAAGGAGGTCTTGTAATACCTGCTAGGATGCCTTGTAATACCCTGCTAGGAGGTCTTGTAATACCCTGCTATGAGGTCTTGTAATACCCTGCAAGGAGGTCTTGTAATACCTGCTAGGAGGTCTTGTAATACCCTGCTAGGATGCCTTGTAATACCCTGCTAGGATGCCTTGTAATACCCTGCTAGGATGCCTTGTAATACCCTGCTAGGATGCCTTGTAATACCCTGCTAGGATGCCTTGTAATACCCTGCTATGAGGTCTTGTAATACCCTGCAAGGAGGTCTTGTAATACCTGCTAGGAGGTCTTGTAATACCCTGCTAGGATGCCTTGTAATACCCTGCTAGGATGCCTTGTAATACCCTGCTAGGAGGTCTTGTAATACCCTGCAAGGAGGTCTTGTAATACATGCTAGGTCTTGTAATACTTTGCTAGGATGCCTTGTAATACCCTGCAAGGATGCCTTGTAATACCCTGCTAGGAGGTCTTATAATACCCTGCAAGGAGGTCTTGTAATACCTGTTAGGATGCCTTGTAATACCCTGCTAGGATGCCATGTAATACCCTGCAAGGATGCCTTGTAATACCCTGCAAGGTCTTGTAATACCTACTAGGAGGTCTTGTAATACCCTGCTAGAATGCCTTGTAATACCCTGCTAGGAGGTCTTGTAATACCCTGCAAGGATGCCTTGTAGTACCCTGCTAGGAGGTCTTGTAATACCCTGCAAGGAGGTCTTGTAATACCTTGCTAGGAGGTCTTGTAATACCCTGCTAGGAGGTCTTGCAATACCCTACTAGGAGGTCTTGTAATACCCTACTAGGAGGCCTTGTAATACCCTGCTAGGATGCCTTGTAATACCCTGCTAGGATGCCTTGTAATACCCTTATAGTTGGTCTTGTAATACCCTGCTAGGATGCCTTGTAATACCCTACAAGGAGGTCTTGTAATACCCTGCTAGGATGCCTTGTAATACCCTGCAAGGAGGTCTTGTAATACCCTGCTAGGAGGTCTTGTAATACCCTGCTAGGATGCCTTGTAATACCCTGCTAGGAGGTCTTGTAATACCTTGCTACGCCATATGAATTATACTCTGCTCCTGTGTATTTTATGATAACTTATAACACAGACATAACCTGCCATGAAGGACATGTTGTGCAGACTAACACCACACGGTGTGTCCTCACATAGGCCATGTGTCCAAAACTCAGGTCATGTATCCAGGACTCGTGTTTAAGAAGTATATTATAATGTAATAATTTTTATGTATTTCAAGTTTAAGAAGGTTTGCATTGTTGGAATAATTCACAAATAAGCTTTAGTCAGGAGAGGAACCTTCTGAAAACGTTTCGGTCTATCCTGGACCATTATCAAGTTATAAGTGAGGCCACAAGACAGGTCGGGAGGGGACGAAGGGAGTAGTAGTCGTGATAGTGGAGGAATTAACGATAGTTAACTTATCCCAGGTTAGCTTATCCCAGGTTAACTTATCCCAGGTTAGCTTATCCCAGGTTAGCTTATCCCAGGTTAACTTATCCCAGGTTAGCTTATCCCAGGTTAGCTTATCCCAGGTTAACTTATCCCATACACGAGAGAAACTGATTTCTCTTGTGCGGGAGCAAGAGATATACAGGGACACAGGATAGAGGAGGGGAAGGGAGAGAGAAATTTGGATGACATAATATATAACTAACTACGGAGGAAGGTAGTGGAAGGGAGGATAGATTAAAGGTGACGGGAGGAGAGGAAGGAAGGTGTCGGGAGGGAGGAAAGGAAGGAAGGTGTCGGGAGGAAGGAGAGGAAGGAAGGTGTCGGGAGGGAGGAGAGGAAGGAAGGTGTCGGGAGGGAGGAAAGGAAGGAAGGTGTCGGGAGGGAGGAGAGGAAGGAAGGTGTCGGGAGGGAGGAGAGGAAGGAAGGTGTCGGGAGAGAGGAGAGAAAGGTGTCGGGAGGGAGGAGAGGAAGGTGTCGGGAGGAAGGAGAGGAAGGAAGGTGTCGGGAGGAAGGAGAGGAAGGAAGGTGTCGGGAGAGAGGAGAGGAAGGAAGGTGTCGGGAGGGAGGAGAGGAAGGAAGGTGTCGGGAGGAAGGAGAGGAAGGAAGGTGTCGGGAGGGAGGAGAGGAAGGAAGGTGTCGGGAGGGAGGAAAGGAAGGAAGGTGTCGGGAGGAAGGAGAGGAAGGAAGGTGTCGGGAGGAAGGAGAGGAAGGAAGGTGTCGGGAGGGAGGAAAGGAAGGAAGGTGTCGGGAGGAAGGAGAGGAAGGAAGGTGTCGGGAGGAAGGAGAGGAAGGAAGGTGTTGGGAGGGAGAAGAGGAAGGAAGTTGTTGGGAGGGAGGAGAGGAAGGAAGGTGTCGGGAGGGAGGAGAGGAAGGTGTCGGGAGGGAGGAGAGGAAGGTGTCGGGAGGGAGGAGAGGAAGGAAGGTGTCGGGAGGAAGGAGAGGAAGGAAGGTGTCGGGAGGGAGGAGAGGAAGGAAGGTGTCGGGAGGGAGGAGAGGAAGGAAGGTGTCGGGAGGAAAGAGAGGAAGGAAGGTGTCGGGAGGGAGGAGAGGAAGGAAGGTGTCGGGAGGGAGGAGAGGAAGGAAGGTGTCGGGAGGGAGGAGAGGAAGGAAGGTGTCGGGAGGGAGGAGAGGAAGGAAGGTGTCGGGAGGGAGGAGAGGAAGGAAGGTGTCGGGAGGAAGGAAATGAAGGAAGGTGGGTGGCAGGAAGGAGGATAAAGAGGGCGTGATTTTCGTCAGCCTTTCATAGAATTCCAATAGTTTCGTGAGGAGGATTTAGCTTCTCTCAACCCGCGTCTGTGTTCCTTGATGACTCCTGGGCTCTCCAGAAGTCCCAGCAAACTTCTTGTCTTCTCTGCACCTACAATGTCAGGGATGGTCTCTAGTAGTATGGCTTCCAGTCAACTTTCTGTTTTTTTGTGTGTGAATATCTGTACCACATTGGCCGCCTTCCGGCAGCCTAGCAGTTCGTACGATTCGATTAACTTACTGTATATTCTAATTAGCGTTTTCTTACGTCTTTTCAGAATTCATGATAATACTGTTGGATCGCATCTCTGTTAAGCTCTCTCGAATTATCAAACCGCTCTCCTCGTGTTATTAGTAGGTTCCTCATTGCTGCTTCGTTTCTTTCTGTTCTTCTAATCTTGAGCACTGATCCTTGGAAAAATAAACACATAAGCAGTATAATGTGATCCTTTATTGACAACGTTTCGCCCACACAGTGGGCTTTATCAAGTCACAAACAGATCTGATCTGTTTGTGACATGATAAAGCCCACTGTGTGGGCGAAACGTTGTCAATAAAGGATCACATTATACTGCTTATGTGTTTATTTTTCCATTGTGTCGGTATTTTATACCATTTACTTCCAGCACTGATCCTTGTTTCTTCATCTGGACGGGAAATCTTTTGTTTAGTAATGAACGGAGTTTCTTCCGTCATTATCGTCATTTCTGAGCTTCTTCACCTGGTACTGTCATCTCTCTTCTGCAGTGGTAGTGGAGCTGTGTATATCTTTACCTTGCCTTCTGTTTTGTATCTGCGTTGCTTCTTTATATTCCTATTAACTCAAACATTCTTGTCCCTAGCTCTATATTTCATGTAATTTGTATGTGTTGTTCTTCTGGGGTGGGGAGGGGAGGTCATCCCTACCTTTGTATCACACATCAAGTAATACCACGAGTCACCCTTCCCCATGGGTTGAAAAAAAGACATGTGCAATCCCTGGGTATCTTTAAAGATACCCATGCTTCTTTTTCATCTTGTGGGTATTGTATACCATCACTGCTACCTCCCCATGGTTGTGTTGCATTTATGTATGTAGTTTGCTTCCATTTCCTCCGCTATTTCCTCCCTTCACTCACTCCCTTTTCCTCGTTCCTTCGCGTCACTGCTTTCCCCTCGTGCTCTCCCATCAACTACCCTCGTGCTGAAGGTAATTTAAAAAAAAAATCTTAATTTCATGTGGTTGATTTGGATGCTTGTGACATCTGCTTAAGTTATGTTCTTAATGCAGCAAGATTGTAGTCTGGTCTGTATTTCGTCTGTAATAAAGTCAATTCATTATGGTGGCTGTGGAGGAGTAAGGTCATCATGCTGGAAGAAATATAATCCAGTTCCAGATTATCAACACGAAAAGCGGCATTTAAAGCGCATAAATGTTGATGGTTACTTTGATAACAATGAAATTTCTTGTTCTTCATATTTTCTTCTGATATATCATTTTCTTGAAGTTATCTTGTGTGGACCAGTTAAGCAGTGGGTTGGAAGGTTGTCTTGCGTGAACCAGTTGAGCAGTGGGTTGGAAGGTTGTCTTGTGTGGACCAGTTGAGCAGTGGGTTGGAAGGTTGTCTTGTGTGGACCAGTTGAGCAGTGGGTTGGAAGGTTGTCTTGTGTGGACCAGTTGAGCAGTGGGTTGGAAGGTTGTCTTGTGTGGACCAGTTGAGCAGTGGGTTGGAAGGTTGTCTTGTGTGGACCAGTTGAGCAGTGGGTTGGAAGGTTGTCTTGTGTGGACCAGTTGAGCAGTGGGTTGGAAGGTTGTCTTGTGTGGACCAGTTGAGCAGTGGGTTCGAAGGTTGTCTTGTGTGGAGCAGTTGAGCAGTGGGCAGGAAGGTTGTCTTGTGTGGACCAGTTGAGCAGTGGGTTGGAAGGTTGTCTTGTGTGGATCAGTTGAGCAGTGGCTTGGAAGGTTGTCTTGTGTGGATCAGTTGAGCAGTGGGTTGGAAGGTTGTCTTGTGTGAACCAGTTGAGCAGTGGGTTGGAAGGTTGTCTTGTGTGGACCAGTTGAGCAGTGGGTTCGAAGGTTGTCTTGTGTGGAGCAGTTGAGCAGTGGGCAGGAAGGTTGTCTTGTGTGGACCAGTTGAGCAGTGGGCAGGAAGGTTGTCTTGTGTGGACCAGTTGAGCAGTGGGCAGGAAGGTTGTCTTGTGTGGACCAGTTAAGCAGTGGGCAGGAAGGTTGTCTTGTGTAGACCAGTTGAGCAGTGGGCAGGAAGGTTGTCTTGTGTGGACCAGTTGAGCAGTGGGCAGGAAGGTTGTCTTGTGTGGACCAGTTAAGCAGTGGGCAGGAAGGTTGTCTTGTGTAGACTAGTTGAGCAGTGGGCAGGAAGGTTGTCTTGTGTGGACCAGTTGAGCAGTGGGCAGGAAGGTTGTCTTGTGTGGACCAGTTGAGCAGTGGGTTGGAAGGTTGTCTTGTGTGGACCAGTTGAGCAGTGGGCAGGAAGGTTGTCTTGTGTGGACCAGTTAAGCAGTGGGCAGGAAGGTTGTCTTGTGTGGACCAGTTGAGCAGTGGGTTGAAAGGTTGTCTTGTGTGGACCAGTTGAGCAGTGGGTTGGAAGGTTGTCTTGTGTGGACCAGTTAAGCAGTGGGCAGGAAGGATGTTTGGATTTTATTTACAAATATTTTCATATAATGAATAACCGTTTGGTTACTCAATATATGAAACATTTTACTTCTAACATCATCAGATTTACACTATCATTATCAACGTGTTACTGTCGTTACAAAGTCACTGTCGTGTTACATAGATCATAATAACAGAGCAAGTCTGTTTTTTTTCACATTCCACAATCATTATCCATAATTGTTCTGTTTCAGCGGTCGTATCAGCAAATTTAAATTAAAGAGGCAAATATCCCCACCATTTATGCAGAAAGATTGCTGGATTCTTAGTTAAGTAAGAACCTGTGGGGAGAGTGCCATTCCTAACAGAGGAAGAAAGATGGGTCGGCGGGTTGGTGGGCAGACAGGCTGGTGCGCCGGATATTGGAACACAGATTTGTCTCAAACAGTTCATTTCGACTCATAGCGAATTTAAAACCTAGAAGCAAGAGAAAGCTATCCCACCCGGAGCCTTGTGAGCCAAAAGTTCCGTTTTGAAATAAGCGAGTTTGACTCTTATTGGTGATGGCAGAGGCGTCCTTTCAGGACTGGAGGTCCTAATTGCAGCGGGGATGAAGAAGAAAGTGAAAGGATTGGGCTGAGGCAAGGCCCAGAGCGGGCCAAGTAATGCACCACTGATTATGCATTAAATTATGCTGGCCATGCTGAAGGTCGATAATTAGTGCGCAGGACATGTAGATGGGCGGGAGAAGAGGGGTGGTGGGTGGGTGTTTTAGTGGTGGGGGATGTGGAGTGGAGATGGGGGAACACGTGATAGGAGAGGTGGTAGGGAACAGAGTTAGGTGGAGGCTTGGGAGGAGATATATGAATCTTTGAAACAAGGTAGGAGGGAGAGATTATTTAGTAAAACTGGATATCCCAGCAATGTGAGGTTACCTTATCTTACAACGAGGATTTCGTAAAGTATTTCAGTGAGGGTCCAGCAGCTACGGAACTTCAAAGGCAATGTTCAATAAGAACTGGATTTTGTTACTTTGGAACTACCATCTGTCAGGATGGTCTATCCCGTACTTAGGAAAAGGAAAATCAAAGTGCTGACATGCCAGTCAAATCCCCGGCTGTAGCAACACAAGTCAGCATCCAGTTGGAACATGGTCCCCTGATCCACACTTCAGGTGGGTTGCGAGAGCACCTTCCAGATATCCAGTACTTATGTCAATATAGTGTTGCACACTCCAGTCCTGCCACAGTGTTACCATGAGCAGCCTGCCAGTGTGACACTGTCTACCATAAACCAGCGAGGCAGGTGTGATCCTGGTGGCATGCAGAAACTTCCTAAGTGCTTAAGTTGGCCTCATAGCAGGTGAGACAGTGGTGCTACATCTACCAATATTACAGGATGCTTCACTCTCTTTAATAAGAGGACAATCTCGATTTTTTTGCTCAAGTTTGTAATTTTCTGTGATGAAATATTTGGTAATGTGGGCGACGGTAATTGTTTGTTGTGGATGGAGCATAGAAAGGAACTCAGAATAAAAATGTTATTTGCTCGAGTTTT
Organism: Cherax destructor; assembly: GCA_009830355.1. Lineage (NCBI taxonomy): Eukaryota > Metazoa > Arthropoda > Malacostraca > Decapoda > Parastacidae > Cherax > Cherax destructor. Next base: position 219,877 of record WNWK01000182.1, on the reverse strand, counting down.
TTCTTTCATGATAGAATATTTAATCCCGTTCCTTTCTTCATCCTCCCTCTTTCTCATCTCTTCCGTCCCTTCCCAGGCACACCTGACATCATGAATTCACAGATGAATAACATTGAGTTACAAGAGTGTCTGGTTCCTTCATTAGAGAGAGGGTATCTCTTGACACCACTCAAGTTGTGTTGTGTGTGTGTGTGTGTGTGTGTGTGTGTTGTGTGTGTGTGTGTGTGTGTGTGTATGTGTGTATGTGTGTGTGTGTGTGTGTGTGTGTGTGTTTAAGGGCTAGAGAGGGGTCAACTACGGTGGTGAGAGGACGAGACAATGAGGAATAGAAGCGAGCCAAGGAGAGACAACTAGGCAACATGTCTACCTCGCACTTGGAGGACGGGAGGATCGAGCCTACATCACTCCATGAACTGAGTGACCCATACGGGTACAGCTCTTCACATACGAAAAGGAAAGAAAGCTGAAAGTGGTCTACACAGAGGCTACACTTTCCAGATGTGATTACTTAGGCTTCACCTCCTGGCTGAATCTGAGCCACAATTCCCTTCTTTAAGCCAAAGCTAATTGTATCCCATCCCCAGGTGCTATATGACCCCTGTGAGTTTAGTGGTTACTCGTGAATATATTAGTCCACTGCTTTCAGGTGACCGGAATTACTGGTTCCTGTGTTTATCTATCTGTCTGGTGTGAGTGAGCACACACACACACGCACATACACGCACACACAGGCGCACATACACGCACACACAGGCGCACACACACACACACACACACACGACAGTAATTCCTGAACTTGTAATTTGCTTTTGCCTGAGTTCGCATGTACGTATAATTATCGCGGTCTGTTGGTCCGCATTTCTGTTTGTTTACTGGTTAGTCTGTCTCAATCTGCTAGCTGCTCTGTTCCTGTAGCCTGTTTATCTTTCTGCCCGTCCAACCTGTATACTGCTTTGTGTCTGTCAGCAAATGTGTGTGTGTGTGTGTGTGTGTGTGTGTGTGTGTGTGTGAGCGTGTGTGTGTGAGCGTGTGTGTGTGTGTGTGTGTGTGTGTGTGTGTGTGTGTGTGTGTGTGTGAGCGTGTGTGAGCGTGTGTGTGAGCGTGTGTGTGTAAACGTGTGTGAGCGTGTGTGTGAGCGTGTGTGAGCGTATGTACTCACCTAATTGTGGTTGCAGGGGTCGAGACTCAGCTCCTGGCCCCGCCTCTTCGCTGTCCGCTACTTTGTCTCTGCTCTCCCTGCTCCATGAGCTTTATCATACCTTGTCTTAAACCTATGTATGGTTCCTGCCTCCACTATATCTTTCTCTAGACTATTCCACTTCCTGACTACTCTGTGGCTGAAGAAATGCTTCCTAACATCCCTTTGACTCATCTGAGTCTTCAGCTTCCAGTTGTGTCCCCTTGTTTCTGTGTTCCCTCTCTGGAACATCCTGTCACTGTCTACCTTGTCAATTCCCCGCAGTATTTTGTATGTCGTTATCATGTCTCCTCTGACCCTTCTTTCCTCCAGTGTTGTTAGTCCTATTTCCCTCAACCTTTCTTCATAGGACAGACCCCTGAGTTGTGGAACTAACCTTATCGCAAACCTTTGCACTTTCTCTAGTTTCTTTACGTGCTTGACCAGGTGTGGGTTCCAGACTGGTGCTGCATATTCTAGCATGGGCCTGACGTACACGGTGTACAGTGTCTTGAACGATTCCTTGTTAAGGTAACGGAACGCTAATCTTAGGTTTGCCAGTCGCCCATATGCTGCCGCAGTTATCTGGTTGATGTGTGCCTCCGGAGACGTTCTTGGCGTTATACTCACCCCAAGGTCTTTCTCCTTTGCCGAGGTTTGTAGCCTTTGTCCGCCTAGCCTGTACTCTGTCAGCGGTCTTCTTTGCCCTTCTCCGATCTTCATGACTTTGCATTTGGTGGGATTGAATTCGAGAAGCCAGTTGCTAGACCAGATGTCGAGCTTGTCCAGGTCTGTTTGCAGTCCTGCTTGGTCCTCTTCCGATGTGATTCTCCTCATTAATTTCACATCATCTGCGAACAGAGACACTTCTGAGTCTATCCCGTCCGTCATGTCATTTACATATACCAAGAATAACACTGGTCCTAGGACTGACCCCTGCGGTACACCGCTCGTCACAGGTGCCCACTGTGATACCTCATCACGCACCATGACCCGTTGTTGCCTCCCTGTGAGGTATTCCCTGATCCATTCCAGTGCCCTTCCTGTTATACATGCTTGCTTGTATACATGTGTGTGTGTGTGTGAGCGTGTCATGTAGCTGTGGTCTTAGTGCACAAAGAGGAGGAAGCACTTGATCTCCAGGTGACAAACTTGCTCAGACACTCACAACAAAGCTGGCATCAACACGGTTAAATTACCTGTTTCAGAGAGGCCCTCGCTGGAGCCCTTCCAACACACACTCCAACAGCTCAGTTTGTTGGAGAGCTTTTAGAGGTCTTGTCTCTTCCCTCTCACTCCTCTCCACGTCCCTCCAGCACTCCTGGTTGAATTTCTACTCCTCGTACGTCCTTTCGAAGATCCTTAGGGATTTCCTGCCACCTATTCATCACTCCACTCACTCCATTAGTCTCCCAGCCCATCACTCCAGGCTCTGAAGAGAGATTCTCCCCTTTCCCCGTTTCTTCCCCCCCCCCCACTCTATAGTTGCTCCATTACACAGTGCAGTTCCATGAACCTTATTAGGAATATCCCCCATCTACCCCTAAGTCTACTTCAGTACTCTGCTGCTCAGTCGGCGCACAGTGGCAACAAACGGCGCATCTTGTGGGCAACAGACGGCGTGGATCAGGGCAACAGAGGGCGCAAGTTGGAGCACAACACTAGTCTAGATACCATCAGCACACTGCCTGATAAAGCCACGAGCCTGGCCGACCTCTCCCTGACTAATGAACCTTACCAAAAGTTGCTGCCTTGAAAATGATAGTGCTCGCTATAAGGTTTGTGCGTCTGCACAGCTGGAGGAAGATGGTGTTCTATATATTGTCTGGGGAATATGTGGAAGCTGGGGAGCGATTGTTCACTTCTCTTATCTTTACCCCCATTATCCTCTCATCCACCCACACCCTCATCCTCCATCGTATTATTAATGGCACAAGATACCGACAAGTTGATGAATAAGACAAATGTCAAACACTTGGGTATCTTTAATGGCGAACGTTTCGCCTGCTCATCAGAATTCTTCAGTCGAATACAGAAGTGGCTGTAAAACTGGAGAGATAACTTGAGGTGGTCAGTCCCTCAGCCTTGATAAAAGGTGCTCAATCCCTCAACCTAAGACTGTTGATTGAAGAAAAGTAAAATAGATTCTCTGGGAAAATTATACTGAAAAAAGAAAGTTTTAAAAAATAGAGAAAAATGTGATCACCTTGCAGTTGATTTTCTCCTTAATTAGCGGCGGTTGGTTAATCTTCAGGTTAAAATTCTGATAGGTTAAGTTTAAGATTGTGAAGACAATTACTCAGGTGAACCAGCCAGGTGGAGTGAACCTTCACCTTGAAGGAGCTGAGGGTTAATTGTTAGGCAAGATCAGTGAGGAAATAAAGGAAAACATATTTCAAAGTGATCATGGAAAAGTTTATTGAAAAGCTGAAGGAAGAGTATAGGGGTAGTTCAGGGTGGAATCCCTTCATCCCTCCCTGTGCACCTGCACCCTCTCTGTACACCTGCACCCTCCCTGTGCACCTGCACCCTTCCTGTACACCTGCACCCTCTCTGTGCACCTGCACCCTCCCTGTGCACCTGCACCCTTCCTGTACACCTGCACCCTTCCTGTACACCTGCACCCTCCCTGTGCACCTACCCCCTCCCTGTGCACCTGCACCCTTCCTGTACACCTGCACCCTCCCTGTACACCTGCACCCTCCCTGTGCACCTGCACCCTCCCTGTGCACCTGCACCCTTCCTGTACACCTGCACCCTCCCTGTGCACCTACCCCCTCCCTGTGCACCTGCACCCTTCCTGTACACCTGCACCCTTCCTGTACACCTGCACCCTCCCTGTGCACCTACCCCCTCCCTGTGCACCTGCACCCTTCCTGTACACCTGCACCCTTCCTGTACACCTGCACCCTCCCTGTGCACCTGCACCCTTCCTGTACACCTGCACCCTCCTTGTGCACCTGCCCCCTCCCTGTACACAATGCGATTGAAACAATTCACAATTAACCCAAAATACCACAGCTCTGTATGACTACACAACTAACCTACAATACCACAGCTCTGCATGACTACACAATTAACCCACAATACCACAGCTCTGCATGACTACACAATTAACCCACAATACCACAGCTCTGTATGACTACACAACTAACCTACAATACCACAGCTCTGCATGACTACACAATTAACCCACAATACCACAGCTCTGCATGACTACACAATTAACCCACAATACCACAGCTCTGCATGACTACACAATTAACCCACAATACCACAGCTCTGCATGACTACACAACTAACCCACAATACCACAGCTCTGCATGACTACACAATTAACCCACAATACCACAGCTCTGCATGACTACACAACTAACCCACAATACCACAGCTCTGTATGACTACACAACTAACCTACAATACCACAGCTCTGCATGACTACACAATTAACCCACAATACCACAGCTCTGCATGACTACACAACTAACCCACAATACCACAGCTCTGTATGACTACACACCTAACCTACAATACCACAGCTCTTCATGACTACACAACTAACCCACAATAGCACAGCTCTGCATGACTACACAACTAACCCACAATACCACAGCTCTGTATGACTACACAACTAACCTACAATACCACAGCTCTTCATGACTACACAACTAACCCACAATACCACAGCTCTGCATGACTACACAATTAACCCACAATACCACAGCTCTTCATGACTACACAACTAACCCACAATAGCACAGCTCTGCATGACTACACAATTAACCCACAATAGCACAGCTCTGCATGACTACACAACTAACCCACAATAGCACAGCTCTGCATGACTACACAATTAACCCACAATAGCACAGCTCTGCATGACTACACAACTAACCCACAATAGCACAGCTCTGCATGACTACACAATTAACCCACAATAGCACAGCTCTGCATGACTACACAATTAACCCACAATAGCACAGCTCTGCATGACTACACAACTAACCCACAATACCACAGCTCTTCATGACTACACAACTAACCCACAATGCGCAGAATAAACTTCAAAAGGAAGTGTGGGTCGGTCTTAGACCAGTGTTAAGTCTGAAGTGGTGTATTGTAATACCATATTGATTGTTTTGGTTTGTATTTCATGTGTATTGTGTGTATATATTTTGAGAAGTGTATAAGTAGTGTTGTATGCAAATGCATAATAAAGTCATAAGAGTGTGGTGACATAATGTGATGATGTATACAACTGTAGGTACGCATGCGAATATATTATGGTGTATATATACATGGTGTATATAATGTTTTGGTATATGTGTGATGTATGGTGTATACGATCTCATGTTGTATAGGAGCATAAAATTGTTTTGTGGCGATATTTGCAGTTGGGATATTGTAGTGTGTTGGTGTATTTTGGTGATGCATGCTGTATTGTAGTGAGACTAGTATTGTATTGCTGCTCATGGCAGTAGGATTTAATTGTATTGTGATTTAGGCTCCTAATTTGATTACTAGTTGCCGGCGGCTGTGATCTATAGAATTATATTTTATTATAAATTTGTTTGTGAACGCAACTGTGTAATGTATTAAAAACAATTTTTTTGTGTCTCCCTTGTGTAAAGTGTTGCAGCTTGTTTTTCTTTGTTAGTTCTCACTAGTCTGTTTCTCTTTGTTAGTTCTCACAAGTCTGTTTCTCTTTGTTAGTTCTCACAAGTCTGTTTCTCTTTGTTAGTTCTCACAAGTCTGTTTCTCTTTGTTAGTTCTCACAAGTCTGTTTCTCTTTTGTTAGTTCTCATAAGTCTGCTTCTCTTTGTTAATTCTCACAAGTCTGTTTCTCTTTTGTTAGTTCTCAAGTCTCTTTCCCTTCGTTAGTTTTCGCAAGAATATTATCTATCGTAATGAACTTATTTCATGTATTTTTAAACGTAGTTCAACCTACAAGTTTGCCTGTGCACCTGCTTCGGTTAGTTTTAAAACCTAATACTATATGAAAGAGATCTCACCCGATTAACACCCTGCCTGGGAATCTAACCCGGGTCAATTCTCTTGTTTGCCCAGGTTGATAATGTAATGACGTATATACAGTCATTTGTTATACTTACGCCTAAGTGGCACATAAATGTCCATCAACAAGCAAAACACTAATATGCATAAGCAAGCGAACACATGGGGAGCGCTAAACCCGTGTGGGTCTTTGTGCCTGGGGACTGGTAAGTAATCAGGTTTGATACAAGGAAGGGTAAGGTACCTTCAGTTGATTCAAAATCCCTTTATCAGTATTAAAAGCACCTCTTGTCCTTGAAAGGTATATAGACACCAGTGGGAAACATCGTGTTACTAAGGCACAATATACGGCTCATGGCATTTATTGATGAGATGTTTCGCCCACCAGCAACTTTATCAATCTATTCAGATATAAAGAGAACATATATGTATATGAATATAATCATAGTATAAAACATAGTAAATATTGTGAGGTAGATAAGGATGAGCTGGTCTGGTCGCACCACCACTTGTTATGAGGGATGAGGATGAGCTGGTCTTGGTCGCACCACTTGTTATGAGGGATGAGGATGAGCTGGTCTTGGTCGCACCACTTGTTATGAGGGATGAGGATGAGCTGGTCTGGTCGCACCACTTGTTATGAGGGATAAGGATGAGCTGGTCTGGTCGCACCACCACTTGTTATGAGGGATGAGGATGAGCTGGTCTTGGTCGCACCACTTGTTATGAGGGATGAGGATTAGCTGGTCTGGTCGCACCACCACTTGTTATGAGGGATGAGGATGAGCTGGTCTGGTCGCACCACCACTTGTTATGAGGGATGAGGATGAGCTGGTCTGGTCGCACCACCACTTGTTATGAGGGATGAGGATGAGCTGGTCTGGTCGCACCACCACTTGTTATGAGGGATGAGGATGAGCTGGTCTGGTCGCACCACCACTTGTTATGAGGGATGAGGATGAGCTGGTCTGGTCGCACCACCACTTGTTATGAGGGATGAGGATGAGCTGGTCTGGTCGCACCACCACTTGTTATGAGGGATGAGGATGAGCTGGTCTGGTCGCACCACCACTTGTTATGAGGGATGAGGATGAGCTGGTCTGGTCGCACCACCACTTGTTATGAGGGATGAGGATGAGCTGGTCTGGTCGCACCACCACTTGTTATGAGGGATGAGGATGAGCTGGTCTGGTCGCACCACCACTTGTTATGAGGGATGAGGATGAGCTGGTCTGGTCGCACCACCACTTGTTATGAGGGATGAGGATGAGCTGGTCTGGTCGCACCACCACTTGTTATGAGGGATGAGGATGAGCTGGTCTGGTCGCACCACCACTTGTTATGAGGGATGAGGATGAGCTGGTCTGGTCGCACCACCACTTGTTATGAGGGATGAGGATGAGCTGGTCTGGTCGCACCACCACTTGTTATGAGGGATGAGGATGAGCTGGTCTGGTCGCACCACCACTTGTTATGAGGGATGAGGATGAGCTGGTCTGGTCGCACCACCACTTGTTATGAGGGATGAGGATGAGCTGGTCTGGTCGCACCACCACTTGTTATGAGGGATGAGGATGAGCTGGTCTGGTCGCACCACCACTTGTTATGAGGGATGAGGATGAGCTGGTCTGGTCGCACCACCACTTGTTATGAGGGATGAGGATGAGCTGGTCTGGTCGCACCACCACTTGTTATGAGGGATGAGGATGAGCTAACTCACCCTTGTCAGTGCTGGCTCATCAACTCACCCTTGTCAGTGCTGGCTCATAAACTCAACTCACACCCTTGTCAATGCTGGCTCATCAACTCACCCTTGTCAGTGCTGGCTCATCAACTCACCCTTGTCAGTGCTGGCTCATCAACTCACCCTTGTCAATGCTTGCTCATCAACTCAACTCACCCTTGTCAGTGCTGGCTCATCAACTTACCCTTGTCAGTACTGGCTCATAAAGTCAACTCACACCCTTGTCAGTGCTGGCTCATCAATCCTCACACCCTTGTCAGTGCTGCATAACATCAACTCACACCCTTGTCAGTGCTGGCTCATAACTCAACTCACACCCTTGTCAGTGCTGGCTCATCAACTCACCCTTGTCAGTACTGACAAATAAACTCAACTCACACCCTTGTCAATGCTTGCTCATCAACTCAACTCACCCTTGTCAGTGCTGGCTCATCAACTCAACTCACACCCTTGTCAGTGCTGGCTCATCAACTCAACTCACACCCTTGTAAGTGCTGGCTCATCAACTCAACTCACACCCTTGTCAGTGCTGGCTCATCAACTCACCCTTGTCAGTACTGACAAATAAACTCAACTCACACCCTTGTCAGTGCTGGCTCATCAACTCAACTCACACCCTTGTCAGTGCTGGCTCATCAACTCACCCTTGTCAATGCTGGCTCATCAACTCACCCTTGTCAATGCTGGCTCATCAACTCACCCTTGTCGGTACTGACAAATAAACTCAACTCACACCCTTGTCAATGCTGGCTCATCAACTCACCCTTGTCAGTGCTGGCTCATCAACTCAACTCACACCCTTGTCAGTGCTGGCTCATCAACTCAACTCACACCCTTGTCAATGCTGGCTCATCAACTCACCCTTGTCAATGCTGGCTCATCAACTCACCCTTGTCAGTGCTGGCTCATCAACTCAACTCACACCCTTGTCAGTGCTGGCTCATCAACTCACAATTGTCAATGCTGGCTCATCAACTCACCCTTGTCAATGCTGGCTCATCAACTCAACTCACACCCTTGTCAGTGCTGGCTCATCAACTCACCCTTGTCAGTGCTGGCTCATCAACTCACCCTTGTCAGTGCTGGCTCATCAACTCAACTCACACCCTTATCAGTGCTGGCTCATCAACTCACCCTGCTGCAGTAAGCGAATTTTTGCAGTTATTAATATATAAATTCCCTGACAGTGCACAATCTTATTTGCTTTTTTCGCTGGTTTTCTTCAAGGCTGGTACCTGGGTGCTAATGCTGTGCTCTTGATTCCAGGAGTTGAAGCAACCTACCTTCATTCCTTAGACCCCTTGACATTGAGAAATAAGGTATAGTTTGAATAGTTTGTCAGTGAAAGGTGTCTCATTCTCTCCACAGCATTCTTGCCTAAGAACTGTGTGTGTTGTGTGTGTGTGTGTGTGTGTGTGTGTGTACATGGCGTGTGAGGTGTATATACATAGTGGCTGAGGGGTGTGTATACACTGGCTGAGGTGAGAGTATATGCGGGATGAGGTGCGTATATGATGGCTGAGATGTGTGCACACAGTGGACCGAGGTGTGTGCACACAGTGGACCGAGGTGTGTGCACACAGTGGACCGAGGTGTGTGTACACAGTGGACCGAGGTGTGTGTACACAGTGGACCGAGGTGTGTGTACACAGTGGACCGAGGTGTGTGTACACAGTGGACCGAGGTGTGTGTACACAGTCGCTGAAATGTTTGTACACTTCTAAGGCGTGAGTGTAATTTTCCTTTTCGTAATTAAAATGTTTGTAGTGATAAGGTGTTAGCGACTACACGTGTTTAATAACTAACAAGTTACTCTGTCTCCATAACTTCACTCTTGAACCTTAAAACGCTGAGCAAATTTGATACTCAGACACTAAGAACTATTTGAAGTGCAAAGTTAGTCAATAACTCGAAACAGTGAAGTGAAACTCCACGGCAAAAGAGGCAACACAAACGAGTTACATATTACTGGGATAGACAAACCAGTGAAGCTGCAAGCACTAAAATATTAAATAATTTAAGAACCAGCTGGACATGCACACTGCACCCATCAGATTCAACTAGTTAGCGTTCAGCGGCTGACTCTTGTCAACGGGATCCTGACATTAGTTCAGAGTATCTTTAGGACCATCAGTTGAAAATGAGCCTCCAAGGGCATAACAGTAAAAGCAGATTAGTTCTAGCAGAAATTAAATTACTTTCAGTTTTCCTGTTACTGTAAGTATCCTTTTGCATTGTTCTATATATCATATGATTATCCAGTTTTTGTTCTATCTGGCAGTGTGGCCGGAGGGAATGAAGGTGGAGAGAGCCTTCTGCTACACTATCCTAATCTTAACTGCCTAGACAAAATTAGGAGCAGTAAAGCTAGTCCTCAGCAAAGCCTCCTCATAGCCTGTGTAGTCTGCTGTCTTCCCCATGTACAATGTTCAGCTAGTATTTCCCAAGTCCTTCCCCAAACCTCCTTTTACACCTACCTTCCATTCACTCCCTATCTCATCCTCTCTCCTTCCCTTCTCCCATACCTCTCCACCCCCTCCCCATACGTCTCCACCCCCTCCCCAAACCTCTCCACCCCCTCCCCAAACCTCTCCACCCCTCCCCAATACCTCTCCACCCCCTCCCCAAACCTCTCCACCCCCTCCCCATACCTCTCCACCCCCTCCCCAAACCTCTCCCCCCCTCCCCAAACCTCTTTACCCCTCCCCAAACCTCTCCACCCCTCCCCAAACCTCTTCACCCCCTCCCCATACCTCTCCACCCCCTCCCCAAACCTCTCCACCCCCTCCCCAAACCTCTCCACCCCTCCTCAATACCTCTCCACCCCTCCCCAATACCTCTCCACCCCCTCCCCATACCTCTCCACCCCTCCCCAATACCTCTCCACCCCTCCCCAAACCTCTCCACCCCCTCGCCATACCTCTCCACCCCCTCCCCAATACCTCTCCACCCCTCCCCAAACCTCTCCACCCCTCCCCAAACCTCTCCACCCCCTCCTCAATACCTCTCCACCCCCTCCCCAATACCTCTCCACCCCTCCCCAAACCTCTCCACCCCTCCCCAAACCTCTCCACCCCCTCCCCAAACCTCTCCACCCCCTCCTCAATACCTCTCCACCCCTCCCCAATACCTCTCCACCCCCTCCCCCAAACCTCTCCACCCCCTCGCCATAACTTACCCCATCTCGAGCAGGTGATTCTCATAAAAGCCCATTGCAATAAACCCCTTACAACATGGCGATTAGGGGGGAATCTGTGGCACCTCTCTCACCCACCCCCTCCCTCCCTTCCCTTCCCTCCTCCCCTCTTAGTGGTCGTAGCACCACGGTAGGAAACAGTAAGGGTGAGGGTCGTGTACCAGACGTACCCCGCCTCGCCCCTCCAGTCCAACAGCCTCACGCGGTAATTAAACTGTACGTGGAATGCGCGTTACCGCCAATTAAATGTCCAGGAGTGTTGGAAGTGTCGCCTCCTGGGTCGTTAGGCTCCCACGTGGTTATTGGCTTGTGTGCCCAGGGCTGGGAAGGGGAGGGGGTGGTGGAAGGGAGGAGGATTGGGAAGGGAAGGAGGACTGGGAAGGGAAGGAGGATTAGGAAGGGGAGGAGTACTGGTAATGGGTACTGGAGAATTGGGAAAGGCAGACTTGAGAAATAGTATTGGAGGGGTGGTGGAAGGGTAGGAACACTGGAAAGGGGAGAGGGGTCTTAGGAAGAGGAGGACTGACATTGGGGAAGGAAAGAACATTTTTTTTTGTACATATAAAGTGGAAAACTTACATGAATTATGTGAACAGACTAACTGATGTAGTAGCTAGGCTTAGGCTTGGTTACAGGTACTTCTGGCAGTTTGGCAGACACACACCTGATGATCAAACCAAATACAATGTGACCAGCTCTATGGTCACTATCTGGAACACTGTGCTTAACTGTTCATGTATTGAGGAATAAAGAGATAGACAGTATAATAACCTATGTGACATGTCAAGATACCTTATTAATGAAAATGAGATACTAGACATATTAAGCAAATTAGCTAAATTTGTTTGCAACAGATATGTGATCTTGTAGATATAAATATAACTCCTGTAAATATAAATATAACTCCTGTAAATCCTTTGCGGGCCTAGTTCCTAGGTCTTTCGTGCATCCAATGCTCTTGCGCTATCGTCCACAGGATGGATATGGGGTGCACAATAAACTAGCCACTTCGGCGGCAGAATCTAAATCTTGCATGAATTGTCTTTATATGTCGTTGTGTGAGGCCATATACAGCCTTTGTTGACGTATGGTAACCTTTGTGTATCTTTCTTGCAGCAGAGGCGCCAGGCTGTGTGGTGTGCAGCTTCCAGCTGCGACGCTGTTGCTGTGTCTGCTATGGTGCTGCTATAGCGTGGAGGCACAGCATCACTACCCTGAGGAGGTGAGTACAACAACTACATAGATGCCACAATAGTTTTAGGCTGGTGACAGAGGTAATGCTTATTTATGTTTCTGCTGGAATCTTGTTAACATTTGTTGCTGACCTTTATTGTTTGACTCGTGACGAGCTGACATGCAATGCATTATGTGTCAGTCTCATGATTATGTTTATTTTACAAGTTAATGTTCATTCCTGGCAGCGGTCACTATGGTGTCCGCTAGCCTTGTCTATCCATGCCAAGACAGAGATAGTGTGGCAGTCTTCCCTTTGTACCTATAACTGTGTATCCCGTAGCCTTGTCCATTCTTGTGACCACAAGATTAGCGTGAGTTCCCGTCCTTTACAGCCGTGACTTTGGTGTCTCTCTCCATGTCTATCCTCTACTCTTTAACAGACTCGTAAGCTCAGTACCTCAGACCTCTATTACCAAATTCCAAAAGCAAAAACATAATCTTGTTTGAATGGTTGGAAACAATTTAGTGCCTCCCTGAAAAGGGCTTGATTTTTGTGAGAGGCTCTTGTTGAGCAAAGGAAATGGATCTACCTTTCCCCTTCCTTGAATCAAACCTGATTACCTTCCATTCTGCAGGCGCTGTATGCCGACCCACGGGTTTAGCGCTTCACCATAACTAGAACAATTTAAAGTCTTCCTGCACTGTGTGTACATTTTAGTATATAAGCTGTGTGTATACGTAATGTGTATCACCTGCATGAGTATATCATTTACTCCCAGGTATATACACTGGTGAGGTATTTAACACTCCATCTAGTGGTGCTGCACGTGGTAGTGGTGCTCCACTTGGTGGTGCTCAGACTGGTGGTGCTCCACCTGGTGGTTGTATGTTTATATATATAATTATTCAAAATAACAATATAAAATAGTGAAATTCCAAGTGATTGTGTGATTTCTCAAGCGAAAACACTTGGAATTTCACTATTTTTCACCGTAGTTATTTTGCATATTGTGATATCACCTGTTTACTGTAATTTTATGTGTATATGTCTGTCTATACACAGATCAGTTTATATATCTGTGTACATATTCTGAAAGGTGCATATCTATACCTAAATTTACCAAGAGTTTACTGTATTCACCATTTTTTATGGATGAAAATATTTCTGACTGGTGGTGCACAGGTGATATGCAACCTCAATGACTTTTGTTATTCGTAGACTTTACAAGTAAGAAAGCAGCACACACTGGTCTCTACAAGCAGCAGCAGCGTCCCCCTCCAGCTTGTAGGTGATGTCTGCAAACATTACAATGCACTTGAATACATCTTTGGCTCAATCGTACACACTTGTTCTTTCCTTCGTCTGTGCTGGGGTTATTTATATCAGTGAGTGTGTGAGTAGAGGCGCCATCAAGCGTGACATGACCCACTTGAGAACTGAGCATAGGACCAAGATACCCAAAGTTTATTGTCATGATAACAAGTGCCAGAGCCACTACACAAGTGCCCACCACCACCTTTACTGCCTCTCCCTCCCTCCTTCCCCACCCATGTGCCCACAGCCACCATTGCTACCCCTCCCTCCCTCCCATCACCATGTACATCACATCCTGAGATGGTAATTCCCAAGTAATAGTGACTCCTGCTCTGCTGGAACGAAACCTTTGAAGCTGCCGTAGTTGCTGAACTCTTAATGGGATACCTTCCTTACTGAAGTCTTCCTGCTCAGGCAGGTGCATTTCAACACTATTCATAAAAAAAAACACGTTCAGAGAGGAAACTTTAGACAAGGTCTTAGTCCGTCCTGGACCATTGAAGAAAGTCACAAGGATTCCTCTCTGTTTCTTCTGTGGTCTGTTCCAGATACGTTATCGTGACTTATTCTTGAACACTATGTAGGAAACCAATCCCGTGTGATGGTTAATGACGGGGAAACACAGCTACCCTTTGTTCCCAATATGTAACTATCGTGTACATTAAAGTAGCAGCACACTGCTGAAGTATTCAGTTATGCTAAATAAAAAAAATACAAGTGCGCCACGACCACCATCACTGCCTCTCCCTCCGTCTCTCTCGCTTCACGTTATAAAATTTTCGTATTTCTCCCTCAGTTTGCTGTGTTGTGTTCCTTCGTGTGTTGTGTTCCTTCGTGTGTTGTGTTGTGTTGTGTTCTCTCGTGTGTTGTGTTGTGTTCTCTCGTGTGTTGTGTTCTATCGTGTGTTATGTTGTGCCCTATCGTGTGCTATGTTCCCTGGTGTTGCATATACACAACCAAACTAGCTTCTGTTTGCATGTGTTTGTGTGTATATAATATCATGTTAAATAGGTAAAACTTACGATTTTGGCTTAAATAGCAACGCTCCTCTTGCCGAATAAGGCTAGCGAAAATTTGTGTATGCGATAATTTCGCAAAAATCATTCTGAACCTAACGAAAAAAAATATATATTTCATTGTGTTTGTTTATTATTAAATTATTGTAAACTTATCTAAAATATATTTAGATGGATTAGGCTAAATTAAATTGCGCTTGTTATAATAAGGTTATGTAAGTTTTCTAAGGTTCTTTAGGTACAAAATTATTATTTTTTCCATTAACATAAATAAAAAAAATATATCTTTAAACGTATAAGAGAAAATTTTAGAAAGAACTTAATTTTAAATGAGTTCTTGCTAATTGACCAGTTTTACCTATTCGGCACGACATTAATATATATATATATATATATGTATATATATATATATATATATATATATATATATATATATATATATATATATATATATATATATATATATATATATATAGTATGTCGTGCCGATTAGGTAAAACTTGATTTTAACTTAAATAGCAACGCTCACCTTGCAATATAAGACAAGTGAAAATTTGTGTATGCAATAATTTCGCCAAAATCATTCTGAACATAACGAAAAAATATATTTCATTGTGTTTGTTTATTATTAAATTAATGTTAACGTGTCTAAAATATATTTAGTTGGGTTAGGCTAAATTAAATTGCTCTTGTTGTAATAAGGTTAGGTAGGTTTTCAAAGTTTCTCTTGGTACAAAATTATAAATTCTTACATTAACATAAATGAAAAAAAATATTTTTAAACGTATAAGAGAAAATTTTAGAAAGGACTTAATTTTAGATGAGTTCTTGCTAATTGACCAGTTTTACCTATTCGGCACGACATTATATATATATGTATATGTATATATATATATATATATATATATATATATATATATATATATATATATATATATATATAAAAATTTATATAAAGAGCATTTAGTTGTTTATGATGACACGCTCTTTAATACTTAATGTATATATATTGTGCTTCTCATTATTCTTTGAGTATAAATCTTGCCATCGTGTTTCATGCATCAAAACTCCTTGTATTATAATCTAACTTAGCAGATAGTTTTATTTTGAACAAATGTGTAGTTCTTCTGACTTGCAGTGTATAACTCTTAGCAACTTGTTCACTAAATTTCTCACTCAATACTTGTAGCAACATTGTTGATGTCATTGACGGTGTGATATGGAGAACTAGACTTTAGATCCGGGTGACATAATGATTATTTTCCCAACAGCACGCCAGCTCCTTCACTAAGCCTTCTAGCAAGTCTCTAGACGTAAGTCTTTTTCTCTTCTTCAGTTGCTTTAAATCGCATCCTTAAATTGCTTTGGATAGTCTCTTCAGTGCCTTCTTCAGTGCCTCCATGACATAACCTTGAAGACATAAAACTCTAGATCCCTCAAGGGAGGTTCCTGGATGCCTGTCAAGAGCCCTTGATCCAAGTAATTTCACCTATCTTCTCTTTCCTTAAATCTGACCTGATTGTTTCCCATTCTTCCCCCCCTCTCCCAGGCCCAGTATAAACTCCTACGGGTTTACCGTTCTTCCCATGAATGTTATAATAATAACTCTCTAAAATGTCCCTTAAATTGTTTAATAACGCACTTAATGTATCTTCAATTGGCCATTAAATCCCTAGCTTCTCTGCACAGTTCCTAAAATATTATTATACAACCCTTTAGTTCACTGTATATTCATAATGCAGGTAAATACTGCATCTCTTTCACATAGCATATCGTTCCTTAAATCGATTTAATATCTCTTCATCATGTCACACTATTGTTAGCAGGTATATCCTTTCATGTCTCAGTATTGCTAGTAAGTATATTCCTTCATGTCATATTATTGCTAGCAGGTATATTCCTTCATGTCACAGTACTGCTAGCAGGTATATCCCTTCATGTCACAATATTGCTAATAGGTATATTTCTTCATGTTACAATATTCCTAACACGTATATCGCTTCATGTCACAGTACTGCTAACAGGTATATCCCTTCATGTCACAGTACTGCTAACAGGTATACCCCTTCATGTCACAGTATTGCTAGTAGGTATATTCCTTCATGTCACAATATTCGTAGCACGTATATCCCTTCATGTCACAGTACTGCTAACAGGTATATCCCTTCATGTCACAGTACTGCTAACAGGTATACCCCTTCATGTCACAGTATTGCTAGTGGGTATATTCCTTCATGTCATAATATTCGTAGCTCGTATATCCCTTCATGTCATAGTACTGCTTACATGTACATGTCACAGTACATGTGACAGTATTCTTAGAAGGTATGTCACTATCGACGAGTGTGGGGTAAAGAATCACAACGTGAAACACTGAAGAAATTTATTAATCAGACGTTTTGCCCTCGTATGATTCATAAAGGCCATAGTAGGCGAAACGTTTCTTAAACAGATGTCCTAAGTGGTGCACATGTCTTAACCTGATAGCATCCCTACCATACATCACCACCGACAAAATATGTTTCTTCTCTCTCTCTCTATCTCCGTTTTCAATAATATTTTCTTTCCTGTCCAACAGTATTGACTGGCTAGTAAGTCAATACTGTTGGACAGTTTTATGAGCCAATGATAAGTTCGGACGTGGTTAATTATTCCTGAACCTCAATTATCCTGATTAAATGATTTTACCCGAGACTACTGCCACAATTTCCTCCTGAGATAACACAGGCGTATCACGAAACATATATGGAGCTGCCAGTATATGAAGGAGAGAATGCTTGGGTACAAGTAGGAACTGCTAGACATATACCAGTTGGCTTACTGTGCTCGATGTGTCAGTACTGACGAACTCTGGAAATGAAGACGCATTCAACACTTAAAGTGTAATAATGTTGGTAGAATTACCGACAATATGTTAGGTAAAAGAACAAGCTTTATCAAGCTTGACAAAGCTCCTGGAGAGCGAAACGTTGCCACAATAAAATGTCGCATTAGTTGCACTTGTGTCCTTTTACTTAACAACACTTTAAGAAGTGCTTTATTAGAAAACACGTGGGATTAGGTCCGACAAGGTCAGGTGCCGGTGATTGCTGTGGGGTTGAATTAATTGAGTAACGACAATGAATTGGCAAAACTTACGGATTTCTGGGCCACGGTGTCGGATACCACGATAACGGCAGCCCTGAGATAATAACGTTTACACAAATCATTCTCCTTTAAAACCAATCCAGCTTCTTTCCATTTCACCATGTGCCTTTGTGTGTTACAGTGTATCTCACAAGTGTTATTCAGGTTGTTTCTGCTGTATGGACACTTGTGTTCTCTCACTGGCTGGTCTAGACTTCATGCCTTCTCGCTCAAGTACACTTTACCGCATTCCCCGCATGGAATGACAAATACACTTACTCAGGTTTCCATCGTACTGGCTTCTCTCTTTTATTAGGTCCCAAAGGGTGGACATAGAGTTGGTGGCCACGCACTCTATGATCGGTCAATTCCTTGCTGAGGTTACTGGCTACCTCTCCAGCTGGAAGCATGGTGATCGTTTTCGGAGTGGCTGTGTTGATGCAGTGGGCATGGGATCGTCTCCTTCAACAGCATTCTCTAAAGGCTTACGTACAGAATACAAAGAAGTTGAATCGGCAGTTCGGTTCACATTTGAAAGGAGATCAATGACAGGTTACCATTACTCGACGTCCTCATTCACAGAGTAGGCAATTTAAACTAAAAATTTACAAAAAGCCTACGAACAAAATTGATGCCACACACTTCTGCTCCACGGTGCCCCGTGGCCTGGTGGCTAAAGCTCTCGCTTTACACGGTGAGGGTCTGGGTTTGATTCTCAGCGAGGGTAGAAACTTTGGGCGTGTTTGTTTACACCGGTTGTCTATGTTTCCCATTAGTAAAATGGGTACCTGGGTGTTAGTCGACTGGTGTGGGTCGCATCCTGGGATAAAACTCATCTAATTTGCCCGAAATGCTCTGCATAACAAGCGACTTTCTATATAGTAGTATGTCATTGATGTCAGTTATGGCCTGTATACCTTGTACATGTACTTGTAGAACTAAAGATATTATTATTATTATTATTATTCAAGACACTAAGAATCATCATTGGCCTTTTCTTCAGAGTATATCCCATCTGCAACCTCGAGTGCCTTGACGAGGAATGCTTTACACCAGACATATACTGAGCTACACTTTCCTTCCTTTATCAAAGTTTGCAAAAAAAAAAAAAAAAAAAAAAAAAAACAGCTCTACACACCAACTCCACGCACTAACACCACGTTGAACAAAATTATCATCCTTCTCACCAGCCAAATTGCCCTGAATGTCTGCAAAGCACTTGCAAGAGGAAACACCAGATTCACCACAGCAACAAGCAGATCCATCAAAGACCTCTCCAAGACCACAGTGGAGAACCTTGAACCAATCAACACAGGAGTTTACATTATTCCTTGCGGAGGCTGTGACAAGATACATGTCGGGGAAACGGCAAGAAACCTACAGACACGTTTGATGGGTCAACGTGAACGACCCATGTGTACAACATTCCGGGTCACAGTATGGAGAAGACCCGGGCTGGGACCCGTCCTGGTCAACTTACTTTTACCTATATCACATATCGTCTGATGAAAGAGAGCAACACCCACCCAGTGATTACAGAGCCAAACAAAAGCGCCTATAAGCAGCATTAATCTCCATTTTAAGTATAGTTATACAGAACAAAGGTAGCTTCGTCATCTCTCAAATATTAGCACGAATCCTGCTAAAAGCCCTAGACCCATCATCTGATAAGACGTTACTACTCCTACTACGATTGTACTGTAGTGTTAAAAAGACTCAAGAAAGCAAAGAAAACTTTAGACACTTACCTTTCATTCACATGTAGTCAACTGCTCTAGTTCCCTTTAAATATTCCGTGTCCCTGTATTGTTTGTATTGGATTGATAAAGCTTCTGGTGAGCGAAATGTAGCGCTGCAATAAATGTTTTCTTGGTTGTTCTGATGTCCTCTTACCTAACGATAAATTTAAGCAGATTATGGGTATTATGGGAAGATATAAAACGGTGCGACACAGAAGTGGACGAGGAGCCCTGCTTACTGTGGAGTAAGAAAGATAAATACTCAAGATTCTAATACAATACTCGGTAAAGGACCATGAAATTATGTGGAGATATGACTGGAATTTCAACGTTGGTGGTGAGGGTGTGTTGGCGGTGTGCTGTGAAGTTGTTGGTTCTGTTATGAAAATTAGAAACACTATTATTAACATCTACAAAAGACATTATGGTCTTAGACACATTGTATGTCAGGCTCATCGTAGAGTCCATACCTGATACAGCACTCTTAAATTATAAAACAGGTCTGAGAGGTTTATAACCCGAACAGGTCCCGATTTGAGTGGATTGACAGACGAGGAAAGACTACTTTGGAAGACCAGAGAACCACAGGTGATATGATCATAACTTACAAAATACTCAGGTGACACTGAACAGGAACAAATATAGCGTCGAACACAGGTATGATAGAACCCAATAGGCTAGAAATCTCTCAAAGTTTTATAGTGACAGAGGCCAAACAATGAGCTGTGAATCAACGCAGATAACCATTAACAGGTTAGCTTATACACCTAAACCAATCAGTATTTTCAGCTTTAACGTATGTGTGCAACAAATCGTATTAAAACGACGTTCATTGTTATTCTAAGTACGTAAGAATTATGCGTTTGATATCTTCCGGCGGAAAGGCATGCTATGGTTAGGCAGTGATTACACGGATGAGTTGTTATCTGGCAACGTTAACAGCTGCTGGAGAGAACCTGAGATCACTTAGTAAGAGCATCTTGGAGAGGAAACACATTATTTACGACTCGCCCGTGTTACACTAGTCGATGCTGTCTGATATAGACCTCTTATGGTCACTTTGTATGCTAGGCTCGCACGGGATGCTGTGGCGCGGGAGATGTGCGGTGTGTTGTGTGAGATGTGTACTGTATGCAGCATGTGGAATGTGCACAATGGAATAAGACCTGTCACTACCTCTTTACGTGGCACCTTCCTTGTCCACACTGCCCAAGGCAGCACTACCCACCTTGGCACTCACCGAAGAGTGCTGCCGCTATCAGTGCCAGTCTTGTGGTGGTATCTGCCTCACTTCGGATGCCTAACAACTTACTCTCTCAGCTCCTGATAAGCGCTACCTTTGATCACCACAAGTGTCGACGGTCTTGGACCGTATCAAACGCTTCTCAGGTCACTTTGGCCAAGTTCCATCAACAAATAAGCGAATCCCACATCAAGGGAGAGGATGTAGCAAAGATACTCTCCTTCCTTTGTAGTGATTCTACGGCTGTGTGTTTTACGTCACTTTCTTCAACCTAACACTTTTTTTTCCTCCTTGAATAGAATTCACTGAATAGCTTGCATGCTTTCTGGATGAGGTATGTTAATGTTCTAGCTGGCGGTGGAAGTTATTCCTCGCGCGTGTCGTTTAATGCAGTTAGTTCTGATTTGTGTTGTGATGACAGGAATTGTTTTCTTGTGTTGACTACATAAATTGCTTTTGTGTTGACATGATTTGTTTTTTGTATTAATGATAAGATTTGCTCTTTTGTGATTTTAATAGGATGCTGTTATAAGTAAAATTGACGGTTTAGTGACAAGCACATCTCATGTCATACACAGGTGACAGTATTTCAGTGTCATACAACGGTGACAATATTCCAATGTCATACACCGGTGACATTAATATCGTGTCATATACCAGTGACACTAATTTCGTGTCATATACCGATGACACTAATCAAGTGTCATATATCAGTGACACTAATCCGGTGTCATATACCAGTGACACTAATCTCGTGTCATACCAGTGACACTAGAGCAATGCCATACACCATACATAAACCAAATGTACCATATTTTACTGTCTTCCACGATAAATCGTTCAAAAAAGCAAAGCAGTTATCCTGCATTGTTTATACCTAGTATGCAAGGATTCATCATGCACCGTCTAGACCTTTTATATTCAACTAAGCGTTATATTACCTGAGACTGTTTTTCTCTTGCTGAATCTCAAACTGGCGTAATTTAAATTTTCACAAATATTTACCATTTAGTTTCAGCTCCTGGCTGGTGTAAAATGTACTATGGTTGCATTGCAACACGAGTATAATTTTAATCGGTAGCCATTGTTGCGAGGTGGTGCTGTAGTGTGGTTTTGGTATGTTGGTGTGGTAGTGGTTTGGTATGTTAGTGTGTTTTGGTGACAGTGGTTGGTGGTGGTGGTGTAACTATATCATCGGCTGGTGACTGTGGTGTGAGTGTTGCAGTGACTGGTGGTGGTAGTGGTGTGAGTGTTGCAGTGACTGGTGGTGGTAGTGGTGTGAGTGTTGCAGTGACTGGTGGTGGTAGTGGTGTGAGTGTTGTAGTGACTGGTGGTGGTAGTGGTGCGAGTGTTGTAGTGACTGGTGGTGACTGTGGTGTGAGTGTTGTAGTGACTGGTGGTGGTAGTGGTGTGAGTGTTGCAGTGACTGGTGGTGGTAGTGGTGTGAGTGTTGTAGTGACTTGGAGTGGTGGTTGAGTGACTGGTGGGTGTGTGAGTGTTGCAGTGACTGGTGGTGGTAGTGGTGTGAGTGTTGAGTGACTGGTGGTGAGTGGTGTGAGTGTTGCAGTGACTGGTGGTGGTAGTGGTGTGAGTGTTGTAGTGACTGGTGGTGGTGAGCTGTGGTGGTGGAGTGGTGCAGTGACTGGGTGGTGTGTGAGTGGGTGTGTGTGAGTGTTGTAGTGACTGGTGGTGGTAGTGGTGCGAGTGCTGCAGTGACTGGTGGTTGTGGTGGATGTGTGTGGGTTTTGCAGTGAGGCAGCGGGCTGGCACGAATAGTGTGATGGGTCTTGCCAGCCTTGGTGCTGTGGAACTGCATGTAAATCTGCGTCAATGTCGAGGCCTGGGGCGGCACTATGCTGATGACCTCCGCTGTTTATATTCCGACGACCCCGTCAGATCCCACAATGATTCGTCCTCGCCCTAACCGCTACCTACTTACTTCATGCTTCTTTTTCTCTATCCAATACTGACGAGGCGATTTTTTTCCCATCCCCTTTATTCCTGGTAGCGTGGTCATCCCTCCTTCAGTGGGTGGGCAGTTGTCTTCTGTCATAGAGGCCCAAAAGATCAATCTCGTTGCATATCACAGCCTGTTCTTATCCACTATCTCTCTCTAGTCCCCTGAGCACAATATACCCTTTTATCATATCTCATTTTGTCTTCTTTTAAAGGTGGTTAGTGTGTGTCTTTATATTTTCTCCTCGTAATGAAGCGTCAGTGTTTCTGCCAGTTTAACCATGAATGTTTGGATCTCCTCGAGTTTCTTCACATACTTTAATACCACCTCTTTTTCAATTATCTTTTCCCTTCTGTTCTTCAGATGTTCTGGTATCCACTTGAACACTTTTCCTGTTGCTCCTATCAGCTCTTCGAGTATGTTGATTGGCCTGTGGCGAGGCACTATGTTGGATACTCAAGCAGTCTTGGAAACCTTAGTCTACTATTTGAGATTCTCTGTTGCACACCTCTAACATATTCAAAATACATTATTTGTTCGCAGTGAATCCATGCTGCTTCGCTTTGTCTATTTTATTCTGGGTGTTCAAATATTCTCTTAGAATATTTTCTAATAGATTCTAAATTACATTTCGGTGGTTTTGTATATTTGTATCACATTTGCAGTTTTTAAGCTGTCTGGTGTTTATCTTGTATCTATCAGCTTGTAAGTTTATTGTTTGCAGACACAATTCATAACTAACAAAAAAACCTGAAATAAAAAGTAAAGGACATTTCGTTTCGTTGATTTAATGTTCGTATTCATGTTCTTTGATGCCCTGAATAATAATATTCGTCATACTTTTTTAAATGTCTCGAATTGCAACAGCGTTTTAGTTTACCATTAAGATTTTTCAATATTTTGGTCAGCTTTTTTTAAAGGCCAGAAAAAAGTTTACTTTACCAAATAAAAAGAATTATGGTGAAGTTGGTGGTGGTGGTTATGGTGAAGTTGGTGGTGGTGGTTATGGTGAAGTTGGTGGTGGTGGTTATGGTGAAGTTGGTGGTGGTAGTTATAGTGAAGTTGGTGGTGGTGGTTATGGTGAAGTTGGTGGTGGTGATAGTGATGGGGATGATTTTGGTGGTAGTGGTGGGGTTGTGGAGGAGGCGGGATAATAGTGTAAAGGTTTTGGAAAGTGGCGAAAGAGCGATATCAACCAGTATCGTGTCACAGCTGCTTTCAACCTCTCAACTCTTATAAAGAAAAAAAAGGCACAATACCGTGACTGGAACAATATACAAATAACCAGCACATAGGAGGAGCTTACTACGACATTTCGGTCCGACATGGACCATTTATAATGTCACAAAGTCACATTGTAGAGCCGGGGTTGATTACCACATAGGGAAGCATGGTTATTCATACCCAGTTCTGTACCTGCGGCGTATGGAACATATCAACACTTAAAACCCTCCAGGGGTGGCTGAAGTAGTCATACCACACCCCAGCATTACCAGTGGTGCCTCAAACGCTCATCCTGTACTGACAACAAATATAGTGTTTGTTTTGTCTGTGGTTGAGAGAGAGAGAGAGAGAGAGAGAGAGAGAGAGAGAGAGAGAGAGAGAGAGCAGTGACCGTTAAACTTGAGAATAATTATATTGTTGATAACATTACTATTAGAAGCAGCAGCAGTAGCACTAGAAGGAACAGCAGCAGCAGAAGACGCACTAGAAGGAACAGAAGCAGCAATAGTAGCACTAGAAGCAACAGAAGCAGCAGTAGTAACACTACAAGCAACAGCAGCAGAAGCATTAGAAGTAACAGAAGCAGCAGCAGTAGCACTAGAAGCAACAGCAGCAGAATAATTATAAGTAACAGAAACAGCAGCAGCAGTAACACTAGAAGCAACAGCAGCAGAAGCATTATAAGTAACAGAAACAGCAGCAGCAGTAACACTAGAAGCAACAGCAGCAGAAGCATTATAAGTAACAGAAACAGCAGCAGCAGTAACACTAGAAGCAACAGCAGCAGAAGCATTATAAGTAACAGAAACAGCAGCAGCAGTAACACTAGAAGCAACAGCAGCAGAAGCATTATAAGTAACAGAAACAGCAGCAGCAGTAACACTAGAAGCAACAGAAGCAGAAGCATTATAAGTAGCAGAAACAGCAGCAGCAGTAACACTAGAAGCAACAGAAGCAGAAGCATTATAAGTAACAGAAGCAGCAGCAGCAGTAACACTAGAAGCAACAGCAGCAGAAGCATTATAAGTAACAGAAACAGCAGCAGCAGTAACACTAGAAGCAACAGAAGCAGAAGCATTATAAGTAACAGAAACAGCAGCAGCAGTAACACTAGAAGCAACAGCAGCAGAAGCATTATAAGTAACAGAAACAGCAGCAGCAGTAACACTAGAAGCAACAGAAGCAGAAGCATTATAAGTACAGAACAGCAGCAGCAGTAACACTAGAAGCAACAGAAGCAGAAGCATTATAAGTAGCAGAAGCAGCAGCAGCAGTAACACTGGAAGCAACAGACAGCAGAAGCATTATAAGTAACAGAACAGCAGCAGCAGTAACACTAGAAGCAACAGAAGCAGAAGCATTATAAGTAACAGAAGCAGCAGCAGCAGTAACACTGGAAGTAACAGAAGCAGCAATAACACTAGAAGCAACAGAAGCAGCAATAGTAACACTATAAGCAACAACAGCAGTAGCACTAGAAGCAACAGAAGCAGCAATAGTAACACTAGAAGCAGCAATAAGTACACTAGACAACAGTACAAAGATACATATGCATCACCAGGTAACAGATACAATGCACACAGGAGTAATAATACTAGCATCACAAAAACAAGTAGCATAATATATCACAAGTGATGAATAAGATACATATGCATCACCAGGGTAATAAGATACATATGCATCACCAGGGTAATAAGATACATATGCATCACCAGGGTAATAAGATACATATGCATCACCAGGGTAATAAGATACATATGCATCACCAGGGTAATAAGATACATATGCATCACCAGGGTAATAAGATACATATGCATCACCAGGGTAATAAGATACATATGCATCACCAGGGTAATAAGATACATATGCATCACCAGGGTAATAAGATACATATGCATCACCAGGGTAATAAGATACATATGCATCACCAGGGTAATAAGATACATATGCATCACCAGGGTAATAAGATACATATGCATCACCAGGGTAATAAGATACATATGCATCACCAGGGTAATAAGATACATATGCATCACCAGGGTAATAAGATACATATGCATCACCAGGGTAATAAGATACATATGCATCACCAGGGTAATAAGATACATATGCATCACCAGGGTAATAAGATACATATGCATCACCAGGGTAATAAGATACATATGCATCACCAGGGTAATAAGATACATATGCATCACCAGGGTAATAAGATACATATGCATCACCAGGGTAATAAGATACATATGCATCACCAGGGTAATAAGATACATATGCATCACCAGGGTAATAAGATACATATGCATCACCAGGGTAATAAGATACATATGCATCACCAGGGTAATAAGATACATATGCATCACCAGGGTAATAAGATACATATGCATCACCAGGGTAATAAGATACATATGCATCACCAGGGTAATAAGATACATATGCATCACCAGGGTAATAAGATACATATGCATCACCAGGGTAATAAGATACATATGCATCACCAGGGTAATAAGATACATATGCATCACCAGGGTAATAAGATACATATGCATCACCAGGGTAATAAGATACATATGCATCACCAGGGTAATAAGATACATATGCATCACCAGGGTAATAAGATACATATGCATCACCAGGGTAATAAGATACATATGCATCACCAGGGTAATAAGATACATATGCATCACCAGGGTAATAAGATACATATGCATCACCAGGGTAATAAGATACATATGCATCACCAGGGTAATAAGATACATATGCATCACCAGGGTAATAAGATACATATGCATCACCAGGGTAATAAGATACATATGCATCACCAGGGTAATAAGATACATATGCATCACCAGTAATAAGATACATATGCATCACCAGGGTAATAAGATACATATGCATCACCAGGGTAATAAGATACATATGCATCACCAGGGTAATAAGATACATATGCATCACCAGGGTAATAAGATACATATGCATCACCAGGGGATATTTACTCCGAATACGCTCCGCCAACCAGTGGCTTTATCAGTGCAACATAGCGGTTATTTGAAGGTGTGTAAAACTGAAGACGGTCGAAGACGAGGTAATCTGTCCCTCAGTCTAGTACGTGTTCACCGCAGTCTTGCTGAATCTGAAGTACAGGCAGGAAGATAGACGCTTAATTAGGAGTCAGGTAAGGTACATATCTAAAGGTATCGTCACCCCTGGCGGACCACCAGTGCAAGCAGGTCATACCTAAGTGATGGACCAGAAGTAGAGACCTGGTTGACGAAACGTCTCCAGAATAAAGATACCCAAACGTTGCTCATGTGTCTTATTCATCAACAAACAGTAAAATCAGCAGGAATATAAATAAAAGTGGGTCACTTGAAAGAAAAAAAAAGTATTTTGACAAAGAGCATCTAATCCAATGAACTGGAGCTACCCTCTCTTTCCTAGAATCAAACCTGATTACAACTCATCCCCCAGGCGCTGTATGACCCATATCACTTGAGTACCTTACCATTATTACAACAGTAGAGTGTAGCTGGCACACCCGACTGGATGATCAGCTGGGAGTTGAGAGAAACAGTGTATCAAGCTCACCCTACGCTGAGATATTGATGGCGAATAGCTGGGTAGGAGCTGGGTGATGATGGGTGGGTGGTGTAGGCGGGGAAGAAATTGCTGGGTGAGGGACGGGGAGGTCTGGGTGGCACAGATAAGTAGTGGGTGGGTGGTACAGACTGGGTGGTAGACAGATGATGGCGGCAGGTGGATGGGTGGCAGACACGTGAAATGGTTTGGCAGGTGGGTGGCAGATATATTGGTAGCTAAACAGGTGGGTGGCAGGTAGAGAGGTGGTGGGGATAGGCAAACAGGAGAGGTGGGTGACATACATGAGTGACAGAGAGGTCGGTGGGTGGCAGACACATGGGTGAGGGAGGGGTGGGTGGGCGGTGAGACGTGTGTCCTGACACCCTCACACAGTTGACTGATGTAGTCGTAGCAGTCAGGCTCAGGCTTGGTTACACGTACTTATGGCACTCTAGCAGACACACACATAATCAAATAGCGGCCCCATTCATCCAGGATGGAATTATAAGTTAACGGAGTGTCTAGTTCGAGTAGCATTTTATTTTTATTTCATATATCTGTAAAATTTTATCCGAGTCATCTCAATGATATAATCACAAATTACTCTGCGTTTTTTTTTTTTTGAGTCATGGGTCTGTTAACTCAATTTTATTAAATGTTCCGGTTTTTTGGTTAAAAAAAAGAATAATGGGATATCTATGATCATACTAAATGCAAAGCATATGGTCAGTTTTATGGTCTTGAACAATGCTTAATTAGTAATAATGGGAGAATTACCGACAAAATGTTCGGTAAATTGACACATTAGTTGCATTTGTGTCCATTTACCTAACAACATTGCTTGTTCACTTACTGAGGAATACAGATAAACAGTATTGGAACCTATGTGATATGTCAAGGTATCTTATTGGATAAGTTAGACACATACAACAGTCAGGTTTCTTTACTCTGAAACGTTTCGCCTACACAGTTTGCTTCTTCAGTTCAATACAGAGGAGACAGCACAAGCAGTGGAGATGCAGAGACCATGTAATCGGTCAATTACCCTCAAAGAAGCAGTTTTGAGGTGGACAATCTCTCAGTCTGGAGAAGATTTCTGCTCCATAGTCTACATCTCCAGTGCTTCTTCTGCCTTCTCTATATTCGACTGAAGAAGCCTACTGTGTAGGCGAAACGTTTCGTAATAAAGATAAAGAGAGAACATAATCTGAAAGTACATATCGAGATGTGCTCCGGCTAATACTTTTGGAGCCTAGTTCCTTAGGCCTTCTGTGTATTCATATGTTCTTGCACTACCGCCCACAGGATGAATATGTTTTTGCACTACCGCCCACAGGATGAATATGTTCTTGCACTACCGCCCACAGGATGGATATGTTCTTGCACTACCGCCCACAGGATGGATATGTTCTTGCACTACCGCCCACAGGATGGATATGTTCTTGCACTACCGCCCACAGGATGAATATGTTCTTGCACTACCGCCCACAGGATGAATATGTTCTTGCACTACCGCCCACAGGATGAATATGTTCTTGCACTACCGCCAACAGGATGGATATGTTCTTGCACTACCGCCCACAGGATGAATATGTTCTTGCACTACCGCCCACAGGATGAATATGTTCTTGCACTACCGCCCACAGGATGGATATGTTCTTGCACTACCGCCCACAGGATGAATATGTTCTTGCACTACCGCCCACAGGATGAATATGTTCTTGCGCTACCGCCCACAGGATGAATATGTTCTTGCACTACCGCCCACAGGATGGATGTGTTCTTGCGCTACCGCCCACAGGATGAATATGTTCTTGCACTACCGCCCGCAGGATGGATATGTTCTTGCGCTACCGCCCACAGGATGAATATGTTCTTGCACTACCACCCACAGGATGAATATGTTCTTGCACTACCGCCCACAGGATGAATATGTTCTTGCACTACCGCCCACAGGATGGATATGTTCTTGCACTACCGCCCACAGGATGGATATGTTCTTGCACTACCGCCCACAGGATGAATATGTTCTTGCACTACCGCCCACAGGATGAATATGTTCTTGCACTACCGCTCACAGGATGGATATGTTCTTGCACTACCGCCCACAGGATGGCTGTGGGGTGGACAATGATGTAGCCGTTTCGGCGGCAAAGCCTAAAAAAAACATCACATAAAAAAAAACATGTGGATCAGGAAGCCCTCTCGTTCGCCTCTGTAATTACCCGCACAGTGATCACTTCTACCCGCCTGAAGCACATGCTTAATGGATTTTAAATTACCTGTTTTGTAAGCATAATGATGGTTCCTGGGAGGAATTTGGGAGTAATTTACACATTAATGAATCACCAGACAAGGTGATTATTCAAGCCTCTGTTTAGATTGGTAGCGTTAAGGGCGATTGCTTCATTGATGTACTTAGCAAGGCAGCGATCAGTTAGTAGCTGATGTCAGTATAACACTTGGCTTTAAACCCGATCCCCGACCGGTGCACTTAAGTGCTCTTGATTCTAGAAAACTGGAGTTATTAAGACACTTATGCAACATCTGTGTATATTTAATGTGGAGACGTTTTAATATAGCTTAGAATATAGAATTATTTATTATATCAACGTTAACAAAATATAAAACATTTAGTTACATTAGTACTGAGAGCATCTGATATATATTAGGCTGCCAAGTTTCCCGGTCCAGTTTGTTTACATTTTATAATTACAACAATATTCATAGGTAGGGGTTATAAAACCATATTATTTTCGGCTAGGTTATGTTATGGAGATCAGAGAAGGTTGCCAGAGAATACTGGTGATTGTATTTTTTTTTGCGAAAATTTAGGATTTTAAATGAGTATATAAGTTTTGTCCGGAAAAGAGTAACTTTGGTTTTCTTAACTGATTTTTGAAAGTGGTAGTTGTTCTGATAGAATAATCATATACTAGCAGGCTTCTCTGATGCTCATAGTGTAGTTTTCAATTAAATTCAGATTGTTATCATATAGGGCTAGGGATATTTTAGTATTTTTGAACTATGGATACAAACGTTTCAGGACAAAAATATATTTGATCTTTTACAAGCTTAGTTTATATTTATATATATATTAAAGTTGATAAAAATATTCTTATTTTATCAATGGTTAGGGAGCTAGTAATTAGCTGGTTTAGTGTTATTTACATTTTTTTTGTGCAGGGAAGGATGTTTGGGAGGAGGTTATAAGTGTAGCTGATGATTGTTTTGAGCAGTGTGGCTGCAGGTATCCAAGAGGAAGGAGGTTGCTCACCACACTCCAGTTTGAACACCTTTAGAATGAAGTTAACAGTGTGAGCCCCTGAGAAGAGAAGGAATATTTTCCTTAAGATGCAGCCTCTGTGAGATGAGCAGGCTATGTTTGTAGTGGTGTAAGGCAAGGGGAGGGGGGTCATGTTTCTTGCCTTGGGTGTTTATAGAGTATGATTATTAGAGTATGATTATTTTATTTAGAAAAGGTAACTCGAAGTGCCTAATAACAATTATAATGTACATACAGTTTTTTTTTTTTGGGGGGGATTATAAATGAACAAATTGTGACTTAAATTTTCATTTCCTACACAATAGATTTATAGATATCACTACATATATAGATATCACTACATATATAGATATCACTACTGGTGGCAGCTATCATTCATTTATAGATATCATACAATTACTACACATTTTCCACGGTCTTCGATAATATTTGTAATATATTGATAAAAGCAGTGGTTGGTGAAGTCTCCACAATACAAGTAGCAGGTGTTGCACATGTGTCTTATTCATATGTTTGTCGCTTTTGTTTACCATTAAGAAAATAGAGCTGCTCTCATCTTCCCTGGTTCCAGGGTTTATGGTTTATCTCCCATTCTGCACACGCTGTATGACCCCAGCGGGTTTATTGCTTCCACTGAATGAAATAATTTAAGCTCGATCGCTCAGAGTTTTCTGTTGAGAAAAATCTGTTAGTCATACATGTTCTCTCATTTCTTTTGAGTGAATACCAATATTTCACATTTTTAATGAAATGTAAAAAGTGACTAGGTTAAAAAAAATTAATTGTTTGAAAATGCTTGGAAATTTATAAAAAAAAATGTGAAAATTGTTTGCCACATTTGTAAAGGTGTCATCTGCTCAGTCATCTCTTAGCCACACTACTTTAAGAAGTTACTTAAAGAGGGAAGCGTGTGCTATAGAAGGAGTTTTAAATTCAGTTGTCGGGCTGCTTTATAGCTTTAAAGAAACGTGAAGTAGATTTTATCGTATTTATTTAACTATGTATAGATTCAACATGTACCGTCTCTATGGTATTATCAAGTAACCAAGAGTTTATCACTGTCAATGATGCATTTTCTGTAGTATTTTGTGATCATGTGTACGATCTTCCAGCCTCGTGTTGTCGTATAAAATCTGTTGCACTATTGTTCCTTGGCTCTTACTTGACTGGTGGCGAACCTCTGCATTGTTTTTATTAGCATAATGATGTGCTTCGATCGATGTGTGTGTGTGTTTGTGCGTGTAATTTTATGTGTGGGTGCGCTCGAGAGTGCGTGCATTTGTGCACGCGTACGATATTGTTGCGTGCGTAAGGAGCGACACCTCAGTTTGCGTCAATTAGCTAGAGACGTGTGTCTTGTGTCTGGGCTCTCAAGCTGGACCGCAGCTGCACACAACGAGCCATGACTGATCGCTGCGTCTCACCCAAAATTGTACCCAAAGACACAAGCTTCCCTCCCCTACTTCCCCACCATGGCTCCTAACACACCACGAGGTCCCTCTATGAAGCCCCAGCCACCTCACACATACTGTACTGTATATATATATATATATATATATATATATATATATATATATATATATATATATATATATATATATATATATATATATATATTATATATAGGATGGGGTCCACCTCTGGTGTCAATTGTGGGACCCATTGCCTCGGAGAAGTGGATAAAAAGACTTCAAGGAAGAATATTTAGATTTCTTTCTGAAGCCATTTGAATATTCCACTTCCCCTACCACCCCATCTTTTTTTTTTTTACAAACTTTATTTCAAGACAAAATACAATGGGGAGTAAAACAACATAGATAACAACTCAGAGCTACATGTCAAATACTTCGTCCAACTCCCCGGCAGTGGGCCGCGTGCCCAGAATACTGCAGGTATTTCCCTCTGGATCGCAACACTGAGTCTCTGAAAGAGGAAGCTGGTCGCCCTGTGGTCCTTGGTTTCTATGATGAGTTTTCCACCCAGCTCCTTGAGAAACTTTAGAGCACACTTGCCCCATGCTCCATGGGTCTCCGACCCTATTGGGATGAAGTTATAGCAAGAGGGAAGGTCTTCATATTTGCGGGTCTTCTGGATCTCCCTGTGGCTGGCAGCTCCACCCCTTCGGCTAAGGAGTGTGGCAGGTAGGTGTCTGCCAATGTGGCAGCACAGGTGTAGTCCCAAGCAATCTGCTTACCATCCTTCCAGGGTAGCATGGTGGCTCCATCAGGACGCTTTTGACTTCCATCAGACCTCTGCACTTGGGGTTCCCGTTGAGCTGGGCAACGGGCTGTGGCGAGGCTTCTCTTTATGATGTCATTGACCTCCTCATGTCTAGCATACTTCCCTTCTGATGTGTGACACACTAGACCATGAAGTCCGAATTGATCAGCCGTCGCCCTGCCGCAAATACACCTATGTTCGGTGAGTATGGGGGCGGCTAGGCGAAGAGCAACACCAATCCGAATGGCCTGTGGGTCGAGTCGAGTGCCCAGAGAGGAATTGGGAACAGCAAGAAGGAAATCTCCTGAGTGTGGTGCCCTCACCGCTAGGAGACGAGCTTTGTCCTTTCCTGAAGCGTTGGTGAGCATTGTGTTGGAAATTTTTTCCATGATCGGTTTGTCCCAGTGGGACTGTTTGTGCTCTTTGGGAGGAGCTGGTCTACTGGAGGAGTCTGCCATGATGTCCCACTGCACTGCTGCTTCAATGAACTTGGGGTCTTGAGCTCCCACCACACCTCTCAAACGTTCAGGGACAATCCTCTTGACTAATCCACAGGAGGCCAAACACGATGACAGAAATGCAGGTAACGCTACATGCCTTGCTTTGCGCACCCCTATACCTCCAAGTTGCACTGGGAGGGTTGCCTGCTCCCATTGCTGATCCTCTAGTGACAGATTCAGTGCCTTCTTGAAGGTTGATCTCAGGTGTGCGTCATACTCGTCAAGTGTTGGGTTTTCAAAAGAGGGTGCGCACCTCAAGAAGTAAGTGAGTCTTGGCATAGTAAGACACCTTGTGAGGAGATACAGGGCATCATGGGCATCAAGATCACTTATTCTCTCCTCCATTCTTTTCAGGTCATTCACTTTGTCCTTGAGGACAGTGTCGATGGCGTGGTGACCCAGCGGTGCTCCCAGGAGGGTACTGTTGGATGGATATATATATATATATATATATATATTTTTTTTTTTTTATTAACACATCGGCCGATTCCCACCAAGGCAGGGTGGCCCGAAAAAGAAAAACTTTCATCATCATTCACTCCATCACTGTCTTGCCAGAAGGGTGCTTTACACTACAGTTATAAAACTGCAACATTAACACCCCTCCTTCAGAGTGCCGGCACTGTACTTCCCATCTCCAGAACTCAAGTCCGGCCTGCCGGTTTCCCTGAATCCCTTCATAAATGTTACTTTGCTCACACTCCAACAGCACGTCAAGTATTAAAAATCATATGCCTCCATTCACTCCTATCAAATACGCTCACACATGCTTGCTGGAAGTCCAAGCCCCTCGCACACAAAACTTCCTTTACCCCCTCCCTCCACCCTTTCCTAGGCCGACCCCTACCCCGCCTTCCCTCCACTACAGATTTATACACTCTCGAAGTCACTCTGTCTCGTTCCATTCTCTCTACATGTCCAAACCACCTCAACAACCCCTCCTCAGCTCTCTGGACAATCGTTTTGGTAATCCCGCACCTCCTCCTAATTTCCAAACTCTGAATTCTCTGCATTATATTCACACCACACATTGACCTCAGACATGACATTTCCACTGCCTCCAGCCTTCTCCTCGTTGCAACATTCATCACCCATGCTTCACACCCATATAAGAGCGTTGGTATAACTATACTCTCATACATTCCCTCTTTACTTCCATGGACAAGGTTCTTTGTCTCCACAGACTCCGAAGTGCTCCACTCACCCTTTTCCCTCATCAATTCTATGATTCACCTCATCCTTCATAGACCCATCCGCCGACATGTCCACTCCCAAATATCTGAATACATTCACCTCCTCCATACTCTCTCCTCCAATCTGATATCCAATCTTTCGTCACCTATTCTTTTTGTTATCCTCATCACCTTACTCTTTCCTATATTCACTTTCAATTTTCTTCTTTTACACACCCTACCAAATTCATCCACCAACCTCTGCAACTTCTCTTCAGAATCTCCCAAAGCACAGTGTCATCAGCAAAAAGCAACTGTGACAACTCCCACTTTGTATTTGCTTCTTTATCTTTTAGCCCAACACCTCTTGCCAAGACCCTCGCATTCACTTCTCTTACAACCCCATCTATAAATATATTGAACAACCACGGTGACATCACACATCCTTGTCTAAGGCCCACTTTTACTGGGAAATAGCCCCCTTCCCTCCTACACACTCTAACCTGAGCCTCACTATCCTCATAAAAACTCTTTACTGCTTTCAGTAACCTTTCTCCTATTCCATACACCTGCAACATCTGCCACATTGCCCCCCTATCTACCCTATCATACGCCTTTTCCAAATCCATAAATGCCACAAAAACATCTTTACCCTTATCCAAATACTGTTCACCTATATGTTTCACTGTAAACACTTGGTCTACACACCCCTACCTTTCCTAAAGCCCCCTTGTTCATCTGCTATCCTACTTTCTGTCTTACTCTTAATTCTTTCAATAATAACTCTACCATACACTTTACCAGGTACACTCAACAGACTTATTCCCCTATAATTTTTGCACGCTCTTTTGTCCCCTTTGCCTTTATACAAAGGAACAATACACGCTCTCTGCCAATCCCTAGGTACCTTACCCTCTTCCATACATTTATTAAATAATAGCACCAACCACTCCAAAACTATATCCCCACCTGCTTTTAACATTTCTATCTTTATCCCATCAATCCCAGCTGCCTTACCCCCTTTCATTCTACCCACTGCCTCACGAACTTTCCCTACACTCACAACTGGCTCTTCCACACTCCTACAAGATGTTATTCCTCCTTGCCCTACACACGAAATCACAGCTTCCTGTCTTCATCAACATTTAACAACTCCTCAAAATATTCTCTCCATCTTCCCGATACCTCTAACTCTCCATTTAATAACTCTCCTCCCCTATTTTTAACTGTCAAATCCATTTGTTCTCTAGGCTTCCTCAACTTATTAATCTCATTCCAAAACTTTTCTTATTTTCAACAAAATTTGCTGATAACATCTCACCCACTCTCTCATCTGCTCTCTTTTTACATTGCTTCACCACTCTTTTAACCTCTCTTTTTCTCTCCATATACTCTTCCCTCCTTGCATCACTTCTACTTTGTAAAAACCTCTCATATGCTAACTTTTTCTCCCTTACTACTCTCTTTACATCATCATTCCACCAATCGCTCCTCTTCCCTCCGCACCCACTCGCCTGTAACCACAAACTTCTGCTGAACACTCTAACACTACATTTTTAAATCTATCCCATACATTTTCAACCCCATTGCCTACACTCTCACTAGCCCAT
Source organism: Cherax destructor (assembly GCA_009830355.1). Taxonomy (NCBI): domain Eukaryota; kingdom Metazoa; phylum Arthropoda; class Malacostraca; order Decapoda; family Parastacidae; genus Cherax; species Cherax destructor. Next base: position 183,587 of record WNWK01000182.1, on the reverse strand, counting down.
CTATCCTCCAATAGTTGTTTATATCTTACCCTAACTGCCTCCTCTTTTAGTTTATAAACCTTCCCCTCTCTCTTACTTACTGATTCTATTTTCCTTGTATCCCATCTACCTTTTACTCCCACTGTAGCTATAACTAAAAAGTGATCTGATATATCTGTGGCCCCTCTATAAACATGTACATCCTGAAGTCTACTCAACAGTCTTTTATCTACCAATACATAGTCCAACAAACTACTATCATTACGCCCTACATCATATCTTGTATACCTATTTATATATATATATATTATATATATATATATATTAAATATATATATATATATATATTTCTTGTGTTAAAAGAATCCCACAATTCCCCATCACTCCACCCCTATACACACATTTCCCTCTACGAGTGAGGCATTGACGCAGTACATGAACGATACGAGGCAAAAAATGAGTTAAGATTATTCTGCAATAACACTAAAAATACAATAATAAATGTTCAGATGGTTAATCCTAATATTACAAGTTTTCGTTGGAAAACAAGAATCAATGCTGGCGATTAAAAGAATTAAGACAAAAAATTGCGACTGAAGGAAGAATGAGGTGCTGAATTCCCTAAGCTTAACACAGTGAAGATTATAAGACCCATCATTTCACCATGAATATTGAAAGGGCGAGCCGAAGACCTAAGCATACATTTTTTTTTAAATCCAGACGGAAGAACTAGACTGCTAGAGGACGGCAACTGTTATTCCGATCTTCAAAAAAGGTGAAAGACAGACTATAAACTAGGACAGCAACGCTATATGACCCTTATGGGTTTAGCGCTTAGTTATGATTATAATAATAAACTAAGACCAAGTGTCGTTGAATCATGTATGGAACTTGACTCACGAAATCGTAATGACACGATTGTAAACAAACCATACCACGGACAGGGTTAGAACCCGCGGTCAGAGAGTCATAAACCTCCAGACCGACGCGTTAGCCACTGGGCCAGCTAGCTACAATAAGATTCATCCAACTAGGTATATATATTAGTTGGATGAAACCCCAGGATAATTTGGTAGCATTTATGTGGCCTCCAGGAGGATCTGGTAGTGTATGCCTGATCTCCAGGACGATCTGAGAGCCTTCAGTTGATCTCCAGAAGGATCCCGGAGTCTTTATTTGATTCTCCTGCGGATCCGGGAACCTTCATTTGATCCCAGGAGGATCCGGGAGGTGGACGACTGGAGATGACGGGGCTAAGTGGTCAGTAGAACTTGTACACTAATGAAGTGAAACATTATAGGTTCTTATAATAAAATACTGCGCCTCTGGTTGTGCCTTACTGCTCACTTCCAAAGGTCAAAAGATCAACGGGGCCCAGTTGGCTATTGCTAAACGCGGGCGAGACGCGGGCGGACCGCGGGCCGGAAGCGGGCTGGCGTGGGCAAGTATCCAAGTTGGCTGCAGACATATTACAGCTGTTATGAAGTAATATTATATATCTGTTTACTACTCTTATGACCTAATATCATATTTATGTTTCGCCTCGCAAGAGAGCCATTGATGGCGGTGCGCCTTTATACACCTCCACTGTTCGCTTCGGTGATTCTTAGCGTTATAAAAAACCGTAGTCCACAGATATATACCCTGTCAGTTTACCATTAAATACAAGTGTCTGCTACGTTTGTATAGAAATTATATGACTCGCGTAATGAAGGTAATGCATGTTTGCTGACCTATATTTAAATCCACAAGCAACATATGATTTTATCACTTATTCTGTCATTAAAAATATATGGCTACATTTCTTCTCGTTTGAAACTGCCTATTAAAGTCCACTTTGCTTAGGTCCCTGAGTACTACTGTGTATGTTAGAATTATCTTCCTTTGAGTTGTTCTCTTTTGTCATAGTCAAACTTCTTCAGTTCTGGTATCAGTTTTACTGGGAACCTTTGGAGCTTCTCAAGTTTCATTATATTATGTTTGATCCAGTGTGTGATCCATGATCATTATATTATGTTTGATCCAGTGTGTGATCCATGATCATTATATTATGTTTGATCCAGTGTGTGATCCATGATTATTATATTATGTTTGATCCAGTATGTGATCCATGATCATTATATTATGTTTGATCCAGTGTGTGATCCATGATCATTATATTATGTTTGATCCAGTGTGATCCATGATCATTATATTATGTTTGATCCAGTGTGTGATCCATGATCATTATATTATGTTTGATCCAGTGTGTGATCCATGATCATTATATTATGTTTGATCCAGTGTGTGATCCATGATCATTATATTATGTTTGATCCAGTGTGTGGTCCATGATTATTATATTATGTTTGATCCAGTGTGTGGTCCATGATTATTATATTATGTTTGATCCAGTATGTGATCCATGATCATTATATTATGTTTGATCCAGTGTGTGATCCATGATTATTATATTATGTTTGATCCAGTATGTGATCCATGATTATTATATTATGTTTGATCCAGTGTGTGATCCATGATCATTATATTATGTTTGATCCAGTGTGTGATCCATGATCATTATATTATGTTTGATCCAGTATGTGGTCTATGATGGCAGACAATCCATCATGGATTGTCATGTTAAGTTGTAATATTAAGTTTGTCATATATTTTTTTAAAGTTTTTAATCGTGTGAGGAATTCCTTGAGAAATACCTCCCTTCCCTGTTTAATAAAACGATTATTTCGTAAGAAAGTTAATGGTGTAATCTGAGGAAGTTTGATAAGGCCAAGACACCCCATTTGACCTCCTCGGTCTGTATCTCTTCTACATGTACCCTTAACATCTGAGTTCTTCTCACACATCTCTTCTGCCTGTACCATCGACAGCTGGAGTATCACCTCACACATCTCTTCTGTCTGTACCATCGACAGCTGGAGTATCACCTCACACATCTCTTCTGCCTGTACCATCGACAGCTGGAGTATCACCTCACACATTTCTTCTGCCTGTACCATCGACAGCTGGAGTTATCACCTCACACATCTCTTCTGCCTGTACCATCGACAGCTGGAGTATCACCTCACACATCTCTTCTGTCTGTACCATCGACAGCTGGAGTATCACCTCACACATCTCTGCCTGTACCATCGACAGCTGGAGTATCACCTCACACATTTCTTCTGCCTGTACCATCGACAGCTGGAATTATCACCTCACACATCTCTTCTGCCTGTACCATCGACAGCTGGAGTTATCACCTCACACATCTCTTCTACCTGTACCATCGACAGCTGGAGTATCACCTCACACATCTCTTCTGCTTGTACCATCGACAGCTGGAGTATCACCTCACATATCTCTTCTGCCTGTACCATCGACAGCTGGAGTATCACCTCACACATCTCTTCTGCCTGTACCATCGACAGCTGGAGTTATCACCTCACACATCTCTTCTGCCTGTACCATCGACAGCTGGAGTTATCACCTCACACATCTCTTCTACCTGTACCATCGACAGCTGGAGTATCACCTCACACATCTCTTCTGCTTGTACCATCGACAGCTGGAGTATCACCTCACATATCTCTTCTGCCTGTACCATCGACAGCTGGAGTTATCACCTCACACATCTCTTCTGCCTGTACCATCGACAGCTGGAGTATCACCTCACACATATTTTCTGCTTGTACCATCGACAGCTGGAGTATCACCTCACATATCTCTTCTGCCTGTACCATTGACAGCTGGAGTATCACCTCACACATCTCTTCTGCCTGTACCATCGACAGCTGGAGTATCACCTCACACATCTCTTCTGCCTGTACCATCGACAGCTGGAGTATCACCTCACACATCTCTTCTGCCTGTACCATCGACAGCTGGAGTATCACCTCACACATCTCTTCTGCCTGTACCATCGACAGCTGGAGTATCACCTCACATACTCTTCATCCTCTCTGATATTGCTAGTTGCAAATGTTTATACATCATTGCTAAAGTAAACTTGCTGCTCCAGGCTTGATTGAGAGGTCAGATATTAGCCAATACTTTAACACATTTCTTGCGACGTCACCCACTGGCGGGTCATAAGTTCCACATTTTTTGATAAAGTTTTCAACAGGAGCCTTCATTTTGATTCCTGTTTATTAATAGTTGGCGGCCGCTTCATTGCAATTATCGTTACAAATATTGACCCGACGCCTTGAGCCCTAAGTATTAAGGCATATATTAATGTATGTGAAGTCAGCCAGCACATGCACACACTAATACACGAATATAGTTTATTAGTAATTTTCACTACCATTCCTTGCATCACCTTCCTTATACCACACACACACACACACACACACACACACACACACACACACACACATATATATATATGAGGGGGGACTCGAACCGTGGTCCATGCGTGTGGAAGGCTTAGCGCTGTATCATTCACCACAGAGGTTACAATAGAATGATTTTACAATCAACACTTCTTTGTTATAAATTAGACACATATGCAACATTTGGGTATCTTTATTGAGGAAACGTTTCGCCACACAGTGGCTTCATCAGACCAATACAAAGTAGAAAGGTATTGGACTGATGAAGCCACTGTGTGGCGAAACGTTTCCTCAATAAAGATACCCAAATGTTGTATATGTGTCTAATTTATAACTTGTCGGTTCTCTGAACCATTTATCTACAACACTTCTTTGACATGATGGTACTATCCGCCACCAACTGTGATGCCACTGTCTCAACACAGTCATTCAAACTTGTATAGCACATCCCTTCTCATACTCCTCAATTCTATATTACTTGGAGAGAATTCCAGGGGTCAACGCCCCTGCGGCCCGGTCTGTGACCAGAAGCTATACAAGTGGTAATGAACGACTGTAAATAAAGAGAATGTATTGGGATTCGAACTGTTGGCCATAAGTGTTGCAGGCCCACAGGGGTATAAGAAAACATGTATCAAGAAAACTTCTAGGGTGTGGGATGAGACAGTAGCGTCACAGTTGGTGGTGGCTGCAACAACCATCTCACAGAAATTCTGGTTGCAAAAAGTTATCAGTGAGCTAGGAATTTAGGTTATACATTTCTCGGTGTATATAAGTATTGGTATAATATTTAGTGAAATAGAACTCTATTTTATTTAACAACCATCATTGCATCCGCGATTACCACTAGTTTCCTTTTCTATCATCATCCTTATAATCAAACCCCCTTCCTCTCTCTTTCCACTACCATCACCACCCCTCACCCACAATCTCTACCACCAATAATAACAAGCTCAATAACAACCACCACCACTAACAACAATTTTTTTCCAAAAAATAATTTTTTACAGGCCACGAGCTGTTATCTGACCTCAGCTCATTTCAAAACCCAGCCCTACCTGAGGTATTTCCCCCCCACTGCCCAGGATGCGACCCACAACAGACAACTAACACCCAGGTAACTACTTACTGCTAAATGAACAGGAATAACAGGTGTAAGGAAATATGCCTAACTTTTCCACCCATGCCGGGAATCGAACCACGGACACTCAGCATGTGAGCTGAGTGCAATGGCAACCAAGCCACGGGACACCTTTCTACCCAGAAACCCCCTTCCCTTTCACCCCATCACCACAACAAAAACATCCAACCCTCCAACATTCCAACAATAACATGAACAACAAAATCAACAGCAACGTAACATCATCAATAATAATATAATCATCAAACAAACCCAACAGCAGGAGCACGACTGTAGGAATGCGTCCAAAACTGCGTTTCTGTAGTTGTCTTGGTATGTACTAACGTCACCACCAGACTCCTGTCACACAGCTGGGGAGAAAGTCGTTCATGTGTATGTGTGTGTGTGGTGATCTTAGTTAATGTTCATGTGTGTGTGGTGACCCCAGTAAATGTCTTCATGTGTGCGTTGTGACCCCCAGGAAATGTTCATGTACAGTGTGTAGTGACCACTTCACAGCTTTGGTCCACCACAACACACTCCAACACTCTGGGTGGGGCTCGGGACTCGCACCTGCAAAAGTTTTTGCTAGTTTTTCGTTACCCAATTAGTGCATCTTCCTTATCACTCTACAACTTCTCTACGGAACTAACTTCAAGGCTTTCCAGTTGTTGCCACTATATTCGTCAGGAACACTATCCTGACAGTGGGTCCAGGAGGAGTGTTGGTGTATAAGTGCAGTACTGTTTCTTTAACGTATAGTCCGTAACTCAGTTTCTTCTCAGTTACCTTGCATCATAAGTTATTTACGTAGCTCATTCTATACATTATCCACTATACATCAGTCCACTCCTCCACGGCACTTTCATGGCAACTAATGCAAGTAACTGGACACATCCGGACACAGCCATTGGCTCTTCCACCTACCGTGCAAATTTGAAAATACTCTGAGTGATCTCATTTTTCTTAATTTATATATATTTTTTATCTCTGTGATGTGTCTTTTCATTATGTCATTGAAAGGACACTATCTTCAGTGTCACATGGTGAGGGATACCATCTTCAGTGTGTCATGGTGAGGGATACCATATTCAGTGTCACATGGTGAGGGATACCATCTTCAGTGTGTCATGGTGAGGGATACCATCTTCAGTGTCACATGGTGAGGGATACCATCTTCAGTGTCACATGGTGAGGGATACCATCTTCATTGTCACATGGTGAGGGATACCATCTTCATTGTCACATGGTGAGGGATACCATCTTCATTGTCACATTGTGAGGGATACCATCTTCATTGTCACATGGTGAGGGATATCATCTTCATTGTCACATGGTGAGGGATACCATCTATTGTTTCACGTAGTAATGAACATCATTAGTGTGCCACATGGTGATGACCATCATCATTAGTGTGCCACATAGTGATGACCATCATCATTAGTGTGCCACATGGTGATGACCATCATCTTTAGTGTGCCACATGGTGATGACCATCATCATTAGTGTGCCACATAGTGATGACCATCATCATTAGTGTGCCACATGGTGATGACCATCATCTTTAGTGTGCCACATAGTGATGACCATCATCATTAGTGTGCCACATGGTGATGACCATCATCATTAGTGTGCCACATAGTGATGACCATCATCTTTAGTGTGCCACATAGTGATGACCATCATCATTAGTGTGCCACATAGTGATGACCATCATCATTAGTGTGCCACATAGTGATGACCATCATCATTAGTGTGCCACATGGTGATGACCATCATCATTAGTGTGCCACATAGTGATGACCATCATCTTTAGTGTGCCACAGTTGATTCACAAAGTGTATGATGAAACTCTTGACTTAAACAATGAGATATACAATGTGGTATGAAGCCTTCAGTTTGACTAACAATGTTTTGTGCTCTCAGTTCTGGGACATTTTAACGAGGCTTTTATCTCTGAAAAAACGATTCATCGTAATCCTTGAACTTGATATGTTGAATGGTTAACTAAGATTTTTTTTTCAAATTTTAAGCTTTCATTCCTGTATATTTTCAGGCAGATATGTAAGTTTAGGTCTGCCATATCTGCCAGCAATGTGGATCCCACTTTCATAAAAGCAATATTGTACTAGCACTAACCAAAGGACATACAATATATTAAAACTTTGTGCTGTATATTTTTTATTATATTTTAAGAACTATTTCACATTTCAAATGGTTAAATAGAAATATTGCAAATATATATCATTACTATAAGTAATGCTATACATTTAAAGCAGTTCTTATTCTCTCCCTTTGAATAACAGAATATTTATTTAACGGTATTTATTATTTATTTCTGATAAATAAAATTATCTTCTTGAAAAGTGATCACTGTAGGTCATGTGTGGTGTGTATAGAACACAAGATAATGACAATAAGTCTTAATCAGAATTATTAACCTTAAAATCATGCACAAATAGTAACTGATATATTTTAATAATTAAAACAAAGTTGTTTTCGTATGAAAATGCCCTTTTTTTCTCTTCCTCCGGTACCTCATTCAAAAGTCTAAATTATCCTACCTTGTGTAATTTATCCCAGGTTGATAAGCACTGCCTTAAAGGGTATACAATTTAGAGATATTATTTAATATAGTGGCCCTTGTCTAACTCCTTTCTTCAATATTTTATACAACATCGATTACATCTCATATATCTCCAGTGACATGTCATAAACTTGTATTAGTTGCTTAGTTAAGACATGTGCATCTTCTGTATCCATTTCACTCAGGTTCCTCCACACCTCTTATTCTGTCACAGCTAAGTGCTCTGGTATTTGCCTATTTTTTTAGTTGTAAAGACCTCTTGAATGCTCCGTCGAGTTCCACGCATACTTGTCATTCCTGTCAGCACTTCCCCTAATCTTTTTCTGCTTGATGTTATAGTCTTGTTCGTGCATGCTCAGCTTGATGTTATAGTCTTGTTCGTGCATGCTCAGCTTGATGTTATAGTCTTGTTCGTGCATGCTCCGCTTGATGTTATAGTCTTGTTCGTGCATGCTCAGCTTGATGTTATAGTCTTGTTCGTGCATGCTCCGCTTGATGTTATAGTCTTGTTCGTGCATGCTCAGCTTGATGTTATAGTCTTGTTCGTGCATGCTCCGCTTGATGTTATAGTCTTGTTCGTGCATGCTCCGCTTGATGTTATAGTCTTGTTCGTGCATGCTCAGCTTGATGTTATAGTCTTGTTCGTGCATGCTCCGCTTGATGTTATAGTCTTGTTCGTGCATGCTCAGCTTGATGTTATAGTCTTGTTCGTGCATGCTCCGCTTGATGTTATAGTCTTGTTCGTGCATGCTCAGCTTGATGTTATAGTCTTGTTCGTGCATGCTCAGCTTGATGTTATAGTCTTGTTCGTGCATGCTCAGCTTGATGTTATAGTCTTGTTCGTGCATGCTCAGCTTGATGTTATAGTCTTGTTCTGCATGCCAGCTTATGTTATAGTCTTGTTCGTGCATGCTCAGCTAGATGTTATAGTCTTGTTCGTGCATGCTCAGCTTGATGTTATAGTCTTGTTCTGTGCATGCTCCCTTGATGTTATAGTCTTGTTCGTGCATGCTCAGCGATGTTATAGCTTGTTCGTGCATTTCTCAGCGATGTTATATCTTTTCTGCATCTCAGCTTGATGTTATAGTCTTGTTCGTGCATGCTCAGCTTGATGTTATAGTCTTGTTCGTGCATGCTCCAGCTTGATGTTATAGTCTTGTTCGTGCATGCTCCGCTTGATGTTATAGTCTTGTTCGTGCATGCTCAGCTTGATGTTATAGTCTTGTTCGTGCATGCTCAGCTTGATGTTATAGTCTTGTTCGTGCATGCTCAGCTTGATGTTATAGTCTTGTTCGTGCATGCTCCGCTTGATGTTAATGTAAAGCAGTTTGAGTTGCCTCTGTTCATAGGTATATCATTCTTGTACTACTGTACTTGTACTCTTCTATTTGTTCTTACGTACTCATTCTAAGCTCTTTTGAAGGTATATCTGGTTTTAAGTTTCATTTGCAATGTATTTCTTGTATGAAAAATGGTCTGGTGATACCTACAAGATGTAGAAAAGGACACTTGTGTACACTTCGGGACATTTATTACAGGAAAACTTTCACCACGAGTGATTTCTGACCTGTACATAAGTGTCTTTCCACACTTTTTTTGTATGCTTCTTGCTCCTGATTTTATCTTTTTTTATGTTGGACCATAAAAAATCTTTCTGAATTTCCTCCTTCATTTTTATAGTTGGAGATGAATCGAATATTGCCTTCATTGCTTGTTTATGTTCTGGCGGAAACAATTTCATGTGTTTTCTTTCCAATGAAATTCAGTGTGCTACTATATCCCAGAGAGAAAATCACTAATTTCCTCTTAGTTTTTGTTCGTTTTATTACTAAAAGCTTCCTATCTACACTTTTATTTTCTAACCCACATCTCCACTAAACTCAATGTCATGATACGATGATCACTACTCCATGGGGAGCTTCGAATTCAGTTTTTTTCTGATGTTCGTTTATCTCACGGTGAATATTAGATCTAGTCTAATCTCAACGTTACCTATCTTTGCTCTGTTTCTTTCCCATTACAGGTATCAACTGAGGCCCAGTCCATTTTGTGGTGATTAAATAACATAAGGATTATCAGATTTAAAAAATTGGGTCCATCATATCTACATCCTGGACATCCATTTATGGTTTTCGTAGCCTGGTCATTTTCCTGCCTTGAGTGTTTTTGTGGTAGGCAGCATCAACTATATTTTATCTTCACGTTATTCTTCTTCTCTGTCCACATAGTTAACACATCTAGACTACTGAGAATACTCTCTCTGGAGCGTAAGAGAGACACTTGATATGAAAGATATTTAAGACCAGGTCCTCAACCTTCCATAATAACGTATGTGAGAAAGTGTAAAATAGTCAGTGAAAGCAGGATGTCACATACACAATCGGATGAAATTTATGTCGACTCCGTGGTCCTCGACTTTTCTTCGTGTTGCCACTAGATACCAGAAATATTGCTGGAAGAGAGGTAGAAATTTTCATGAGGAAATTAGATCACTACCGCCTACAAGTGCTAGATCAACCAGTTAGTGATGGCTGTGTATTATAGTGTGCTGCTAGCAACATAAGCCTGGTTGACAAAGCAAACACCAAGAAAATCTGACCTCAGGCGCAGAGGGCCTGGGGTACATCCATCCCTGTAGAGGGCCTGGGGTACATCCACCCCTGCAGAGGGCCTGGGGTACATCCATCCCTGCAGAGGGCCTGGGGTACATCCATCCCTGCAGAGGGCCTGGTGTACATCCATCCCTGCAGAGGGCCTGGGGTACATCCATCCCTGTAGAGGGCCTGGGGTACATCCATCCCTGCAGAGGGCCTGGGGTACATCCATCCCTGCAGAGGGCCTGGGGTACATCCATCCCTGCAGAGGGCCTGGGGTACATCCATCCCTGCAGAGGGCCTGGTGTACATCCATCCCTGCAGAGGGCCTGGGGTACATCCATCCCTGTAGAGGGCCTGGGGTACATCCATCCCTGCAGAAAGCCTGGGGGTACATCCATCCCTGCAGAGGGCCTGGGGTACATCCATCCCTGCAGAGGGCCTGAGGTACATCCATCCCTGCAGAGGGCCTGGGGTACATCCATCCCTGCAGAGGGCCTGGTGTACATCCACGCCTGCAGAGGGCCTGGTGTACATCCCCCCCTGCAGAGGGCCTGGTGTACATCCACCCCTGCAGAGGGCCTGGGGTACACCCATCCCTGCAAAGGGCGTGGGATACACCCCTCCCTGCAGAGGGCCTGGGGTACATCCATCCCTGTAGAGGGCCTGGGGTACATCCACCCCTGCAGAGGGCCTGGGGTACATCCATCCCTGCAGAGGGCCTGGGGTACATCCATCCTTGCAGCGGGCCTGGGGTACATCCATCCCTGCAGAGGGCCTGAGGTACATCCATCCCTGCAGAGGGCCTGAGGTACATCCATCCCTGCAGAGGGCCTGGGGTACATCCATCCCTGCAGAGGGCCTGGTGTACATCCACCCCTGCAGAGGGCCTGGTGTACATCCACCCCTGCAGAGGGCCTGGGGTACACCCATCCCTGCAAAGGGCGTGGGATACACCCCTCCCTGCAGAGGGCCTGGGGTACATCCATCCCTGTAAAGGGCGTGGCGTACACCCAACCCTGTAGAGGGTCTTGGGTACACCCATCCCTGTAGAGGGTCTGGGGTACACCCATCCTTGTAGAGGGCCTGGGGTATACCCATCCCTGTAGAGGGCCTGGGGAACACGTATCCCTGTAGAGTCTGGGGTACACCCATCCCTGTAGAGGGCCTGGGGTACACGCATCCCTGTAGAGGGCCTGGGGTACACCCATCCCTGTAGAGGGACTTCGGGTACACCCATCCTTGTAGAGGGTCTGGGGTACACTCATCCCTGTAGAGGGCCTGGGGTACACCCATCCCTGTAGATGGTCGGGGTACATCCATCCCTACAGAGGGCTTGGGATATTTCCATCCCTGTAGAGGGTCTGGGGTACACCCATCCCTGTACAGGGCCTGAGGTACACTCATCCCTACAGAGGATCTCCGGTACACTTATCACTGTGAAGGGCCTGAAGTAAAGCATCACCGAAGAGGACCTAGGGTACACTTATCACTGTAGGGGTACACTCAGCGTCATAGAGGTCCTGGAACACATTTATCACCGTAGGGGGCCTGGTGTGCACCCATCACCGTAGAGGGCCTGGTGTGCACCCATCACCGTAGAGGGCCTGGGGAGCACCCATCACCGTAGAGGGCCCGAGGTGCACCCATCACCGTAGAGGGAATGGGGTGCACCCATCACCGTAGAGGACCTGGGGTGCACCCATTAGCGTAGAGGGCCTGGGGTTAACCCATCACCGTAGAGGGCCTGGGGCGAACCCATCACCGTAGAGGGCCTGGGTTGAACCCATCACCGTAGAGGGCCTGGGGTGCACCCATCACCAGAGAGGGCCTGGGGTGCACCCATCCCCGTAGTGGGCCTGGGGTGCACCTACCAGCGTAGAGGGCCTGGGGTGCACCCATCAGCGAAGAGGGCCTGGGGTGCACCTACCAGCGTAGAGGGCCTGGGGTGCACCCATCAGCGTAGAGGGCCTGGGGTGCACCTACCAGCGTAGAGGGCCTGGGGTGCACCCATCAGCGTAGAGGGCCTGGGGTGCACCCATCAGCGTAGAGGGCCTGGGGTGCACCCATCAGCGTAGAGGGCCTGGGGTGCACCCATCACCGTAGAGGGCCTGGGGTGCACCCATCAGCGTAGAGGGCCTGGGGTGCACCCATCAGCGTTGAGGGCCTGGGGTGCACCCATCAGCGTAGAGGGCCTGGGGTGCACCCATCAGCGTAGAGGGCCTGGGGTGCACCCATCAGCGTAGAGGGCCTGGGGTGCACCCATCAGCGTAGAGGGCCTGGGGTGCACCCATAACCGTAGAGGGCCTGGGGTGCACCCATCACCGTAGAGGGCCTGAGGTGCACCCATCAGCGTAGAGGGTCTGGGGTGCACCCATCACCGTAGAGGGTCTGGGGTGCACCCATCAGCGTAGAGGGTCTGGGGTGCACCCATCAGCGTAGAGGGCCTGGGGTGCACCCATCACCGTAGAGGGTCTGGGGTGCACCCATCAGCGTAGAGGGCCTGGGGTGCACCCATCACCGTAGAGGGTCAGGGGTGCACCCATCAGCGTAGAGGGTCTGGGGTGCACCCATCAGCGTAGAGGGCCTGGGGTGCACCCATCAGCGTAGAGGGCCTGGGGTGCACCCATAACCGTAGAGGGTCTGGGGTGCACCCATAACCGTAGAGAGCCTAAGGTGCACCCATCAGCGTAGAGAACCTGGGGTGCACCCATCACCGTAGAGAGACTGGGGTGCACCCATCACCGTAGAGAGCCTGGGGTGCACCCATCACCGTAGAGAACCTGGGGTGCACCCATCACCGTAGAGAGCCTGGGGTGCACCCATCAGCGTAGAGGGTCTGGGGTGCACCCATCACCGTAGAGAGCCTGGGGTGCACCCATCAACGTACAGGGCCTGGGGTGCACCCATCACTGTAGAGGGCCTGGGGAGCACCCATCACCGTAGAGAGCCTGGGGTGCACCCATCACCGTAGAGAGCCTGGGGTGCACCCATCACCGTAGAGAGCCTGGGGTGCACCCATCACCGTAGAGAGCCTGGGGTGCACCCATCACCGTAGAGGGCCTGGGGTGCACCCATCACCGTAGAGCCTGGGGTGCACCCATCACCGTAGAGGGCCTGGCGTGCACCCATCACCGTAGAGAGCCTGGGGTGCACCCATCACCGTAGAGCCTGGGGTGCACCCATCACCGTAGAGCCTGGGGTGCACCCATTACCGTAGAGAGCCTGGGGTGCACCCATCACCGTAGAGAGCCTGGGGTGCACCCATCAGCGTAGAGGGTCTGGGGTGCACCCATCACCGTAGAGAGCCTGGGGTGCACCCATCAGCGTACAGGGCCTGGGGTGCACCCATCACTGTAGAGGGCCTGGGGAGCACCCATCACCGTAGAGAGCCTGGGGTGCACCCATCACCGTAGAGAGCCTGGGGTGCACCCATCACCGTAGAGAGCCTGGGGTGCACCCATCACCGTAGAGAGCCTGGGTGCACCCATCACCGTAGAGGGCCTGGGGTGCACCCATCACCGTAGAGCCTGGGGTGCACCCATCACCGTAGAGGGCCTGGGGTGCACCCATCACCGTAGAGAGCCTGGGGTGCACCCATCACCGTAGAGCCTGGGGTGCACCCATCACCGTAGAGAGCCTGGGGTGCACCCATCACCGTAGAGCCTGGGGTGCACCCATCATCGTAGAGAGCCTGGGGTGCACCCATCACCGTAGAGAGCCTGGGGTGCACCCATCACCGTAGAGAGCCTGGGGTGCACCCATCACCGTAGAGAGCCTGGGGTGCACCCATCACCAAGACGAGTCGGACATTCACCAGAGTCGGTAAGAATCTAATTGTTTTCACTTTACGTAAAATCTCTAAAGTCTTCCAGAGTAAACAACTGTTCACAGAAAAACAGTTCTAAGTCTCCTCTCCTTCTTTTCCCGCCTCTTGCTCCCCTCCCCGCCTCTTGTTGCTCTTCTTCCCGTGTCTTCCTCGTTTTCTCTTCCCTCTCCCCAACACACCTTCCTTAAAACAAAAGGATCTCCCTGAGCTGGCTTTTATTACTTTTAACAATAGCAGCAAAAAGACGTCTTTCTTCATCTGGTAAATTATAAAAAAAACGAGTTATCTGTTTTTATTCGCATGTGACCTCCAGTCTGGGTGGAGTGCCACATGTTGGAGGATGACAGGTGTTTGTGCCACATGTTGGAGGATGACAGGTGTTTGTGCCACATGTTGGATGACATGTATTAGTGCCACATGTTGTATGACAGGTTTGTGCCATATGTTGGAGGATGACAGGTGTTTGTGTCACATGTTGGAGGATGACAGGTGTTTGTGCCACATGTTGGAGGATGACAGGTGTTTGTGCCACATGTTGGAGGATGACAGGTGTTTGTGCCACATGTTGGATGACATGTATTAGTGCCACATGTTGTATGGCAGGTGTTTGTGCCATATGTTGGAGGATGACAGGTGTTTGTGCCACATGTTAGATGATAGGTGTTTGTGCCACATGTTGGAGAATGACAGGTGTTTGTGCCATTTGTTGAAGTGACACGTATTGGTACCATTTGTTAAAATGACAGATATTGGTGCCACTTGAAGAGTGACAGGTGTTAGTACCACTTGCTGGAGTGACAGGCGTTGGTGCAACTTGTTGAAAAGTGACAGGTGTTAGTACCACTTATTGGAGGGTGAAAAGTGTTTGTACCACTTGTTGGAGGGTGACAGGTGTTCGTGCCACTTGTTGAAGAGTGACAGGTGTTGGTACCACTTATTGGAGGCTGACAAGTGTTGATACCACTTGTTGGAGGGTGATAGGTGTTGGTACCACTTATTGGAGGGTGACAAGTGTTGGTACCACTTATTGGAGGGTGACAAGTGTTGGTACCACTTGTTGGAGGGTGACAGATGTTGGTGACACCTGTGACATGTGTTGGTACCACTTGTTGGAGGGTGATAGGTGTTGATGCCACTTGTTGAAGAGTGACAGGTGTTGGTGGATGCCATCAATATCAACCTCAGTAATTTATTACACTGTGATGTACTTACCTCAAACACCCTCATGATCCCTCAACACTCATCTTCCCACTAAATCACTCCACTGCCCAAACTCAGACTGCATACACTAATGTTCAGAGGGAATCCAGCAAGATGACCTGTAGCTCAGTGGAATAACTGGGAAACCACCACACTCTTAGTTTAGAAAGATCGACATAAACATCAAGTGTTAGCTACCTCTGGAAATCGCACTTGTGGGTGACAGGGGTCGTTTACCTGGAGAGGGTTTTGGGGTCAACGCCCCCGCGGCTCGGTCTGAGACCAGGCTTCATGGAAACAATTAGTAAACTATTCTTTTATATACACACGTCTGGGACTGCAAGTGTAACCTATGTTATTATATACCCATGTCTAGGGCAGCAGGAGTGTAAACTACGCTTTTACATACCCACTTCTGCGGCTTCCAGAATATTACAAGGCAAAAGGAGGGTAACGATGACACGTTGCACTATAACTATATACAATTTACTTTATTAATTTAAATACTGATTAACGAAGACTAAGGCTCATGCCTCCGTATTATGTTTATGAGAAATGAGTGGCTATCATACCAGCGCCAGCTAGTGGTCTGGTGGCTAAAGCTCTCGCTTCACAAGGCGAGGGCCTGGGTTCGATTCCCAGCCAGGGCAGAAACATTGGGCGTTTCTTTACACCTGTTGTCTATGTTCCCCATCAGTAAAATGGGTACCTGGGTGTTAGTCGACTGGTGTGAGTCGCATCCTAGGACACTGACCTAATCTGCCCGAAATGCTCAGTATAACAAGGGACTTTCTATATAGTAGTATGTCAGCTAGGCCTGTATACCATGTACATGTACTTGTAGTAAATAAAGATATTATTATTATTATCACCAAAACCAACACTTGCTAAAACTATCTTTTTCGTCAACAACACTACCATCAAACTTCCTTTTCACCTTCACTAACATTATTTCCAGCGCCACCACCATAAATACCAGCACTTATCACCAGCTCCAACACTGTCTCCAGCACCAAGACTCCTCACCTCACTACATTCAGTAAAAATGTTGTTGCTGCTAGGACAAGACACAGGTACAGAAGATGTAAATACATATAACATATGACATTACGCAAAGGAGTCTTCATATTATACTTTTTTCTGCTGGAGACGACGATTTTGAAGGGCATCTTTTTTACATAATTACACCACTGGTTCTTTAATCAGTTTTCTTGAAACCTTTATCCTCTCAAAGCCTTCTATACCTTTGCACCTCTCTCTCTCTCATCTCTTCTTCGTGGAGACGAGAGAAAGGCACGGACGAATGGCTAACTGAAAGGTTTTACATAGACGTTGATAATGACATGAAGATTCATATATTAACGTGTAAAAAAAACAGATATATTATGGTAGAATCTCAAGGCCATTATAACTGCCACATATAATGAGTTTGTCGTATGGACATAACGGCCAAGAAGAAGTGCTTGATAATCCGGGTCTGGGTGACCTTGCAAGATGGGTCAGGTTTCCTGTTGTGGGTTTTACAAACACTTGAGACATCCTGCAGCAGGAGCAACACAAGATAAAAAATGGTTTTAAAAGGTACCAACAAGCAAGCATCTTTCTCGTGTGGTAATTTTAAAGGTGAGTGGGAAAAAGACCGAGAGAAACAAAAGGAAATGCTGCACAAAGGCAAGGAAGCTGCCATTATGTTATTAAAGGAACAACATCCGTCGCAGGAGCGTGGTGAGGCTGGCAGCCACCGCCTCTTCTTGGCTGGCAAGCCACTTACATTGTCTTAATATGACTTATTTTAAAGTGGCAGACTTGTTTGGTTAGTTGTTGTAGGCAAGAGTATGGTGGTTGTGTTGTTTGTTGTAAACTGGGTGAGATGGTTGTCGTGTGGTAGACAGGAATATTGTGGTTGTGTTGTTTGTTGTAAGTTGGGTGAGATGGTTGTCGTGTTGTAGATAGGAGTATGGTGGTTAATTAATTAAGGTTGTGTAAGATGTTTATTATAATTTAGACTGGAATATGATGATTGGTGTAAGTTGAAGTATGACGGTTGTGTTTTATTGCAGGTTGGGTATGAGGGTTGTGTTTGTTGTAGGTTAGGCAAAAAGGTTTGCTTCTTGTTGTAGACTGGAGTAAGACTGGCTGTAGTTGCAGACTGCGATATTTTTTTTTGGTTTATTGTGCTCTAGACTGAGAAAACTTAGTTTAAATGGAGGACTGATATAAGCTAATATAAGTTTGTGATGCAAACTGAGATAAACTGATTTATTGTGTGGTAGCTGAGATATTGGTTAATGACAGATCAGAGGAGGAAGTACAAGAGACTCGAGCCAACTGAAATTACCAACAAAATGCATCTAGTGCAACTCATTCTGGTGCAGATTTTAATGTTTCCTAGAGCTGCTCTGCCACCACCGCCTTGCAACATGTGTTCTGCTTCTTTTAGTTTGCTTATTTGTAGTTGCATATATGTTGGGAAGTTTCTGTAACTTAGTTTCAAATAAATAAACCAGTATTTATAAACTGGCATGGAACGCTTAGATGTTAAAGCAGGGAATCGTGTAAGAAACTGACATCATAAAGTGAGAATAGGTTGACTACTGACGAGGTATTGCTAAGAGTTGATTGCCATTCACATCCATATTGTTTAAAATCCGTCCTTGTGCTACATGACTCCTCTCAAGTGGTTTAATTCAGCGAGATATGTGAGAACTATGTGTGTGTTATTGTCAGCAATAATACAAGATGCCTGTGTTCCCCACGCCCTGACTTTCATGGTGCCCCGGTCTAGTCAGTACACCACACCGCCATATAAACGGAGATTATTTCTGGAGCAGAAAATGTTCGAGACGAAGTCTCTTTTCCTACCCAACGTCTAGTATGTAAACAAACTCTAATGCACGTTGCATTGTGGGGCTGAATGGTGAGAAATTCACCATCAGGTGGCGGGTGTCAGCACAGCCCTGGGGAGTGTTGACGCGCGCCACATCACGGCTGGCCATCTCCTACATAATGGCATGCAAAGAACTGGAATTGGACTTGAAGGGTGGATTGCGATGAGGATTTGCGAGTCTTAGAAGCGACAACGAAGGGCGAAGAACGAAATTACTGTGTGCAAGGTTGCCAAGACGCGGAGCACGACCCTGCCAGCTCGTGTTCACTCATACTGGTATTATATTTTCAGAAATGGTTCGTCCCTGTTGAATGCAAGCCATCGCTCAGTTGCAGGCGCGTGGCCCTCATGTCAACACAATAAAAACGAGCTCAGGTCTGCCTCAAACAAGAAGTACCTTAATGGCAGGCAGCAGCAAGGGCAGGAGTAGCGTGTCGGAAAGACACCTTTTATCTCAGTTTAAGATGAGGTACTGGAAAACTAGAAGACATTCCCTGAACCTAAACACAAGAACCAAGCTAGTTTTGAAGGTTTCCCTCAGAGCACCAGCCAAGGGTCAGTCAAACCAGTGGTTGGAGTATCCACTCAGGGGTGGGGAAGCAAGTGGCTGCTGGATATCATTCCGACAATGTGAAAGGTCAGGCACCCCGGGGATAGGAAAGGAAAGACCGATGACCGAGTACACACTAGCAGAAGAGAACTTACGTTATCAAAGAAAGAAAAAATCTTGGATTAAATATCATAACGAACATATCGTATGCAAATCGTATAATTTCAGCAAGCTATGAGAGGCTAGCAAATCTCTGAATAACCTTCAGGAACCCTGATGAAGAATCTGTTAGCAGTCGACTATGAACTGGAAACATACACCACTTCGTTAATAAAAAAAACACGATTACACGTATTTGTCTTGAGGCTGCCACAGTCTCCTCACCAACACCAGAGAACAAAACACAGGGATGTACATTGTCTAAACTCACTGCACAGATAATCTTGGATCAACATATTAAACACAAAATACCAAGACCTCACCCTTTGATCTCGCCTCCGCCCAGCATCACTTGACCTCACCTCTAACAGCACCTGACCACCTGACTTGTCTCGAACGCACCTAATCTAGCCCAGCAGCACCTTACTTCCCCATATTCTTCATATACCACCATTTTAAGGCAACCATGTACTTAAAGCCTCCAGTATATGAAACTGTATTATTAAAAGGCTTATTTCCTGATAGTGTTTTGCCACCATCTATCTGTCTGCTCATAGCCATTTGCTTACATAATGTGTGAGATACTGAATGTGTAGTTCATGACTCAGATGAAGTAGACTCGAATCCCCAACATGAACTTGTAATGGAACCCAATGAAATAGCCGAGGAATAATCAGAGAATCTAATGTTAATTACTAATAGTAAAACGCCAAAGGTCTAGATGAGCTTTTCCCATGGGTTCTGAAAGGTGCAAATAGGTCCAGGGAAGATATTATCATAGGTTCTGAAAGCAGTAATAGGCCCAGGCAAGATATCACCTTGGGTTCTGAAAGAGTATGCAAACTAATTCGTTTTTTTTATATAGAAATTTAATAAACAGAAAAAGAATGGGAAGACAAATGAAAAATGGAACATGAATATATCAACAATATGTAATCTCTCTCTCTCATACACACACAGGAAAGGGGGGCAAAGGCTGCAAACCTCACTCAAGGAAGACCTTGGGGTGAGTATTCTACCGAGAATATCGCCTGAGGCGCACATCAATGAAATAACTGCTGCAAAAAATGCGCGTCTGGCAAATCTAAAACCAAATTTTAGACATCAAAGTATTGAGTCATTCACGACACCGTATACAGTGTACGCCTAGTTTGCAACTAGGCTAGTCCCGGAGCTAAGTGTTATATTCTATAAAGAGAGGGTAAGAGAACTTAGAGGATAGAAGGACTAGGAGTGATATGATAATACATAAAATACCGATAGAAATTGATAGGGTGAATAGGGACAGATTGTTTGAAAGACGGGGTAACAGGATCACAAGAGCACAGCCGGAAGCTGAAACCACACATGAGTTACAGGGACGTTAGTATTTCTTCAGCCTTCAAGTAATCACAAAGTCAAACGACCTAGAGAATGAAGTAGTAGAGGCAGGAGCCATATATAGCTTTAAGAAAAGGTACGATAAGACTCGAAGCGAGGAGAGTGAACCATGCAGAGACCAGCGAAGAGGCGGGGCCAGGAGCTGACACTCGACCCTGCAACCACATATAGATGAGGTGAGGCGAGGTGAGTACACACACTCACACACGCTCTAGTTACCAACACTAAAACGAACTTGACAACTTTTTAGTGTTAAGTTGAGTGAATTCGTGAGTTGACGTGTCTGTAAAGCTCTCCTGATTCTAGAGAGAGAAAACCTGACGTATATAAGACGGCTTTCTATTTGTGGCTAAAACTCTCAACCTAAGAAATGTTGGATACAGGATCTATAGTACGTATTGACGGAGCGCCTGACTTGTTTCAAATTCACCCCACACTTGTTAATGATGTTGATATCTCGTGGGAGCTGTATTATAAAGAATCTCTCTCTCTCTCTCTCTCTCTCTCTCTATGTACACAAACTTTTACGGAATTCAGATGTGCTCTCAATGTAGCTTTCTTTTTCTTTTTAAATCCTGCGCGTTTTTTTCTGATAGTGAAACTTGATGTACTTTTTGACCCCCGCTCATGTGTATACTTACCTGGCATTGAGAGGATTACATTCATCCATCTCACAGCAAACAATGGCCACCATCACAATTAGCAGCACGTGTGGCATGTGCTTGTAAGAGGATAATGTCCGCTTGCTAGCAACATCCAGCCATATGGACCAACATGATGATCTTTGTTAGTGACTTCACCTCAACTGTGTTGTGGCGGGTAAGAGAGCTTCAGGTTTATACCGACCTCCAGACCCTTGTCCAGCTTACGCATTATAGCTGATTACAGCTGACAGATGGCAGGTTATCGCGACGTTAAGCTTGATCCACCTGACAAGAGATTATGGAGATGTAGAAGCGAAGGTGCCAGTGTGCGGGGGAACTTTTTTAAATTAAACAAAATTGGGAAGATTAGCAGTGTGTCGCTACCCTGTTTTATATTATAGTTAGTCTTTGTCTAAACTATGTAACTATGTTTGTGGGGCTCATTCCTCCGTACAGGACGGGTTTATACATGAAATTAAATTCGTGAGTCTGAGCTCGGAAACTTGAGTCAGGCAATAAGAATATCATCAGATATTCCATTATGAGTTCGGTAGCTGAAACTATTTTGTTCCAGTAAGGTGGCATTAATATTATGAGGGAATTGCCATCTATCGGGATAGTCTATCGAATACAAAACAAAAAACGGAAGATATGCAGATATCTTCATGACAGAGAAAAACAAATTGTTTTAGTGGGAAGTGTATGATGTGTGGATTACGTAGGTGGAATCCAGCAAGGTGTTTGGGGCAATTGATACATGAATATCTAATTACGTGAGTAAATGATTAGTGCTCTGAGTAAATAACTAATGACTAATACTGAGAATGAATGACTTAAACTGTGAATGATTTGCTAATTCAGTATGCACAAAATCAGATAAACTGGGCAGGAAGAGAGAAGAATAAAAATGGAATACAAAATGACAAGGGAAAACTACAAATATAATGGTAAATTAACGATCTGAAAATGAACATTATACCGAACATATCGCTAGAGGAGCTTCTAAAATGCGTAGTATGGCAGCATTTATGATTTTAAGGTATCTCAGAATATAATTTGTCAAGCCTTTTATAGAGTAAGCAGCGCCCGCACTGAGCCCACAACTGGCTAATCATGTTAAGAAACTCAAGAATGTCCAGAGGTAAGGGTTAATGAGGTTTAAGAAGAGACTCGAGAAAGTGATTCTTATGATCTTAAGAGAGAGATGATAACCCTGGGGCATATGATTACGGCGTATTAGGTATTCAGAGTTTTTTTGACACAGCGGTTACTGAGAGTGAAGTGCGAGTTACAAGGGCGAGAAGTCACAGACGGAAGTTAGTTTCAAATAAGTCACCAGGTCTAGAGGAAACGCTTCTTCACAATCAGTGGCTAATAAGTGGAATAAGCTTATTAGTATCTGGTGGAAGCAAGCTCTTTAAACAGTTTTAAGATTGTGTATGGCAGAACAAAACTATTAACAATGACTGCTGGCCGGGTCAGGAGCTAAAACTCTACCCCAGCGAACACTTTTCCTTGAAAACAACTCTGTGAGTGCATAGCAGCCCCAAATGTATATGTACAGTCTCATCCTCCTTTTATTTACACACACACACACAGTCACAGAGTTGTCAGGAAGTGGAATAGTCTGGAAAGTGAGGTAGTGGAGGAAGGAACCATACATAGCTTTAAGACGAGGTATGATAAAGCTCATGGAGCAAGGAGAGGACCTAGTAGCGATCAGTGAAGCGGCGGGGCCAGGAGCTGAGTATCGACCCCTGCAACCACAAATAGGTGAGTACACACACACACAGAGTACAATCATCTTATGTACACCCTGACGCTTTACAGTGATGAACATAAAAATGGAAATAAACACAGCATTTTATTATCTATCGTACTACAAATAGCATACAAGAGAAATACAGCTTTAAAACTGTGTGTAATCAGGTATGTAACCAGTGTTCACTTTACATGTAAATTATTCTCGCTATGACTCTACAAGTCATAAAAACGATCGTGCAAAAAGCTTTTGCAAGCAGGGATTTGTTGAGTGAATGTAGATTGTGGTACATTGCGTTGATTATTTTCTTTAAATGCACATTGCTTTCCACTCATCATGCAGAACCATAAAGGAAATTTTATGGCCACTCCTTGAGTGTAATCCTGTGAGTGATGGATGTATGTGGCCGCCTCCCGGTTTATGTCCCGCCTTTAATTCAAACTTCTCACTGACAGACACACTCACCATTTATATGTCCACTTTATAGCGCTTCTCTGTGGGTGGGTGACAGGTGGGTGTGTAGGTGGTTACTACGTGGGTGGGTGGGTGCAAGTGGGTTCTCAGTGGGTGTGTAAGTGGGTTCCAGGTTGGTACGAGTGGAATTCTTAATGTGAGTGTATTCTTACTATGACTGTTGTGTGTATATTCTCAGTGTTCTGCGTGTGTTTTCAGTGTGATTGTGTTCTGCGTGTGTTCTGTGTGTATTCTCAGTGTGTGTTCTACGTGTGTGTTTCTAGTGTGTTGTGTGCGTAACAATCAACACGTTCACTGATATAAAGAGTCATGGATCACATTGGTATCGTGTGGTTATTGTGGTCTAAGGGCCCGTCACAGCTTGTGGCACCTTGATATTTGTTCGCAAAACGATTACCGAATCTTGTTATAGTCATTATTATTATTATTATTATTATTGTTATTATTTAATTTAGATTATGATTTTGCCATATTAATATATAGCATTTACTCTGCTAGTTATCAAAAGTAATAAAGAAAAACGAATTGACATGCTATATTTTAGTGGATTATTGAAACATCTTGTGTTTGAGTTTTTTATGAAAGGTTATTATGGGACCTTTAAAAATATGGATCAAATAAAGGCAAACTAATGTAGAGGATGTCAGAGTTTTGTATAAAAGAAAAATTCTGCACATTGATAAAGATATAAATGTACTCACCTATTTGTGGTTGCAGGGGTCGAGACATAGCTCCTGGCCCCGCCTCTTCACTGATCGCTACTACGTCCTCTCTCTCCCTGCTCCATGAGCTTTATCATACCTCGTCTTAAATGTGTGTGTGTGTGTGTTCACCCATATGTGGTTGCAGAGGTCGAGTTACTCTGTGTGTGTGACACCAGTGACGTTTGGGTAGCCAACTTGTGTACCTACTCGATATTATAGCAGATTAAGCCTTTTAAAAGGAAGGGAAAATCGATTTTAATTTTATAACTCAAACAGAAAATCTAAACGTTCAGTTTTAAACCATCTTCTTAAATCTTTTTGAAGATTCGGTTTCTCTCTCTCTCTCTCTCTCTCTCTCTCTCTCTCTCTCTCTCTCTCTCTCTCGGAAAAAAAAATATTTTATCATTTGATTTAATATTTGCTTATTTTAAAGGCATCTATTTTCTTATATTTTAAACCTCATTCATAATGGGTACAGGCTGAATTAGAAGTCATTTGTGAGCAACAGCGTTAATCTGATTAGTTAAATCTATATTATTATTGTATGTGTTTTGAGTCAGGTGAAGAATGAATGGTCACTGATGCTGATGTCATTGAGAAAAGTACAGAGTGAAGCTGCTGGTTTAATATCAATCTTGTGGTATAATAGCCATCTTCTGAGATCCCAAATGGGTATCTACTACAGCATTTTAACTTTGTAATTCAGTTGTAGAAAGTTTCGGCGATATTCCTTCCTTCCCAGCGGTTTGTAAATGCCCAACTAATTAACCAGTTTTTATACATGTTACGTAAATTAACACTTCTTCTCGACAGTCTTACCAACAATCAATCAGTTTTCATACAAATGTGGTAGATATACTAGAGGGAAAACGATATACATACACTTAGATCACTTTTATTGAAGACACTTTCGGCTTATAATTTTCATCCCTTCAAATACATGAGACTCATTATACATATAGGGGCCGGAGGGAGAATAATAGTAGTAGTAGGTACAGGATGCCCTATACCTCACCGTCCGTGGTAGTAACTCCAGTGCCATGCCCTATACCTCACCGTCCGTGGTAGTAACTCCAGTGCCATGCCCTATACCTCACCGTCCGTGGTAGTAACTCCAGTGCCATGCCCTATACCTCACCGTCCGTGGTAGTAACTCCAGTGCCATGCCCTATACCTCACCGTCCGTGGTAGTAACTCCAGTGCCATGCCCTATACCTCACCGTCCGTGGTAGTAACTCCAGTGCCATGCCCTATACCTCACCGTCCGTGGTAGTAACTCCAGTGCCATGCCCTATACCTCACCGTCCGTGGTAGTAACTCCAGTGCCATGCCCTATACCTCACCGTCCGTGGTAGTAACTCCAGTGCCATCAATGAGTGGACTGGTAAACATCATTGTTGCTCTTGTGTGTAAGAACTTGTCATCGCTGGCGACTTATTAAAAGAAAAAAGTTGATCTTGGATACATATGGAGGTGAAAAATTATACTTTAACCAGACACCCAATAACTTAATATTTTTTTTATTATTCTGGTGTTGATAATTGTGAAAAAAAGACTTCTAAGGCAGAATGTACTGGTGAGAAGAGACATTTTTTTTTTCAATGATTTTCAAACTCTCTGCGACTCCCAGCAGCCAGCATAATCCAGCTACTGTTTTCATTAAATTACACCTTAATACATGTACACCGTCATAATCCAGTATACTACCAAGACATAACTCGCTGTTCCTGAGAGAGAGAGAGAGAGAGAGAGAGAGAGAGAGAGAGAGAGAGAGAGAGAGAGAGAGAGAGAGAGAGAGCAAACACACACGAAAGGAAGGAGGTAATGTAAAGGGAAGCCTGGAATTGCAAGAAGCCAACTTTCAGGTTTATTAAGAGAGCATTTCGGGTCGACCGAGCTATCTTAAAAAGAAAATGTTGGAGTACAGGTGAACTGACAGAGGAGAGAGTAGGAAGGACGGGAAAACTTAGACATATTAAGACATGCAGGCATGAAATCCGTCAGGGACAATATAAAGAAACACAGTCATTAGTAATAGAAAAGGAGGACCCTA
Organism: Cherax destructor; assembly: GCA_009830355.1. Lineage (NCBI taxonomy): Eukaryota > Metazoa > Arthropoda > Malacostraca > Decapoda > Parastacidae > Cherax > Cherax destructor. The sequence goes on along the minus strand of WNWK01000182.1, from coordinate 157,352 downwards.
TTCTTAGAGCCAAGAGGTAACGTTATTAGAGAAGAATGGGACAGTATTCTTTCAGCTAATGGAGATATGAACAAGCAGGGTCTTTATTATGGGGTAATGAGGCGGCAATGAAAAACGTGGTAAAAATTAGTCCTTTATCACCAAGGACAACGTGTAAGCTGCCGTGACTTAGTACGTAATCTCTGATAGTTTCACTGTATACACACACACACACACACACACACACACACACACACACACACACACACAGAAGAGAGAGTGTTTTGCCTTGTGGTAATGGCTTTATGTAGAGCGACCTTAAGACCTGACCACATGGTAATTCCCTCTTGATGTCCTTATTTACATAATGGCCAGTTGGGGTGTCCGGGGGAGAGAGGGAGGGAGAGAGAGAGACAGACAGACAGACAGACAGACAGAGACAGAGAAAAAGAGACAGACAGCATATATGGAAGGAGAGAAGGTAATGATAGAGATTATGTATTTATAAAACAAAAAGGTGAGGAAGAAGAGGCAAGTAAGATGTTGAAATCTAATGAATAGTGAAGAGGAGATGCCCAGAAGAGAAACTAAATATGTAATATTATATATCATATTTATATAACATTATCTTCAAATATGTAATAATATTATATATCATATTTATATAACATTATCTTCAAATATATAATATTATATATCATACTTATATAACATTATCTTCAAATGTGCTGGAGTTAAAGTGGATCATTTCATTATAATAAAAACCAGCCACATTCTCAGCCAGCCAGACAGTCAACCAGATAGTTAACCAGATAGTCAGCTAGCCAGCCAGCCAGATAGTCAGCAATCTTGCCTCACAGTCAGTAAGTTAAGACAAAGTTCATGTCAAAAATCCTGCCATAGTGTTGTACTGTCATCTGGTCGATGTTACCATCGCAGACACAATAATGTTTCTCGCTTTAAAAATTCAAGTCTGTTTTGGTGTCTTTGTACACTGAATTGCTGACAGATGTTTCGGAAAAAAAATCATCTTTATATGTCATATTTTTCAGTCTTCCTTCTCTCTCTTTTCTCCTTCCTTGTTTCCTCCGTCGTATCTTTTTACATCCTTTCCTCCTTCCCACATCCCCCCTTCCCACCTCCCTCCTTTCCACCTCCTTCCTTCCCTCACATTACACATGCCTCGCTGTAAGTTAGGACCAGCCTCGCTCCCTCTCTTAGCTACCAATCTATTTACGACTCATGGACTGATACAGTGCTCCAAGATCTGTCCTCACCAGCAGCACCATTTGCAGAAATTTACGTCGATTTGCTGCTCTTGGAGCAACGTTTTTAAGTTTTGCAAGAAACACGTGTTCAACGTATTCATGTCCACGTTATAATACATGGGAAAGACATACAGCAGAGGACCTGGAAGTCCACACCCAGGCTATTAGCTGAGAACTATCTACTTCTACCTAGATTAAAGACTATCGAATATTATCTAAGTGTGTGAACGTTCACGCTACAGTATATAGACCATAGCGAATACATATGTAACTGGAGTTTCCTTCTTCGAAGAGGACATAGGACGACACGGATTCAATTTTCTGCTCAACGTTAGTGAAATAATATTTATCAAGAGGAATTAGAGCTACCCCTTCATATATGTTGTATGTATGTATGTATATAGCAGTAACAGCCTGGTTGATCAAGTCCTGGTCATGGACAGGCCGCGGAGGCATTGACCCTCGAAACCCCCTCCAAGTATACACACACACACGTATCATATAAGTATACATAAGTATAGTTACATGTATGACCGTAAAAGTGATGACACATATGGTCATTATATGGAGGCTCTTATAACACTTATACTTCCTATTACTGAGTTTGTCGTAATAATTTCTTGTCTTATTCTTCTCCTCACTCATAATTTTCTCATTCCTTAGTTTGCTTATACAATAACGTGAAGATATTTCATTAGTAACAGTAAGATATCAACCAGAATATTTGATATATCCTAATTCTGTTTATAACAGATGGCAGTCCTCTCAGGGGAGGTTCCTAGGGAGGACTGAGGGGCTCTTGATCCAAGGAATTGGACTTGCTTTCTCTTTCCTTGAATCTAACCTGCTTGCCTCCCATTGCGCAGGCGCTGTACGACTTCTATGGGTTTGGCGCTTGCCCTAAATGTAATAATGATAACAGTCTCAGGTGAAAATTTGTAAATAATATATATATATATATATATCCCAAATATTTTCTGCCTAGTCCCTTTTAGGACGTAAACCTGGTTATCTCAATATGTTATGGAGCTGTCTTCCACACGATGGATATACAGTAGTGTGCAAATTAATAGGGACAGGAGTAAATTTTGTGATTATCTCATAATGTGTTTTAGTCTCCGGCTTAATGTAGTTTGGGTTCTTTTCTTTTCATAAGAGTTTGCTACTGACTTCTGGCAACCATCCAGCTGTGGTGTTACCCTACGACTCTCGTCAGTGCTACAACAGCTGTTGTTCTGTAATGCTATTCCTGCAAGCTTGCTCTGTGAGTGAATGTAATTTCGCCAAAGTCTGCCCTTCAGCTCATGATTACTGCTGAAATTCATGATGGATGTTATACCTAGAAAGCATGCAAGTATTGTAACTCTTAGAAAACATGGTGATTTGAGTATCAGATCGTCGAAAATGTGAGACTAGCAAAGTCAACTGTTGTTCGGATTCTGAAGACAGCTGGCGACAATGGTGATCGTGGAGAGCTTCGTTGAGGAAGATGTGGAAGAAAACGCAAGATAACACCTCACGATGACAAGGTTATCATAAGAAATAGTATGAGGATCCTAGAAAACCAGCAAAGATCTAAAGAGATATTTGGCTTTAGGCGGTGTATATGTTGATTCTTCACTTGTTCGACGAAGGCTCCTTGAAGTTGCCAGAAAGCCGGTAAGGAAACTATTGATTGTTGCTATGAAGAAAAAATTACTGCGGTGGGCACTCGATCATAAGGGATGGACGATAGATGAATGGAGAAAAGTTATATTTTCAGCTGTGGCACATTTCAGTGGTAGTGAGACGAAGTAAAGGCGAACCTCTTCGGAATGGACACATTCAACAAAAGTCAAAACACCCACCTAAGAATGTTTTGAGGTAGTTTTACTGCTAAAGGTCCTGGACGGCTTGTTAATGTTGAGGGAACGATGAACAGTGACAAATACAATACTGGCAACTCATTTGCTTCCCATTGTGATGGAGAAGCAAATGAGAAGGCATTTTCCAGCAGGATCTTGCTCCAGGCCACACTTTAACCAAACGCAGGATCGCGAAACAAGACTGTTCACCAGTGGAGAAGCTAATTGCTACTGTTATTAGGACCTGGTACTACGACGAAGAACTTGCCAAGGTGTGTAGCAATGCTTGTAAAAGTAAAGGGTAGTCATATCGCTTATTAAACACTTGTCTGTCATATCATTGCCGTGTATTTTTCAAATAAACATTAATTTTCCAAATAAATGTTTTATTTCACCATTGTCCTAATTAATATGTACACTTCTGTAGGGTGCACAATAAGCTATCTGCTAATATAAACAGGATGAATATAGGGTACACAATAAACTAGCTGCTAACAAACACGATGGATATAGGGTGCACAATATGCTACCTGCTAACAAACACGATGGATATAGGGTGCACAATATGCTACCTGCTAACAAACACGATGGATATAGGGTGCACAATATGCTACCTGCTAACAAACACGATGGATATAGGGTGCACAATATGCTACCTGCTAACAAACACGATGGATATAGGGTGCACAATATGCTACCTGCTTCAGTGGAAAAATTGAATGTCTCTTGCTATTAGTGTCTAGCCGTCTCAGTTTCTTCATAAAGGAATCTGTAGCCTTTTGACTTTTAAATCGGAAAATGAAATCTCTATCAAATATTCTGTACTAACTTATAGTCAGCTCGGGGTGAAACGAACCAAAATATTGGAACTGTCAAACTATGAGATTTTATGCACAGTAGAAGTGAAAAGAGATTATCGACCCCGCGTGTAGAAGAGGCTTGTCTCCTATACAAGAGAGTATGGGATCTTCCTCCCTGTATCCACCAGTTTACTCTACAATGAGCTTGTCTGAACACACCTTGGATTAGCTGTTCAATGTGGTCTTCAGATTTCGTTACGATAAGAACTAACTGAAGAACATGCATAGAAGGGAGAATGAAGTTGGTACATAAATGAAAAAAAAATCCCTGTGGAGAAAGACTTGGTTCAATAAACCTACATTAATGTGCAACACCTGGGTATCTTTAGTGTTATCTTTATTAGTCTAATACAGAAATATAAGAACTAAGCCTTTTATAGTTGAGTTAGTGGAGCCATGCAGCAGTAGTAGACGTGCTCACACGTGGACGAGACCTACTAGCAGAAATACGTAAACCACATAAGGTGGGCTTACGTATTTATTACCTATTACGGGTTAGGAGGATTTCGTGAGGCGTGAGCCAGAGATTTAACAATTGTACTGTCAAAGGTCTTATGGAAGTTTTGAAATAGAATTAAAACAAGCTTATATTCAACTTAAATTTTTATTAATCGCGAAAAAAATTCCACAAAATGCAATGAAAAAATCCTGTAACTATGATGAAAATGATGCCACCGCCGCTGCCAATAATAGTAATAATAATAATAATAATAATAATAATAATAATAATAATAATAATAATAATAATAATAATAATAATAATAATTAATAATAATAATAATCGAAATATTAACAGAAAATGCAGGTGAACACGCATAATTGAGAAGCAAATTGGCCATTTATATCCTTTTTTCATGGTCAAGAGTCATTAGGCAGAGCTGGAAAAAATGTGTAATGGTCGCTCAAAGTTTGAGACTTTTCTGTTGTGTGGCTGTCGACAGCCTGAGAGGTGGCGAGCCTTGTTCCGAGCAGAGCCGAGCGCCAAGCCAAGCACAGTCGTGCATCAGGGTAAGAATAGCCGAATGTAAGGCTGAGTTCAGTCGAGCACAGCCAAGGACATATATGATGTACGGATATCAATTTCCTTACCCACATTTATATTAAAAACATAAGAACAGAGGAGCTCTGCAGTAGACATACTAGTCCATCCTAAGCAAGTTCAGTAACACCCACTCATGTGCCTGTAACATATTTTTAAAGCTACCCAAAGTTCACGCTTTAATGATGCTACTTAGGAGTCTGTTCCATCCATAGCTCTTTTGCCAAACCAGTGTTTCCTATATCCTTCCAAGTTTAAATTTGTCCAATTTGAACCCATTGCTTCGAGTCCTGTCTCTTAAATGCTTTCAGCACGCTATTTATATCAACATTTTTTTTATTTGTACAGTTTAGTCATATTGTACGCCTCTCCAGTACATTCAGTCTAGCCTCGTAGGAAACGTTTCTGATACCTGGAATCATTTCGGCATCCTTCTCTATGTTTATCAGTGCATTTATGTCCATTCTTTAGCATGGAGACCAGAACTGAGCAGCATCTCCAGGTAAAGAAGAGGGAATAACATCAGAATGAAGATTAAGGAAAGAAAAGTGTGTGTGTGAGAGGGAGAGCAAGTGGGAACGCAACATTAAACCCTCCTCTGGGCTCCTTTCACCTTTGCACTCACCTGAGTAACCAAACAGGTTAATATAGTACCGTTGAAGGGGAGAGGAAAAAATAACATTTTCTTGCCTGCAGGACACAAAAAAGCACAGGTTATGACATGACTGACACAGGTTAACATGGGTCGCGGTCACACCTACATATAACCAACACTTTATGTGCCCTAACCCGGCAGTTTTGTGCCCTACTAAGTGTAAAAGGTACCCTGGCGTGCCCCTCTACCTGCCCTGTCGTAAACTACCAGTCCTGTTAGTACCTTTGATGTTGTGGTAGCCGACGATGTGTGATAATGGTGTTTAAAGGTCACGGCTAAGAGAGCAGCCACTAATGTAGGTAGCTTCATTCCTGTACACTATGTTAAACACATGCAAATTGCCTGTTGGCTGTGTCCTTCCTTCTGTATACTGTCAAGAGTGAATAAGAAAGACAGAAGATAAAGGGATGAGCACCGTAGATCACGAAACATACATAACAAGTGAAAAATTCCCAAAATATGTTTTTGTGTTTTCTGTTGGTGATTCTCTCTCTCTCTCTCTCTCTCTCTCTCTCTCTCTCTCTCTCTCTCTCTCTCTCTCTCTCTCTCTTCCTTTCCATTCTCTCCTTCAGTGGAGTCAGAGTTAAAATTATCTACAAAGATATGCCATAATTCTACAGCTTTTAACAAAGGCACTTACGAAATCCGAGCGGAAGCAGTAGCAGCAGCAGCAGCAGCAGCAGCAGCAGCAGCAGCAGCAGCAGCAGCAGCAGCAGCAGCATCAGCATCAGCAGCAGCAGCAGCAGCAGCAGCAGCAGCAGCAGCAGCAGCAGCAGCGCTCCTGCTGTTGTCATGTAATAACAAGAAGTGACAGGGAAAAAAATTGATAAATTACAAATATCGACATTTTACCTTCGGAAGTTTCAGCACTGGACAGCTCTGAAATGTAAACTGTTGTTTTTCCACACTGTTATTATTGCGATGAAGCCTACGGATGATTGGCTACAGCTATCCTGTATCCATGACAACAGCGGCTGTGTGTGTGTGTGTGTTTGTGGGCGCGCGCGCGCGCGTGCATGACAACACTAGGAATATTTTTATCAATATCAAGAGGGAGAACAAGAGGAAACTTTTATAAATTACTCGTACAAAATAAGCGGTGCAGACGAGACATTAGAAAATACATCTTCGCTAATACAGCTGAGCAGGGGTCCCAGCAAATATACTGTGTTACAGCAGGGGTCCCAGCAAATATACTGTGTGTGTTACAGCAGGGGTCCCAGCAAATATACTGTGTTACAGCAGGGGTCCCAGCAAATATACTGTGTATGTTACAGCAGGGGTCCCAGCAAATATACTGTGTATTACAGCAGGGGTCCCAGCAAATATACTGTGTATGTTACAGCAGGGGTCCCAGCAAATATACTGTGTGTTACAGCAGGGGTCCCAGCAAATATACTGTGTGTTACAGCAGGGGTCCCAGCAAATATACTGTGTGTTACAGCAGGGGTCCCAGCAAATATACTGTGTGTTACAGCAGGGGTCCCAGCAAATATACTGTGTGTGTTACAGCAGGGGTCCCAGCAAATATACTGTGTGTTACAGCAGGGGTCCCAGCAAATATACTGTGTGTTACAGCAGGGGTCCCAGCAAATATACTGTGTGTTACAGCAGGGGTCCCAGCAAATATACTGTGTGTTACAGCAGGGGTCCCAGCAAATATACTGTGTGTTACAGCAGGGGTCCCAGCAAATATACTGTGTGTTACAGCAGGGGTCCCAGCAAATATACTGTGTGTTACAGCAGGGGTCCCAGCAAATATACTGTGTGTGTTACAGCAGGGGTCCCAGCAAATATACTGTGTGTGTTACAGCAGAGGTCAAAGCAAATATACCGTGTGTGTTACAGCAGGGGTCCCAGCAAATATACTGTGTGTGTTACAGCAGGGGTCCCAGCAAATATACTGTGTGTGTTACAGCAGGGGTCCCAGCAAATATACTGTGTGTGTTACAGCAGGGGTCCCAGCAAATATACTGTGTGTTACAGCAGGGGTCCCAGCAAATATACTGTGTGTTACAGCAGGGGTACCAGCAAATATACTGTGTGTGTTACAGCAGGGGTCCCAGCAAATATACTGTGTATGTTACAGCAGGGGTCCCAGCAAATATACTGTGTATGTTACAGCAGGGGTCCCAGCAAATATACTGTCTATTACAGCAGGGGTCCCAGCAAATATACTGTGTATGTTACAGCAGGGGTCCCAGCAAATATACTGTGTGTTACAGCAGGAGTCCCAGCAAATATACTGTGTGTGTTACAGCAGGGGTCCCAGCAAATATACCGTGTGTGTTACAGCAGGGGTCCCAGCAAATATACTGTGTGTGTTACAGCAGGGGTCCCAGCAAATATACTGTGTGTGTTACAGCAGGGGTCCCAGCAAATATACTGTGTGTGTTGCAGCAGGGGTCCCAGCAAATATACCGTGTGTGTTACAGCAGGGGTCCCAGCAAATATACTGTGTGTTACAGCAGGGGTCCCAGCAAATATACTGTGTTACAGCAGAGGTCCCAGCAAATATACTGTGTGTTACAGCAGGGGTCCCAGCAAATATACTGTGTGTTACAGCAGGGGTCCCAGCAAATATACTGTGTATGTTACAGCAGGGGTCCCAGCAAATATACCGTGTGTATTACAGCAGGGGTCCTAGCAAATATACTGTGTGTATTTCAGCAGGGGTCCCAGCAAATATACTGTGTGTTACAGCAGGGGTCCCAGCAAATATACTGTGTGTTACAGCAGGGGTCCCAGCAAATATACTGTGTGTATTACAGCAGGGGTCCCAGCAAATATACTGTGTGTGTTACAGCAGGGGTCCCAGCAAATATACTGTGTGTGTTACAGCCGCTGAGATCTCTTCACACAGTGTAATATGAAAGATACAATACGTAAGCAAGGACAAATATACACATGCGGTATACGTGGCATCAAAGTTTCCTTAAAGATCCTATACTACCTCTAATATATGTGAAATACTTGCAAGAGAACATACTCTAACGTGCCAATCTCTCTCTCTCTTAATCATGGAGATACGAATGGAAAAAGATGGTCCCAAAAATGCAGAAAACTTTGGAAAGATAAGAATAGTCCAGCAAGTGATTGCTAGTTTCCCAAATAAGTGCTGTATGACCCTTAAAGGTTTAGCACTTTCCATTGAAAATTATATTAACATTAATATGAAGCTGATAGTCGGGGAGAATCGAACGACGCCAGAAAGTAGTGTCTTCCCGTATGGATGGGGCTTAGTGGTCTTACTGACTACCAAGAAAGCAACCCCGGTTTTAGACCTGAATTGGTACTCAAGAGGCATTGTTCGGGTAGACGAGAATATGTTGTTTGGTATGGGAGGAACCAGAACAGATTTACATAGACTAAAGCTGAGTATTCGTATAAACCACAGTGCTAGTGAGGAAGCACTAGCACTTTCACAGTGTAAGTATATGGGAAAAATAATAGATAGCCTTGGTGTGGACTTTCTAAGTCATCTGTTATCTGAGAACAACTGTTAATTTCTACCTAGATTAAGGATTGTCGTGTGAATAAGTGTGATCTGTGAATAAGCGAAATAAGCTAGGTGCTTCGGTAGGATAAAGTAACTCCACTCCATATATTTGACTCAAAACCAGCTATGATAGAGCCCAGAAAGTTACGAACATTTGACGTCAGTCAACTGAAGGTACATAACCGGAGACTGGAGCTTGAGCTCTACTCCTGGTAAGTACAGAGATTCGCATTAACGCTGGTCCTTGAGCTCAGAGAGCTGACTTGGAAGGTAAGACTAGTATAAATGAACCTGACTCCATTAGAGGCTCCGGTTAGGAAAAACATAAGGAAAGAAATATTCAGATGATTTGATGGGGCTGATAGAGATAAATGAGTCAGATAGACAACAAGAGAATAAAGGTCATTTCTAGCAATAAAATAATGATGGACTTTTCCCCCAGGAACACGGCCATTTCATTTGCAACAAAGGGAACATTAATCTAGTGATGGAAAAAGGCACTGGCCAGCGAGAGAGCCAGCAAATTTGACCTTTACTGAGACAACGCAGCATAATGGCTACTCTGAGAGACAGGTGACCCCCCTGTATGAGACAGGTGACCCCCCTGTATGAGACAGGTGACCCCCCTGTATGAGACAGGTGACCCGACTGTATGAGACAGGTGACCCCCCTGTATGAGACAGGTGACCCCCCTGTATGAGGCAGGTGACCCCCCTGTATGAGACAGGTGACCCCCCTGTATGAGACAGGTGACCCCCCTGTATGAGACAGGTGACCCCCCTGTATGAGACAGGTGACCCCCCTGTATGAGACAGGTGACCCCCCTGTATGAGACAGGTGACCCCCCTGTATGAGACAGGTGACCCCCCTGTATGAGACAGGTGACCCCCCTGTATGAGACAGGTGACCCCCTGTATGACAAACAGGTGACCCCATGTATGACAGGTGACCCCCTCTATGAAAGGTGACCCCCTGTATGACAGACAGGCGTGTCATTCAAAACTTCGAAGGTTACCCATTTCGCTGACAACCTTACAATATCACATTTTCATTTTGTCGTAATTAAAAAAATGAAGAAAAACCGACGATTTTGAAAAAATATTCAAAGCACTGAAGCAAGAGCATAATGCATTATATATAAGTTGAGCAAATATTGTGTGTGGCCTCGCTCCACTGTGTGTGTATGTACTCACCTAGTTGTGGTTGCAGGAGTCGAGTCATAGCTCTTGGCCCCGCCTCTTCACCGGTGTGTGTGTGTGTGTGTGTGTACATTGTCCCTGGATGTGTTTACATAGGTGTACTCACCTAGTAACCCATTCTCATTTCATCACGTCAATTTTTTATTGACGTGAATCTCAACATTAGTTTTGTGATATATGGATGTTGTTTCCTTACCATATGTCTCTCACAGCTCTTCGTTTCTGTTTCTCGACATCTATGGGTAAACTAAGGACTCTGGTCTGTTCTTTCCACTTCTTAGTCATTTGTTTTTTGTCGTGCAGTTTGTGTAGTGTAGTTTGGGATATTCTTTTGCCTTCATCGCCCCCTTGTTATAATATTTTTTGCTTCATATTTTACTTCTCGTTTTGAATTCAGTAAGCAGAATTTTTATTTCGTTTTTATTTTTTTGAGGAATTCTGTGCGCCTGCTGCTGCAACCTGTACTGCTACTGCTGCTGCGCTACCGTTTGTTGTAGTGTGACTGTCAGTGTTCCTGCTACTGATGTTAAGCTGCTCCTGTCGCTGATGTTGCTGTCGCTACTACTGCCACTGAAGCTGCTCCTGGTTGTTATGCTGTTGTTGTTATTACTAATAATGCTATCCCTGCTACTGCTTCTGCTGCTGCTGCTGGTTCTGCTACTGCTGCTTTATCATCGTGGCGTGCGCCGTGTATGTTACATTTAATTCGACGTTCGTCACACAACAATTTGGCATGCTCGCTCGACCAGTGAACAGATAATTCAGAGTGTAGCAGTTCTGGGGCCCCACTGCTGCTCATATTGTCCAGCTCACGTGGAAGCCGGCTACTTCAGCCAAAGTGACGTCACACCTTACTTGGCTGAGTGGCAGACTTCCACAGACACTGGTTTTGAAGTGTACCGTTTCAATCTGACTTCTTCTCTAATCATTAATATTGTACATAGTGTATATATTGGTGAAGGAATACATGGGTAAAGACACTCAGATGATATGATGCCTTGTTTGTTTTGCCTTTACTCTGGTTTGTTTACTTAGTTACCACCAGGTGCTACAGGCCTTTAGACTACCACCTGTGTCCTTAATAATCATTAACTGTCTTTGACTTCCACACATCAATTTGTCATTCAGTCTGACTGGCCACTTAAGGCATAATTAACACTCTTTACCCCTAGACAATTAACCTTGTATATTTTCCGTAGCATCCCTAACATTCACCTAGAGTTAGAGAATTATACTAGTCATACAGTAAATCTTAGACCTCTTAGGTGAAATCATTAATCTCGCTCGGTTATAACCCTAGCAGCCAGGTTAGATTAATGTAATTGTTTGGGATCACGTTAAGGTAATTGGTTGAGAAATTGCACTTGTTCTTTCATTTTGCCAGAGGGAACTCATCGTGCTGTCTTATTCGTGTATCTTTTTTTTTTACCATTTTTTCGTTTACGGGCGATAGTTTGAGAATGTTTCAAACACACGTGTCCAGGACACCAGTGAAAGTTCCCAAGTTGCTAGATGACTGTCTTGAATCATGCCAAGTAGCAGTAAACGTGTGTGATGCGTGAACAGCTGTCAGGACACGTGTACATACAGATACGTGTTACAGTGACCTTAAAGCGCCAATATGATAGCTGGTGTCCAGGATGAGGCGAGGCGATGCACAGTTGACATGGGAGGATAAAAAGGACGCTCAGGTTAATATGAAGACATTTTTAGGAAGATTAACCCCGGAGACAGTGAATAAGAGGAAGCGAGAGAGATACGTGGCAAAAAACTTATGGTTAAGCGTCTGATATTTGTTAAAAGAACTTATATAAGACAGCTCTTTGTGTTAAGAAGTCAGCTGTTTGTTTAAAATGGCTGAAACTTGGGGAAAATGACAGTTATACATACAAGCAATAATGAATAAGTAAATGAAAAAGGAGATGAAATGTATGAAGGAAAATGCACGATAGGAAATGAATGAGCGGAATACAGTGGACCCTCGGTTAACGAATACCCCGGAAATCGTGCAATTATGTAAGTATAATTTTGTAAGTTCTTGTGGAAGTGTATTTTTGGGGGTCTGAAATAGACTAACCTACGTGAAATTTTTCCTTAAGGGAGTAAATTCGTTCGGTAATGGCACTTGAGCAGACTTCAGGAGTGAAGTTTTTACGAAACTCGGGGGTCCACTGTATATGAGGGAATGAAAGGAAGAGAATGAACGAGACCCAATGTAAAGGAATGAACGAAATGGAATGCATGAGAAAATGAATGAATGAGAGGGAACGTGCGAGAGGGACTGAATGATTCAGAATAAATGTTAGAACACAGCTTTGGAAACTCGTCACAAGTTCTGCTTCAGCGACTCAACAAATTGTCTTCATATTGCTTGTGAGTTTTTTAACAAGCTTGTGAGAGGAACATCCAGGGATACTTCCGTGGCTGCCTCTTGAACCACCTCACACTGTTGACCTCCAGCTCTTCGTCTCCTTGTATTGACCTCCAGCTGTTGGGCCCCCTTGTGCTGACCTTCAGCTACTGGAACCCCTTGTGTTGACCAGCTGTTGGACCCCCTTGTGTTGACCTCCAGCTGGTGGACTCCCTTGTGTTAACCAGCTGTTGGACCCTTGTGTGTTGATTTTCACTTCTTGGACCCCTCATGTGTTGACCTCCAGCTGTTCGACCGTCGTGTGTTGAGCTCCACCTCTTTGGTATTGTGTTTAATGTGTTTCGACGTTCTTTCCCTAGTTCAGGCCTCTCATCCCATCATAAGAGATGCCTGGGTGCTGATAGGTCTCTTTTTCCAAGAAATTGGAGTTACTTTTCCTTTCCTTGCATCAAACTTAATTATCTCAAATTCCCTAGGCGTTCTATGGTCCCTACAGTTTTAGCGCTTCCCATTAATATAATTGTTTAGTTTCTCATTTAGACCTCTCATCTTTATTGCCACTAATATTTATTAAAATCTTAGCAACGTACGATTGCTGGCCTCTAATACATGATTACCGTTAATCTCTGTTTCATTACTTAAAGCTATATATTGATCTTGCCTCCACTACCTCACTCTCCAGTGTTCCACTTCCTGACAACTCTATGGCTGAAGAAATACTTCCTAACATTCCTGTGAGTCATCTGTGAGTCATCTTGTTGCTGTGTCCCAAGTGTGTGCGTGCGTGCGTGCGTGCGTGCGTGCGTGCGTGTGTCTGCTAGATGTAACTCACCAAGAGAGCTCAGGTCACGTTGTAGTTGATTCCTGAGTGGCAATCAGGAGCATTGAGGGGCACCATAGTAGTACCCAGAGACACGGGAGTGGCAGTGAGGGACACGGGAGTGGCAGTGAAGAAACCATACAACGGGCGGGGTTAGAACCCGCGATCAGAGAGTCATAAAACGCCAGACCGACGCGCTAGCCACTGGGCCAGCTGGCTACAATAAGATTCATCCAACTAGATATATTTATACACCATAAGAAGGTTAGAATAGGCACCACTGTGACCACAAACACAAGTTTTTACAGACGAATCTCTCGCCAGCGTGGTCGTGACTAGCTCTAGCTCATGTCCCCTCAAAGCCGTCACCACGACTCACGAAATCGTAATGACATGATTGCAAACAAACCATACCGCGGGCGGGGTTAGAACCCGCGATCAGAGAGTCATAAAACGCCAGACCGACGCGCTAGCCACTGGGCCAGCTAGCTACAATAAGATTTCGTCCAACTAGGTATATTTATACACCATAGGAAGGTTAGCATAGGCCAGCTGGACCAGTGGCTAGCGCGTCGGTCTGGAGTTTTAAGACTCTCTGATCGCGGGTTCTAACCCCGCCCGTGGTATGCTTTGCTTACAATCGTGTCATTGCGATTTCGTGAGTCGTGGCAGTGAGGGACACGGGAGTGGCAGCGAGGGACATGGGAGTGGCAGTAAGAGACACGGGAGTGGCAGTGAGAGACACGGGAGTGGCAGTGAGGGACACGGGAGTGGCAGTGAGAGACACTGGAGTGGCAGTGAGTAACACGGGAGTGGCAGTGAGGGACACGGGGGTGGCAGTGAGAGACACGGGAGTGGCAGTTTGCAAAATAATGGCTGCAAATTGTTGTATGTGTTGTGATGTGAGGTTCACAACAAAAACTCTAGCACAGGAAATGACAGAGAAAGGTAGAGAGGGGAGAGATATTAAGAATATAGAGTATAAACATGGCTGAAAAATAACAGGATATGTACGAAGAGACAGCTAAAGTGAGAGCAAGAGTGAGAGCAAACAGGACTAAGAGAGCGAGAGAGAGAGAGATTGGGGGGAGAAGGAACCGAGTGGTTTTGAGTGGAGTATGAAACATGTCTTCCTTCTTCAGGAACCAAACAAAGGTAGTAACTGTGACGTTGCTGAGAGGATAGACAACCCTGCTCTGTATCAGTCAATAAAACAACCTACGTCAGTATCAGTCAATAATACAACCTACGTCAGTATCAGTCAATAAAACAACCTAAGTCAGTATCAGTCAATAAAACCTACGTCAGTATCACTCAATAAAACAACCTATGTCAGTATCAGGCAATAAAACAACCCACGTTAGTATCAGTCAATAAAACCTACGTCAGTATCAGTCAATAAAACAAAATATGTTAGTATCATTCACTTAGGTAACTTATGTCAGTGTCAATAATGATAATAATAATAATAATAATAATAATAATAATAATAATAATAAGAAGAAGAAAGAAGAAGAAGAAGAATGTAATGGCTGCTACATTATTAGTAGTACTACTTATTTATACTAAACTAAGATAACGGTAAATCTTCTTCATCTTTATAGTGTATTTTATGATCTCATGGCATGATGTGGAGGATGACAGCAAGGCTGTCAGGACATACCTGCGTCCTGTAATTATGGAGGATGACAGCAAGGCTGGCAGGTTATACCTGCGTCTTGTAATTATGGAGGATGACAGCAAGGCTGTCAGGTCATACCTGCGTCCTGTAATTATGGAGGATGACAGCAAGGCTGGCAGGTTATACCTGCGTCTTGTAATTATGGAGGATGACAGCAAGGCTGTCAGGACATACCTGCGTCCTGTAATTATGGATGATGACAGCAAGGCTGTCAGGTCATACCTGCGTCCTGTAGTTATGGAGGATGACAGCAAGGCTTGCAGGTTATACCTGTGTCCTGTAATTATTTAGGATAATTATTTAGGTAGGTAGTAGGTTGGTAGACAGCAACCACCCAGGGAGGTACTACCATCCTGCCAGGTGACTGTGAAACAGAAACCTGAAACTGTTTTACATGATGGTAGGATTGCTGGTGTCTTTTTTCTGTCTCATAAACATGCAAGATTTCAGGTACGTCTTGTTACTTCTACTTACACTTAGGTCACGTTACGAAAACATGTACACGTTTATGTATACACACTCATCTGAGTTTTCTTTGATTTTATCTTAATAGTTCTTGTTCTTATTGCTTTTATTTTCATATCCATGGGGAAGTGGAATAAGAATCTTTCCTCCGTAAGCCATGCGTGTTGTAAAAGTCAACTAAAATGTCGGGAACAATGGGCTAGTAACCCCTTTTCCTGTATAGCTTACTAAAAAGAAAAGGAAGAAAACCGTCAAAGTGGGATGTTTGAATGTGCGTGGATGTTGTGCGAATGATAAGAAAGAGATGATTGTAGATGTTATGAATGAAAAGAAGCTGGATGTCCTGGCTTTAAGTGAGACAAAGCTGAAGGGGGTAGGAGAGTTTCAGTGGGGAGAAATAAATGGGATTAGGTCAGGGGTTTCAAATAGAGTTAGAGCTAAAGAAGGAGTGGCAATAATGCTGAATAATCAGTTATGGCAGGTAAAGAAGGAATATAAATGTATAAATTCAAGGATTATGTGGAGTAAAATAAAGGTTGGATGTGAAAAGTGGGTTATAGTAAGTGTTTATGCACCTGGAGAAGAGAGAAGTGTAGAGGAGAGAGAGAGATTTTGGGAAATGTTGAGTGAGTGTGTGGGGAGTTTTGAACCAAGTGAGAGAGTAATTGTGGTTGGGGATCTTAATGCTAAAGTGGGTAAAAATGTTGTGGAGGGAGTAGTAGTATTTCACCTCACTTTGAGAGTATATAATAGCCCACTGTGTCCATGTATCGCTTGTAACGGCTTGAGAAAGCTCCTGGAGAGCGAAACGTTGCCACAATAAAATGTCACATTAGTTGCATTTGTGTCCTTTTACTTAACATATTGTCGGTAATTCTACCAATATTATTACAGGTAGTAAGTTACTGAAGGCTGTAAAGAGTTTTTATGAGGATAGTGAGGCTCAGGTTAGGGTGTGTAGGAGAGAGGGAGATTACTTCCCGGTAAAAGTAGGTCTTAGACAGGGATGTGTAATGTCACCATGGTTGTTTAATATAGATGGGGTTGTAAAAGAAGTAAATGCTAGGATGTTGGGGAGAGGGGTGGGATTAAATTATGGAGAATTAAATGCAAAACGGGAGTTGACACAGTTACTTTTTGTTGATGATACTGTGCTTATGGGAGATTCTAAAGAAAAGTTGCAAAGGTTTGTGGACGAGTTTGGGAGAGTGTGTAAAGGTAGAAAGTTAAAAGTGAACATAGATAAGAGTAAGGTGATGAGGGTATCAAACGATTTAAATAAAGAAAAAATGGATATCACATTGGAGAGAGGGATTATGGAAGAAATAAATGTTTTCAGATATTTGGGAGTTGACGTGTCAGCGGATGGGTTTATGAAGGATGAGGTTAACCATAGAATTGATGAAGGAAAAAAGGTGAGTGGTGCGTTGAGGTATCTGTGGAGACAAAAAACGTTATCCATGGTGGCAAAGAAGGGAATGTACGAAAGTATAGTGGTACCAACACTCTTATATGGGTGTGAAGCATGGGTTGCAAATGCTGCAGCGAGGAGGAGGCTGGAGGCAGTGGAGATGTCCTGTCTAAGGGCAATGTGTGGTGTAAATATTATGCAAAAAATTCGGAATGTGGAAATTAGGAGAAGGTGTGGAGTTGCTAAAAGTATTTGTCAGATGGCTGAAGACGGGTTGTTGAGGTGGTTTGGTCATTTAGAGAGAATGGATCAAAGTAGAATAACTTGGAGAGCGTATAAATCTGTAGGGGAAGGAAGGCGGGGTAGGGGTCGTCCTAGAAAAGGTTGGAGGGAAGGGGTAAAGGAGGTTTTGTGGGCGAGGGGCTTGGACTTCCAGCAAGCATGTGTGAGCGTGTTAGATAGGAGTGAATGGAGACGAATGGTTTTTGGGACATGACGATCTGTTGGAGTGTGAGCAGGGTAACATTTTGTGAAGGGATTCAGGGAAACCAGTTAATTGATTTAGTTGGACTTGAGTCCTGGAAATGGGAAGTACAATGCCTGCACTTTAAAGGAGGGGTCTGGGATAGTGACAGCTGGGAGGGACAATTCTCAGCTGTCGTATCTGAGCTCCTCTGCAAAGACAGTGATTATGTATGAGTGTGGTGAAAGTGTTGAATGATGATGAAAGTATTTTCTTTTTGGGGATTTTCTTTCTTTTTGGGTCACCCTGCCTCGGTGGGAGACGGCCGACTTGTTGAAAAAAAAAAAAGAACAAGGCTTGCAGTTTATACCTGCGTCCTGTAATTATTTAGGATGAGAGCAAGGCTGGCAGGTTATACCTGCGTCCTGTAATTATATAGGATGACAGCAAGGCTGGCAGGCTATACCTGCGTCCTGTAGTTATAGAGGAGGATACTGAAGTTGAAAAGTTATACGTGCGACTTGCACGAACAACAAGGCTACGTAGTCTAATTGAAATCATATTTTTTTCACATGAAGTCTATAACTGATTAAGAGCTCCTTGCATGGAATGCAGCAGAACATTGCAGTCTGAAGCTGTTATTGATAAATAACCTCAAAAAAATTATCCAGGCATTACAAACCCACTGTTGTGTAGAGTGCACACAACCCAAGAGAAGCAGCTACCTCTTGCACTTCTCGCCATCCAAATGCCTAAAAATCATAAAAGAAAATAGTCACTCTCCATGTTTTCCAATGAGCATCCATCAAATCTTCGACACTGTAATTCTATTGTTAAACCTTAAGGCAAAAGAAACTTTTTAGGATACTGGATTTGAAATAGTGCGGACAGACACACTTCTAGAGACACGAGGAATCGAATACAATAACTTCTCTTCACTCAGTAACCGATTTGCAACGATGAGAATTGCTTGTGACGAAGAAATCGCTGAAACGTGGAAAATGATGAATTTATGGATATAAAATATGTTGGTGAGCGCCTCGTAAGTTTTACCTGGTCCCAGGACCTCCTTTCTTCTGCTTTTGAATTTCAATGATCGAATCTAATACGGGAAATCTTTCAGTTATTTTTATTTATTATTATTATTATTATTATTTTTATTATTATTATTATTAGTAGTAGTAGTAGTAGTAGTAGTGGTAGTAGTAGTAGTAGTAGTAGTAGCAGTAGTAGTAGTAGTAGTAGTAGTAGTAGTAGTAGTAGTAGTAGTAGTAGTAGTAGAGTAGTAGTAGTAGTAGTAGTAGTAGTAGTAGTAGTAGTAGTATAGTAGTAGTAGTAGTAGTAGTAGTAGTAGTAGTAGCAGTAGTAGTAGTAGTAATAGTAGTAGTATGAGGAAAAAGAGAGGGAGAGTGAGAGAGGGATACTACCGTAAAGGCAGTGCGTCTGAAAACTGTTGCATACAATATACCAATATACAACTATACTTTCGTTACACATGCAAGTATATTTTTTTATCTTATGACACATATATGAAGATTAAAAAAATCTGAGGATTTGATAACTGTAGGTTAGACAACTAAGGGTTAGATTAACGTAAATCACGTGTACATATATGGATTTGACAACTTTGTCATCTATAAACTGGGTTAGATTACTAAGGATGAATTAAGATATTAAATATATATGGATTTGTTAATTCTGGACTTTATATATCGTGTGTTAGATAAAAAAAAAAGTTATTCCATACACGTAAAACAGAACTGTTTTCTTGACACAACCCATTTAATGTTGGAGAATTTACATAATTTATTAATATGCTTAAAACGGAGCCCCTAAACTAAATATTAACCGATAACTGAAATAGACCTGTGAAGTGGTAACCATGAGTTAGCGTACTAAAATATTATCATAACCTACCATAGAGTGGGCAGTAAATTGAGAGCGGGGCGGGTTTTAATGAGCTAAGCTTGGTCATGTTGAAAGTCGCTCTTCATCATTAGCAAATTCAGAATTATTTCCTGATTCTAAATCGTGTTTAATTATCTCCTGGCAGAGAATTATCTTATGATGATGTCGGCAAGCTCATCAAGACAAAATAAATAATGACCAAAGCATTACTAATTATTCAGCTGTGCTCGGCAGCGATCTATCAGCGCTTATTGGGTTATTATCCAAATATTTTAACCTGCAATTACTGCATATCACATTGTAATATTATGTAATTTAAAGGTTGATGCAATTACCATTGCTTGTATTTCGTCACGAGTATTTCTTGTCAGTAATGAAGTACCAAGCCTCGTGTCTGCTGATGCAGATACACACCGGTCAGTCTGAATAATTACACACGACATTTTTAGGTATAGCTTATGCGTTTCTAGTATAATAATATTACTAAGGGTAAGACGAGTCAACCTTAACTTGTAATTACATCACAAAACTTTTGCATTATTTTTTACCACGGGACGGGGGCGTTGATCACTTTTATTTATTGTTGTTGGAATGTATTAACTCCGTGTTCTGCATTTATTTATGTTTATTGACTTTAAAGATGTGTGGTTAATTACACGGAAATACCTAAGCATTCCTGCAGTTTTCGTATTTCTTCATGGTTGATGATTCATCTATGTAAATCACGTGCCACCTTCAAACCACCTGATATTTAAACAATTCAGCCTCAGCCATCATGTGCAGAAGTTTCGGACTCTAAATCTGTTATTGAACATAAATGCCGTGGGACCATCACACTTATTTCCTCCCTCCCCCCCCCAGTGGCCTGTCAGCGGGAAACTGAGATGGCCAGGTCAGCTTCCCTGATGCTGTGGTCAGTATACCAGTGACCTGTCAGGAGGGTGAGACGGCCAGGTCAGCTTCCCTGATGCTGTGGTCAGCACCAGTGACCTGTCAACTGGATGTTGAAGTGGCCAGGTCAGCTCCTCTTGTGCTGTGGTCAACACCTGTGGCCTGTCTGTAGGAAGCATAAGGTGGCCATGACGGCTCTCCTAGTGCTGTGGTCAGTACAGCACTTGTGGCCAGTGCTGTCTTGTGAAAGTAAATCATATATTCTTGGATACATTAAATTGTGATACCTTCTGTACATTCCTGAGCTCAGTAAATAACTTGGTAGATACGTATTTTGTTTCTTCTAATTCTTCAAATGCTACGTTTGTCTTTTTATAAGTGTTATGCCTCAAAAAGTAAACTCCATATGGTGGAATTTAGTTTAAATTAATAATAGCCTATGTATTTCCTGTGTACCTGACTCCAAATTTCGACATGAACAAATGTAGGGTGTTGGTGCTAGGTTAGGTGGTGGTGACGGTGGTGGTGGCAGTAGTAGTACTAGTAGTGGTACTAATATTTTAGGGTTTAAATTAATGTAGATGTTAACGGGTGAATATAACCCTTAATGACAAATGTAGAGGCAACAACTTGAAACTTCACCCAATAACTGCTTTGATAACAAAAAAGCCAGTTTCTTAGTATTTTGATTAAAATTTTCTATAACCGCTAATTTACAAAGATTTATTAGGTTCTTACTAGCTCCTCTTCCGTAATTTTTTTTCCTGCGCGCCTTATCAGAACATCTAGTATTTTTTTTTCAAAATCATAATTACCTGACAGTATTGTATTTTATGAAGCGTTAAACCCGTATGGGATCATTCAGCATAAGTGGTGGAGGCTCCATGTTCGTTGGCCAGTCAGGATTAATGTAAATTAATGCCTGGTGGCGAGTCAAGAGAGAGATTTAGTGATAAATAATGCACAGAACTGACATTGTTCTCTGGTTTAGTTAGAAAATAACACTTTAGCTATCTTGGCAAAAAAAAAAAGTACTGTACACTGTAGTAAATAACAATTTAATTAAACATGGGAAGGAGGGGGGCGGGTTCCTATCAAGGTTTCTTTGCCAGTAAACTTACCAGTTATTGTAATAAGTTTATATGCTGTGAACTTGTTGCTGTGATATAGTTGCTGTGATCTACCTTCTGTTGATGATTTGCTGTATCATAGCTGCTGTGATCTAGCTCCTGCTGATGATCTGCTGTATCATAGCTGCTGTGATCTAGTTGTCATCTGAATGCCTAACTACAGTGTGTTAAATTACGTTTGGCTATCCTAAATAAATTTGTTTACTTATAAACAACCACCAATAACAAAATGCATAAATGAGAGTAGTAGGTTTATATGCTTAACAATTCGCAAACGAGCGAAATTATTTACAAACAATATTTCTTTTCACAGCAGGATTCGAACTTGCACACTCTGCATCAAAGAACGCAGTACTTTAACCACACAGCCAGACCCCAAATTGCTTTAAAGATCCTCTTTTAATCGTAATCACAATTTCAAGTATTTTTATTATGAGGGCATTTAAAATCTTAATACCAGAGTACTGATAATACCTGAAATTGTATCTAGGGCAAGATTCACAGGACTATTTACATATGTGAATGAATATATGCGTTAAACAGGCCATTCCCAGATTTTTTCCGTAAGATAACTGATATAATCTTCCGATCGGCTTTAGAATTTTAACACTCATGAATCTTCCTTAGAAGGTTGACATCGTTAATGGAGTGTGTAGATAATATTTTCCCATTTGTAATCACGAAATGGTTAGGGGCTCTTGATCCAAGGAATTGGACTGATCCTACCCTTGCTGTAATCGAATCTGAATGCATCACATTCCATAGGCGCTGTGTGATTAAAATACAGCAAATGTGAACAGCATTAATCTTTAATGGCTTATTCTTCTTATGGAATGAATGGAAAATTTCTTGGGTTTGGGCTGTGAAGGTGCAGGTTGTGTTGGATTGTGCGAGGTACGTGGAGGCGGCCTTTTATGGTCGCTTTAAACTTAATGCTGATGTATTTTCCTCAGTGGAAGCTTTGCCTTGATTTTAAGTTGTGTAATTTTTAATATGACAATTTTATTAGCCAAATTTGTTTGTGTGAAATATCTGAAGAACGTCTCTTGCGATCAAAAGTAAATCAGTGTTTGACTTGATTGGATTTTCCTACGTTAATTTTTCATAATGTTCCTTCAGTAAATCTTATTTGACAACTTCACAGACCTCTGTTGTAGGTTTTGATTACTTGTAGAGTCTTGACTACTTCTTACACCTCTGTTGTTGAGTTTCCATAATTCACAGAAAAAGTGTAATATATAAAATTACCTAAAGCTTTGCAAATTCTTAGGTAAATTAAGCTGTTCAATATCACATACATTTTTACAAGGATATATCATACTGCTAGTTACTTTTAATGCTAAATAAAATATGGTTTATTACACTTTATTTAGCGTTTTTTTTCTAGCTGTGGAGGAGCGAAGCTTCATGTGAACCCAATCACTGCATGTTTTTTTTAAAAATACTTTGTAACACCCTTGATGATTGGTATTACACTGTGGTATTAATGTTACACCCCTCATGACTGATATTGCATCTTTGGTGGCTGGTGTTACACCCCTGTTGACTCTTAAGTTTTGATTTGCTTGCAGGTCCATCGCATGGTGGTGGAGCGGCTGCAGCAGCAGGCTGGGTCTCGGGGTGGTAGGTGGGGCGAGTGGTCTGGCTGGACTCCCTGTTCTCGCTCCTGTGGTGGTGGAGTCTCCGTACAGTCCCGGGAGTGTCTTATGGAACCCAGGTGAGTTACCCTCTTTCCTACACGGACCATAGTGTCTGCAATTATATCCAACACTGTTTATAGTTACGGGGATTATCGCTCCCGCGATCAGTTCTTTATATACTGCGTCCACTACATATAAACTACACATTTCATTGTTAATTCTACTCCTCGTGCTCATGTACTATGGCTGACATAGCGTGTACTCCAGCTGACCTCTCCTCCATATAGCCGTTATATTGCTAGCCCAGAACGTGTATACTTGTGCTCCGTATCTTGTACTTGTGTGTAAAGATGACAATCTTACGTCCGAGCGTAAAATTACTTAAATCTTTCCTATAACCCGGTAAACAGGTACCAAATATGTAAAGTTACAACAACACCTAAGAAAAGACATTCAGAAGGATAATACACGAGAAATGGTAGTGTGTGAAGTCAGCAAAGTGTGTGTGTGCGAGAATTTGTAACAGTACTGGGTAGAGCGTCCGGCTCAACCAAAATGACTCCTTTTCAATTCCCACGCGAGACGAGAATAGGCAAGTTCCTTACATCTACTGCCCCTGTTCAAGTTACATTAAATAGGTACCTAAAAGTTTGTCGGCTGTTATGGGTCGCATCCAAGGAAAGAGAGACCAAGGACGAAATCGGAAATATGCCACAGTGCTTGGGTTTCGTGGGTTGTCCTAAGATATTTACCCTCCGATATAAATAATCAGAATAAAGTCTTCTACTTTCCTTGTCAGTTATAACCAAGTCGTTGGTTTACAATGTTAACTACAGGAGAAGCAATTCTAGACATAATGACTTCTAGAGCTGAGATGAGGAAACAATCTTAATGTCAAATTAGTAATCGGAGGGACAGGAAAAACCGAGACTAGAGTTAGACAAGAACACTAAACTAAAGTATTGGTTTGGAAATAGAGTAGTCGATGAGTGAAACAGTCTGCCTTGTAGGGTTATTGAAGCTAAAACGATGAGTGCTGTCATTGCCAACAAGCCCTCAAGGGAGGTTCCTTCATGCTGGTGAAGGGCTCATGATCTAGGGAATTGGATATGTACTCTACTTCCCTGAATTAAGCCTGAATGCCTTCCACCCCCACAGGCGCTGTATAATCCCTACGGGTTTAGCACTCCTCCATAATAATAATGTCATTGCCAACAGCATGGAAATAAATATTTGAAGACGGTAAAGCTGCCCAACTTGTATAGAATGATGTTTGAGATTGCTACAAGGGAGCTTTCAAAACCTTTCCTTCTGTGCAGGTCACTTCCGTGAATGACTAGATTAACATCATCTTGTGAGGCGTCCTTGTATCCTCCATGGTTAAGCACAGAGCTCAAATCTATATCAGAAGCAAGAAACAGACGGTTAGTCTAACATAAACGTGTTGTAAGATACGGTCAAAAAACTTCTGCCAACTTCCAATATGAAAAGTTTCAACCACAAAATCGAGTAGAGTGAAACTGATAACACACTAAAGCGCCGGTTTTTATAAGAGAAAAATCATTGTACTGATAAAGACACTTATATGCAATTCAGATCATTTATTAGAGAAAACATTTTCTACGAATGGCTTCTTCTGGCAGAATAATTAAAACTGACGGATTTGAGCCTTTATTATGTTTCCATAGCATGGTCGGTAGAGCAGTGGGGCTTGCAAACCTTTGCTCCAAGAATTACTACAATCCATGAAATTTTTTTAACAGCTTATGACACACACACACACACACACACACACACACATACATATATATATATATATATATATATATATATATATATATATATATATATATATATATATATATACACGCACGCACATATGTATGTGTGTGTGTGTGTGTGTGTTGTGTGTGTGTAATGTCTTTGGAGACGACGTTCCTTCTCTAGGATGAGGCAGCCATCTTCATGATAAACAGTCCAGCTTTCACATAAACTAATGTCAAGTGACAAACGATATGGAGACAATAATGGCTTTGACTACAGCAGGAGCATAAATGGTAAGATCTGTAATTATGTGTGCTTGACCTGTGAGGCTCAGTAGTTTCTTAACCCACACGACCTCCCGTGACCTCTAACAGTTATTTACACCACTGGACAACACGCACGTTACTTATAACGACACCTAGTTCTGACGACGACAACACCCAACCTGGCGATTACGACACGCTGGCGACGAGGGCACCCAGCCCTGGCGACGACAACATCAAGGTTTGTCGTTGAAAACAATTCTGCCCCTTAGACAATGAGACCGAACCCTGGCGACGACGACATTCAGTCCTGGCGACGACAGACGACCAGAAAACGACACACATACCAAATAAGAAAGCGATACCCATCTCAACGAGGACAGTCAGCCTAGCGTGACAGCACAAGCCAAGAGCTACACAGACCGCAGCTGTACTATGAAGTATTCACTGTTGGAACATGTCCCTCGGACAGCGAACTCGTGTCAAGGCTCGAAGAATGTTGCTGGTCGGGTCGGCTCGGTGTACTACATGTTTTTACCTACCTTCAGCATCAGTGATACATGCACCGGTATACCTGAATAAATTAACAGCATGCAGTAGTGTATCACGATTTTTCTGATTAGGAAGTGGCCAGGGCTTTCCTGAGGTCAGAGCAGTCATCTTTCCCCAGTCCTTCTCTATCTTGTCTTTAACTGGTATTGCTTCTTCTTGTCATCCTTCTCCAGTTTTGCTCTATCTTATCTCTGCCTAGACCTTATTCATCTTGTCATCTTTCTGCAGTCGTGCTCCATCAACTAATTCAGGAGGCGCCTCCCTCCCTGCCTTTGTGAGGTGAGGAACCCGGGACGCCATTGTATTATCCCCCTCCTCCTACCCCATTAATGGGAGAATGAATGACCGCTGATTGGCAGGTGTGAGGGTGGGGCAGAGGAAGTAGATAATGGGAAATGTGTGAAGTATTGGCTAGTGTGTTGCCTCCTGCTGTGTTGACCTACTGTGTTGCTGTCTCCTGTTGTGTTGCTGCCTCCTGGTGTGTTGACCTACAGTGTTGCTGCCTCCTGATGTTGACCTACTGTGTTGCTGCCTCCTGCTGTGTTGACCTACTGTGTTCCTTCTGCTGTGCTGACCTACTGTATTGCTACCTACTGCTGTGTTGACCTGCCGTATTATTGTCTGGTGCTGTGATCCGTGATGCTGCCTACTACTATTTTGACCCGCCGTGTTGACCAATGTTGCTGCCTACCTACTATGTTGACCTATGTTCCTGCCTCCTACTGTTGATTCTTCCTGTACTGCTGTGTTAATAAGCTGTATTGCTGCCTACATACCGTATTCTGAGAAGCAGCTGCAAAGTGGAAGGAACTAGCCAGGGAAGCAGCAGAGATAAACAAGCGCTGATTTAATAGCACGTATGGCAGGAGTCCAAAGGGCTAGAAAAGACCTACACCAGTCGTCTGAAGGTTCAGAGCCGAAGCACAACACACGGAGGCCCACACTTTTATTATATTCATGGGCACGCTCCAAACCCACACGGATCATACAAAACCAGGGAAATATGAAGTAATCATACATGATGACAAGAGGGGAAGTGCGTTTTCCGGTCGGAAACTTCCTATAGTACTGATGGGCATATTCAAATGATTTTTTTTTTGTGAATCAGTTTAATGTTGCTTGGACCTTACTCATAGATGACCTAACTTACATACTTTAACAGGTTCCTTGATACCGGTATTTCGCAAAAAGTTTAGGAACTAAATATTCTATGTAAACCAGTAGTCAAATATAAAATCACACTTGATATATTTGATAGTGAAGACACAAGAGTGAGTATATAACGACTCTTAATATGAAATTAAAAAGATTTAAAAAGTATTGAGAGCAAAACAAGATTATTAAATAAATAATATATACGTGACCAAAAACACTCGTAAATATGTCGATGACATTAAGGTCCGAGGAAATTAACACGAGTGCTTAATTTAGAGACCAACAGGAAAGTTATTATTAAAATTATCCATTATTAAGTGGAATATGCAATGGAGCTAGTTATATTTTGTGCAAATGAGAAAGAGTTTTTTCGGCAACCTAATGTTACTTAACCTAACCTAAACTTTAATTTCTGGGCTCGGTAAGTTGGGTTAGGTTTGGCTAAGTTGGGTATGCACTTAATATCGGAAATTTCACCCAATAAACTATCGGTAAACTCAAAAACCTCGGCCCAAAGTACATGTTACTCAACTTCTTATAGCAACTAGAAATATTAAGTGTAGTAAGTTTTATGTTCGCATTATAAAAATACAAATACATGTCAACTAAGGGACAGAAAAAAAGAAAGAAAAGTGAATTGTTGTTGAGGGGCTGATGATCTCTGAAACTGGAGCCGCCCCTCACTATCCTCTGATCAGCCTTGATTACCTCCCAGGTTATATGTGACCCTTACGGGTTAAGCACTTACCAATAATAATTAAGAAAAATTAATAATTATAGTCAAATTGCAAAAAGTGTCAGTGATAGTTGGAAGGATCTAAAATCTTCACACGTAAATGTACGGAAAAAGTTAACAGACCGCAAAAGTTCCTATTTATCAGCTTAAGTAAAAATAGGAAATGTTATTTTTCAACTTTCTCGCGCTCTTAGTATGCAAGTATGTCCGCATACATTCTCTTAGTATGCAAGTATGTCCGCATACATTCTCTTAGTATGCAAGTATGTCCGCATACATTCTCTTAGTATGCAAGTATGTCCGCATACATTCTCTTACTGTATGCAAGTATGTCCGCATACATTCTCTTACTGTATGCAAGTATGTCCGCATACATTCTCTTACTGTATGCAAGTATGTCCGCATACATTCTCTTACTGTATGCAAGTATGTCCGCATACATTCTCTTACTGTATGCAAGTATGTCCGCATACATTCTCTTAGTATGCAAGTATGTCCGCATACATTCTCTTAGTATGCAAGTATGTCCGCATACATTCTCTTAGTATGCAAGTATGTCCGCATACATTCTCTTACTGTATGCAAGTATGTCCGCATACATTCTCTTAGTATGCAAGTATGTCCGCATACATTCTCTTAGTATGCAAGTATGTCCGCATACATTCTCTTAGTATGCAAGTATGTCCGCATACATTCTCTTAGTATGCAAGTATGTCCGCATACATTCTCTTAGTATGCAAGTATGTCCGCATACATTCTCTTACTGTATGCAAGTATGTCCGCATACATTCTCTTAGTATGCAAGTATGTCCGCATACATTCTCTTAGTATGCAAGTATGTCCGCATACATTCTCTTAGTATGCAAGTATGTCCGCATACATTCTCTTATGTATGCAAGTATGTCCGCATACATTCTCTTAGTATGCAAGTATGTCCGCATACATTCTCTTAGTATGCAAGTATGTCCGCATACATTCTCTTAGTATGCAAGTATGTCCGCATACATTCTCTTAGTATGCAAGTATGTCCGCATACATTCTCTTAGTATGCAAGTATGTCCGCATACATTCTCTTAGTATGCAAGTATGTCCGCATACATTCTCTTAGTATGCAAGTATGTCCGCATACATTCTCTTATGTATGCAAGTATGTCCGCATACATTCTCTTAGTATGCAAGTATGTCCGCATACATTCTCTTAGTATGCAAGTATGTCCGCATACATTCTCTTAGTATGCAAGTATGTCCGCATACATTCTCTTAGTATGCAAGTATGTCCGCATACATTCTCTTAGTATGCAAGTATGTCCGCATACATTCTCTTAGTATGCAAGTATGTCCGCATACATTCTCTTAGTATGCAAGTATGTCCGCATACATTCTCTTAGTATGCAAGTATGTCCGCATACATTCTCTTAGTATGCAAGTATGTCCGCATACATTCTCTTAGTATGCAAGTATGTCCGCATACATTCTCTTAGTATGCAAGTATGTCCGCATACATTCTCTTAGTATGCAAGTATGTCCGCATACATTCTCTTAGTATGCAAGTATGTCCGCATACATTCTCTTAGTATGCAAGTATGTCCGCATACATTCTCTTACTGTATGCAAGTATGTCCGCATACATTCTCTTAGTATGCAAGTATGTCCGCATACATTCTCTTACTGTATGCAAGTATGTCCGCATACATTCTCTTAGTATGCAAGTATGTCCGCATACATTCTCTTACTGTATGCAAAGTATGTCCGCATACATTCTCTTAGTATGCAAGTATGTCCGCATACATTC
Source organism: Cherax destructor (assembly GCA_009830355.1). Lineage (NCBI taxonomy): Eukaryota > Metazoa > Arthropoda > Malacostraca > Decapoda > Parastacidae > Cherax > Cherax destructor. The sequence continues at coordinate 127,967 of WNWK01000182.1, read as the reverse complement.
TCTTACTGTATGCAAGTATGTCCGCATACATTCTCTTTACTGTATGCAAGTATGTCCGCATACATTCTCTTATGTATGCAAGTATGTCCGCATACATTCTCTTACTGTATGCAAGTATGTCCGCATACATTCTCTTAGTATGCAAGTATGTCCGCATACATTCTCTTACTGTATGCAAGTATGTCCGCATACATTCTCTTACTGTATGCAAGTATGTCCGCATACATTCTCTTACTGTATGCAAGTATGTCCGCATACATTCTCTTACTGTATGCAAGTATGTCCGCATACATTCTCTTACTGTATGCAAGTATGTCCGCATACATTCTCTTACTGTATGCAAGTATGTCCGCATACATTCTCTTACTGTATGCAAGTATGTCCGCATACATTCTCTTACTGTATGCAAGTATGTCCGCATACATTCTCTTACTGTATGCAAGTATGTCCGCATACATTCTCTTACTGTATGCAAGTATGTCCGCTTTTTACTATTCCTCTTACTGTATGCAAGTATGTCCGCATACATTCTCTTACTGTATGCAGTAGTATGTCCGCATACATTCTCTTACTGTATGCAAGTATGTCCGCATACATTCTCTTACTGTATGCAAGTATGTCCGCATACATTCTCTTACTGTATGCAAGTATGTCCGCATACATTCTCTTACTGTATGCAAGTATGTCCGCATACATTCTCTTACTGTATGCAAGTATGTCCGCATACATTCTCTTACAGTATGCAAGTATGTCCGCATACATTCTCTTACTGTATGCAAGTATGTCCGCATACATTCTCTTACTGTATGCAAGTATGTCCGCATACATTCTCTTACTGTATAAAGAGAGCTATGATAAAGGTGTTGGCGCACACTGCTCAAACCTATCTTTCTCGTGCTCTCCAAATAATAATCATAATACAATAGGTATTGTGTTTGTAAGTCTTTGAAAAAATTTCCTCAATGTGCAATGCTTTTTCACCGTTGCATGATAAAGTAAATTATCTAGCGAGGTGACACAAGTTACCAGCCGAATCTTTTGAACGTTAACTAAATTTTTAGATTTATCAGACGTGGCGATAATATCGAGAGAAATAGAGCAGAACAACTTTAAAAGTAAGGCAAAATGAAATTATAAATTTTAACAATCTATATTTCTATCTACAAGGGCCGGTAACACTACCTAATTTTAATATCATATAAATGTTCTGTATTTGGGGATAAAATTCTTAATCTTAAAGACTTACTAACTCTAAAAATATTTTATTTTCACAGTGCTGTTCATGTGCTCAGATCACCTGTATCTCTCCCACAGTTCTCACTCATTTGCACCTCTCCCACAGTCTTCACTCAACCTATATATTTCCAGGTTTTCCATGTACACTCTGTAGATTTAAAACTGCTTTGGTCACCATTAAAACGTTGTCTTAATAATGTGTTCACTGTGTCTTGGTGTATGTTATGTGTTCCATGCGTATATTTCATGTGAACCGAATGGTTGCCTAGGTTGTCCTGAAGAATAAATAAACAGTAACAATTAAATAGGACATCTGAGTACACATCTTCGTGAACAGACAAAGAAAGCCAAAGCCAGATTAAGGTAAGTCACCATCAGTTATCTTTTACTAATATTTTAGCTCTGTTGCAAAGATTATTTTAATAAACAAATATGAGTAAACCCGGAACTAACAGCTAAAGATTACTGCTAACGTTCTTATTACAAACTTTATATTATAGCGAATTTCATCATGCAGTTTTTCTAATATCAAAATTCTCCTCTTGCATGTGGCACTAGGAGAATCTGTCCAATCAGTCCGCTCAGAATTTTCTGATATTGCAAAAATAAAGCACCAGAATTATAGTTGTTCATGACACCATGAATTATGGTGGATAACTTATAAAAATAAGTAAAGCCTATATCATATTTTCTGCTTTGAATTTTTTTCTTGATTTTTTGGGGGGTTTGCAACAGAGCTAAGGTTGACTGTTTTGTGATGTATAAAGTAACCTGTAAACAATGCCATTTATACTATATTGTAAAAACTAAGATTTTAAATTAAGAAAATGGAGAGACCATTCGCACTGCATTCAACTATAACTTTTGATAATCAACCTCCCTCCCAAAACTTCCCTCACATACACCCACCCTTCCCCACAGCATATCTCCTCCACAGCCTGCTTTTTCCCTCAAGTCTCCCTTTCCTACAGCCTACCTTTCCTACAGGCTCCCTTCTATATAGCTTTCCTACACAAATATCCCGCACATAGAAGAGAGGAGCTTACCACGATGTTTCGGCGGACCGAAACGTCGTCGTAAGCTCCTCTCTTCTATGTGCGGGATATTTGTGTATTGTTCCAGTCAGGGGTATTGTGCCTTTTTTTTGTTATTTATAGCTTCCCTCTTTCTGTAAACTTCTATTTTCCCCTCTCCTCAGAAAAAAATATACCCGCAGCTGCCCCTATACCCACACCCAAATTTAATTTACACGAAACCTCTCTCTCTACACACACACACACACACACACACACACACACACACTCACACACTCACTCACTCGCCACAAAAAAAATATAGACCAAATGTCTATCGACAAGTGCCTTTGACAACTGGTAACTAACACACACTTGTGGTTGCAGGCAGGGCAGTTTGAGAAGCAGAAGCAGACGGCGGGCGTCGAGAGAGACTGGTGGCAGCCGTTGTGTAGGACTCTACAAGCGCTTCCAACTGTGTAACACTCAGGTACTGTGGGATGATGATTGTGGAGTGACTATGCAGCTGGTCATTGTAGGGAGATAGGTGCAAAATGACTGTGGGGGCAGTTTCTTTTTTTTCTGGGGGGGGGAGGAGGTGTGGAATGATTGTGGTAGCACTGGTGGTGGTAGTAGGGTTAATAGCTGTGCAATGGTTCTGGAGTTGCTGGTGGTAGAGAATGTGCGGTGGATGACTTTAGTGTGATTGTGGAAGTGGAGGTTGCGTGAATAGCTAAGGCGTGGTGGTGAAGGTGATCTTGTGGATGGTAGTGGAGTGGTGGTGAAGGTGATCTTGTGGATGGTAGTGGAGTGGTGGTGAAGGAGGTCTTGTGGATGGTAGTGGAGTGGTGGTGGAGGTCTTGTGGATGGTAGTGGAGTGGTGGTGAAGGAAGTCTTGTGGATGGTAGTGGAGTGGTGGTGAAGGAGGTCTTGCAGACAGCAGTGGAGTTGTGGTGAAGGAGGTCTTGTGGACAGCAGTGGAGTTGTGGTGAAGGAGGTCTTGTGGACAGCAGTGGAGTTGTGGTGAAGAAGGTCTTGTGGATGGTAGTGGAGTTGTGGTGAAGGAGGTCTTGTGGACAGCAGTGGAGTGGTGGTGAAGGAGGTCTTGTGGATGGTAGAGTTGTGGTGAAGGAGGTCTTGTGGACAGCAGTGGAGTTGTGGTGAAGGAGGTCTTGTGGACAGCAGTGGAGTGGTGGTGGAGAACGTAGGGATGGGTGCTGGCGCTGATCACGTGACCCATGGCCTCACCTTATCTTAAACATAACATTATAGCTTATGTTACGCTATAATTCGTACCATAAAGAAGCCACAGTGTGTATTTAAGTGTGGCGAAGGTGGGTCTGGCGATACTCATTACAGTATCGTCTGGCAGAGCTATCACTTGTCGCCAGTGATATGTGGCCAGGCACACCCTAAGTAAGTTTAGCACATGTGTCATCGTCGCCAGACTCACATGTCTCAGTAAATGTCAGTGGTATTGGCCGATTATGGCAGCACATAATATAGAAGCACTATGGCACCGTCGACTGTAGCACACCAACTCCCTCCACACTGCGGTGATACTATCTCGGCTGCTAAGCGGTACTAATAGCAGCTTCGACTTCTGCTCATTTGAATACGTGGGATGTAAATATTATGTCTTGTGTTTGTGTACTAGTCAAAGCACATGAATAGTAAATGGATGTTGTTTGTGTTATGATGCTGGGGTTTAATGTGCTGTGGATAGCATTTTGTGGTGTGTATAGTGTTATTCTGCATATGTTGTGTGTAGTGTCTTGTGTTTGCATTCTTATGTTGATGTTTAGTGTGTTTTGAAGAGTAGCATGGTGTTGTGTATAGTAGTACTGTGATGGTTATGTTATGTTGTGTAATGGGAATTGTAACGTATTGTAATAGTGTTGAGACTGATATATCATGCAGTGGGTGGTATATCATGTGAGGGTGCTGTTATTTGTAAATTATGTTGTGAAGGTATTGTGGGTACTGCATAATGTTGTTCATATGGTATGATAATACTGACTTGGTATAAAGTGGATCATTAAGACTGTTGATTGTTATGCAGGCGTGTGGCCCCGGGTACTCAGACTACAGGAGGGAACAGTGTGCATCTTTCAACAAAACACCCTTCAACCGTCGTTTCTACACTTGGGAGCCTTACTACGACAGTAAGTACCGTACACTTGATGGATACCATACCTCCACGACTATGGGTAAGGGAAGACGGAAACGATAAAATTGTAAAAATATTTACATTAATACGGGAAGTGCAGTGACTATATGGCTTTGAGTAGCATGTGATAATAGCAAGTTTTTTGAAGTATAGGTCGACATGTTATTAATGAAATGAACTTATTTCAACTTCCTTCAGTCTATCTTGCAACTAGACAAATATTTTCTTTCAAGGGCTCACTATTAATCCATATTTGTTGCAAAAAAAGAAGAGTAGTTCCAGAACAGATACATAATATGCAGGGAGGGCATTTATTGAGACGTTTCGCACATGGCACAGGCTTCTTCTCAGAAAGTTGTCGCACCTCTCAAAATAAGCTCTTTAAGCGCTTATCTGGTGCCCACAGCTTTCAACAATTATAGCCTCTGTAGTAGTGGGTGACTGTTTTGCTCAGTTTTAAGAAGCGACAATGTGGGATAATAGTATAACAAAGGTGTAACTTTGTCGATACAACGTTTGTGCCTTTACATTCATTTTCGAAATAAGCTTTGTTTGTATTAAAAAATAACAACCTTCAAAGTAAATTTATAGCTGCTTGTTATAAGGTTGCAACAAATTATATATTTTGAAGGTTGATAATAAAGATTAACCATCAGAAGACCCACAAGTAGCTAGCTGCCTAAACCGTATGTATAACCGCTTTTTGATACCATCAAACCTACAAAAATTACCGAGACAATTGTACCCTCAACCGACATCTGGTCAAATATAACAGATCCAGTAAAAGCTGACATTATCACTGACAATACAATGATCGTTGCCTCTCAAACTTCCCAGTCTCTTATCACCTGAAACTAAACAATATATCTTTCAGGCTCAATGACAAGCATCAGTAACTTTGTTATAGCAGTTAATAACATTAGCTGATAAACATTTTAACAGTGATCAAGATATTAACTCGTGTGCTCACGTACTTCTACAAAGATTGAAAGTCTCCACAATTAACATTGTCATTTAAAAAATAAACAGGACACAGCAAAGAGAAGTAAGAGGTCATGGCTAGCCAACAGCATCCCCAGATTCAGTGATAACAAAAAACTATGAACAAAACAGATTGATATTAAAACTCAAACGATGAGCATAAAACGTTATATATCAATACTCACCAAACTTATAAGGCTATCCAAACAATTGCAGTATGCTAACAAATTTAATGAAACAAAGGGAAGGGGGTATAAAAATGACCTCGAAAGCACTCACAAATACTGGATTCATGCCCATTTGTAAAGTCCACAACATAACGCACCAACACGCATTTCTCTCTCTCTTACTTTCACTTACCTTAATTATACACATCTCTAGGTCTCTGTACTCTCACGCCTCAGTCACCCGGTTCGCACGTCACCGACTACCTACTCATTATATCTTACTAGTGCTCATACTACTATCATTCCAGTCAACCTACTCATACTACTCTCATTCCTCCCACCAGCGCCTGACTCCTGCGCCCTCAACTGCCGCGCTGTGGGCCTCAGTTTCTATGCGACTCTCAACCAGACTGTGATTGATGGAACTCCCTGCGGTGTCCTCGACTCTAAGCGCATTTGTGTTGCAGGCAGGTGCATGGTAAGTACACGTTCATAGTAAGTACTATAAGGATGACCCTACACCAGCATGTAAGTACACAGACGAGCCAACATATGCATGGTAAGTACACGGACACGCCTACACTAGCGTGGTAAGTACACGGATGAATTTGTACCAGCATGGTAGGTGCATGGACGAAATAACACCAACATATGCACACGGACGAGCCTACAGAAGTATGGTAGGTATACCGTCTCTCTCTCAGATGCAAAATAAACATAAGGTCGGGTGAAATTTTGGGATTGTCTTCTGTGAGGGAGAAAAACTAGGCAATATTTTAAAGCGATAGTAGAGTTATGCGCGTCTTTGGTGGCGGCAACAATGAAACGTGGAATAGATCTGCAGGACAGGTTTTTTGTTGACGCCAGCAATACTATAAAAAATTAGTCCTTTGGCATCCGGATCTGCGTTGATGGAGGGTGCGTGAAAAGTAACAACTCTGGGTATATTTTAAGATTTAAGAATATAAACCTGTGCAGGTGTAAATGAGGGAGGTGCATGGTACCGTGGCGCCATGAACACCGTAAGTCACACGCTCTCACCAACTTGCACCATTCATCTCTCAAGCAGCTACCTTTTGCTCTCTTTGTGCACTCGACCTTGCCATCGTGAGTCTCCTTCAAAGACCTTTCTTTCGGCATGCATTTTTACATGACCATACACTAGAAGTACAATTATATTTAATCATGCACTATAGGTGAGACCTTCACATAACTTGCTAAGGATGTTGACACTCACACGCCTTAATATAATTCCATTCTCTCTAAATATTTTACCAGTGAGGCAACCACTGCCATTATTGACTCGCCTCACACGTCGTTCATGCAGCCTTGGTCATGACTGCCTCACTTCACACGTCGTTCATGTAACCTTGGTCATGACTGCCTCACTTCACACGTCGTTCATGCAACCTTGGTCATGACTGCCTCACTTCACACGTCGTTCATGCAGCCTTGGTCATGACTGCCTCACTTCACACGTCGTTCATGTAACCTTGGTCATGACTGCCTCACTTCACACGTCGTTCATGTAACCTTGGTCATGACTGCCTCACCTCACTCGTCGTTCATGCAGTCTTGGTCATGACTGCCTCACCTCACAGGTCGTTCATGCAGTCTTGGTCATGACTGCCTCACCTCACAAGTCGTTCTCACACCTTCATACGGCGTTTTATCTGTTATCTGTCCTCGTGTATTACTAATTTTATAAATGATGTACCTCGCTTGCATAACTTAATTCATGCATTTTCTCTGAGATCCAAGCAGCAAGTTTTAGCTCTAATGAAATATCTGTGTAATATTGTAATTAACTAATGTTCGCGATAGTAGCAGTGGCTGCGTGTCTCTCACCTCCGTTCGTGGTTGCGTGTGTCTCACCTGCGTTCTATTATAGGTGTGCAATAAAAAAATATGATTTGTGGCACTATAGAATGCTTTGAAGAATTACAGAGCCGCAGTTCGTAACCAAAGCTTAGTTTTGGACCCAGAACCAGCACAAGGATCCTCTCATACCTGAGAGATCAACGCTCTCACTTCATCATTGCTTGTAAAAAAATAGAAAAAGACTACATTCCACCTTAATCAAACATTTCCCGTCGACGTGTGCGGCTGTCAAGTGTAAAATGCAGAATGAATACTACAACATATGTATTCATACAAGTATGAGTATACGGTCAACCCTCTGAGTGGGAAGGGGGGTTACTCATCTTCTTGTCATCTCATTCACAAATATTTGTCGCTGACTTTGTACCAGAAAGACCCACCTGATGGTTGGCATCACCGTAGGTAACTCATAAGGTCATATCGTGATGCTGTTATCTTTAACTCACTTAATAAAGACCCATCATAACACTTTGCTGTTCACAAAATCCTTTAGGTAATGCTTCCAGCTTTATAATGTCGACTATAAATTAACCCGGGTGGGATCCCGTCTTAATGAACGATGACGTAAGGCGACAGATAGTGAGAGATATTATGTTTGCACTGAAACACATACTGAGACGTTTCGTCTAGGACTGAAACGTATCAAATAGCAACAAGGTAAATACGATGTGTACAGTACTGTGGAACATGCACTGCTGTCTCAACATGGTGAACACGACAGTGGTAGGGCAGTGCAGGACGTATAAATGTACGGGTCCCGAAGAAAAGATGAGCAGGGCAACAGAAGGAGCGAATAAATATCGGGGAAAATTGCTACAGAGATTTTTCAAATTCGGGAAAATGAAAAAAAAAAAAACAATTTTGAGAAACAATTACTTTATCAGCGAAAATTTATTTGCGATCTATTGGACAATATTTCGCCCCACCGCAACAATTAGTTCCGTATATTACAATAAGTGAATACAAGCAACTTGTCGCTTCTTCTGATCTATTTCTATGCCCCTTCCAGTTCCAGAAATCAGTCGGTATAGCAGCTATATCCTTTCAGGGGTAATCTGTCTTTCAATCTCTTGTAATGTCCCTCTTTCGTTTGTGTATGTTGGGGGGAGGGTTGTAATACTCTAGGAATTCTCAAATGAAATCATAGTGTTAGAAGTATTGTTTAGAAGAAAAACAAAGTCAACTTTGTGAAGTAAGTGGTCTCAGGTTTGGTCACCTTTCTGGGGGGTTAGGAACAACTACTTTAAGTGTTGTAAAAATCTGAAAAGCTAAAACTAAGTGCTCATAACGACTCATTACATATTCTTAAAGTATTCATTTATACACAATACATAACCTGGCGCCCCATGTCTAATAAACAGTCTTGTTGAACCTTGTATTTAAAGTTTGCGCTACTGCCAGGGCGTAGAGTTCACGTTTTCTTTTGTGGTATCATGGGTTGTGTACACGTGGACTTAATACACCTGTATATGTGTCGACTTAAAACTGACAAGTGAGGTACTAAACACAACCGACAGTTAAGGTGTAACATAACTGACAGGTGCTACAAAAATAATCAAGAGAATAACAAGAAAAGCAGTACGCCCATGATAGGGTTTGCTCTCTACCTTAAGTTTACCTACGAAAATGCCGCCAGTGTCATGCTATGTCCGGAATACCACAGAAGTAAATCTACTGGCAGAGATTTTATATTCGACAATTCAGTTTGATGGCAAAGAGTGGTTATCCTACTAATTTCAAAGCTAAATCATATTTAATGTATACCTTTCCTCTGAACGCGACCTACAACAGTCTGGTAACAACTGGGTACCTACTGACTGCTAAGTGACAGGGGCAACAGGTATAAGAAAACATGCCCAACGTCTTCATCCGCTCCAGGATCGAATCGGGTACCTTCGGTTGTGAACCGAAGGCGGAAACCACTGACCCATGAGCCACTTGTATATTTGATGAAACTTCTTCTTGTGTATCTTTAATAAAAGCTACTATCACCTGCCACCACCATCTGCCACTACCATCTGCCACTATCACCTACCGCCACCATGTGCCACTATCACCTGCCACCACCATCTGCCACTATTACGTGCCATCACCATCTGCCACTATCACCTGCCCCACCATCTTCTACCACCGTCTGCCACTATCACCTGCCACCACCATCTGCCACTATCACGTGCCATCACCATCTGCCACTATCACCTGCCCCACCATCTTCTACCACCGTCTGCCACTATCACCTGCCACCACCATCTGCCACTATCACGTGCCATCACCATCTGCTACTATCACCTGCCCCACCATCTTCTACCACCGTCTGCCACTATCACCCTGCCACCACCGTCTACCACTACCATCTGCCACTATCACCTCAAAAACTCATCCAATGAGACATACTGTACCATTGAAAAATACCCAGAGCCTAATTCCACCACAAGATCAATGATAAAACAACAACATTCACTTTTAATCCAAACTGTGTGGAGGCAAGGAGAAGCCATGCCACGAGGAGGCTCCTAAGGCTGACAATACCAGTGCTTTTCCCGTAATATTCTGCCGTACCTGTAGTCTGAGGCAGTCGCTTGAAGGATGTGCTTGAACTGAACCACCCTAAAAACCGGTCACTCTTGAAGCTCGAGGTCAGCCTGCTTCAAGGTGTTATTTGTAACGCTCCAGAAGTGTAGGAGAATTTGCTCTCACACGCCTCTATTCTCCCTCCCCTTTCCCTCAACCGTTCTTTCCTTGCTCCTTGATGCTCTCATCAATCTTCCTTGCTCCCTGACACCCTCACTATTCTTCCTTGCTCCCTGACACCCTCACTATTCTTCCTTGCTCCCTGACATCCTCACCATTCTTCTTTGCTCCCTGACACCCTCACTATTCTTCCTTGCTCCTTGACACCCCTCACCATTCTTCCTTGCTCCCTGACACCCTCACTATTCTTCCTTGCTCCCTGACACCCTCACCATTCTTCCATACTCCCTGACACCCCTCACCATTCTTCCTTGCTTCCTGACATCTTCACCATTCTTCCTTGCTCCCTGACACCCTCACCATTCTTCCTTGCTCCCTGACACCCCTCTCCATTCTTCCTTGCTCCCTGACACCCCTCTCCATTCTTCCTTGCTCACCGACGTTCTTATGCCCCTTACCCTCACTTTTCCTATTTCTTCTTCCTCACCGCCAGTCCTTTGATCTCAGCCTCCCATCACCCTGGCGCCACATGTCTACTGGAGTTACATTGTCTTGCTCACACACATATTGACGATTTATTCTCTCTCATGTATGTATGTATGTATGTATGTATTATATATATATATATATATATATATATATATATATATATATATATATATATATATATATATATATATATATATATATATTATAACACATCGGCCGATTCCACCAAGGCAGGGTGGCCGAAAAAAACTTTCATCATAATTCACTCCATCACTGTCTTGCCACAGGGTGCTTTACACTACAGTTGTAAAACTGCAACATTAACACCCTCCTTCAGAGTGCAGACACTGTACTTCCCATCTCCAGGACTCAAGTCCGGGCTGCCGGTTTCCTGAATCCCTTCATAAATGTTACTTTGCTCACACTCCAACAGCACGTCAAGTATTAAAACCATTTGTCTCCATTCACTCCTATCAAATACGCTCACACATGCTTGCTGGAAGTCCAAGCCCTCGCACACAAAACCTCCTTTACCCCTCCATCCAACGTTTCCTAGGCCGACCCCTACCCGCCTTCCCTCCACTACAGATTTATACACTCCCGAAGTCATTCTGTTTTGTTCCATTCTCTCTACATGTCCGAACCACCTCAACAACCCCTCCTCAGCCCTCTGGATAATAGTTTGGTAATCCCACACTCCTATATATATATATATATATATATATATATATATATATATATATATATATATATATATATATATATATATATATAGGAGGTGTGGGATTACAAACTACTATATACATATATATATTTTATATATATATATATATATATATATATATATATATATATGCTAATTTTAGGACTTGGCATACTATATTGGCATACAAAATTTAAATGCAGCAGCATAACACATAATTTAGAATGTATTACAGGGAATACAATAGAAACTTTTCCATTATGCTAATGTGTCTTAGGTTGTAACTCTCCTGCCGTTCCCAGCGACCAGCTGTTCCTGTGTGACTTCATGCGTTCTTAGTTTTTATATTCCTTGGTACGTTATACCCATGGGGTGTTCCCCTACGTTGCACTACCATGAGTTACTGTCGTTGTAGCATATCTCAGATGAACCATCCACAGGAAACATGCAATTAGTAATACATGTAGGGCAGAAAAATGTGGATTCCAACCTGCCCATTCCTAGACATATTCTAGTCAGGCTATTCCTAGGTATATGATTTTTGGTTATTACTGGACACAGTAAAACTTAGTGATTCCTAGATATATTCCTGGATACTATTCATATTATACTCAGAGTTCTGATTGTGCAAATAAGTACAAAGTACATAGCTCTTCATATTTCAGCTGATGACCCTCGTTACTACGGAATTTCGCAAGGATTTCAATATGTATTTTGACTTCAGTACCTTACACTATTCGCATTCCAGTCTGATGAAAAAATATATATAACTTTCTTTTTACGGAACATAAGTCAAAAGCACAGCACGTTTTGTGTTCCATTTAGTTAAAACGTTGCTAGCTGCTGCTTCCTAAGAGGATCATTGTGTTTCGTCTCAAAGAACAACAACCTTTTTTTTCTAGGCACACAATTCATCTTCATACATCCCGCTTTCTTCAACTGATAAGGCGTTTCTGCAACTATTCAAAGCTCACGAGTCGCCTACGTGGTCGTGCTGACATTATTTTCTTCATGGTGAGTGTTTCCTGACGCTGGTGTTAATCACATGAAGACATTCCTGTGCTTGAGAGTCACCCCAGTAAAAAGCCGATCACATAAGAAGGTGTCTTACTTTTAAAGATATTTACTATTGAATGTAAACTTCACTACACTGATCCTGGCGGTAGTGTCGCTAAGCAGGAGTGTTCATGTATTCTCTCAGCAGACTGGTGGGAATACATATAGTATTCTCCCTAGAGGCAATAGGTGCAGGTCCATCTGGACTGTTGCATAGATCAGTCTCTCTCTCTCTCTCTCTCTCTCTCTCTCTCTCTCTCTCTCTCTCTCTCTCTCTCTCTCTCTGCATTGCCTCACTAGAAAACAGGTGTATATGACACAGGTAGCAGCTCATGCTTTCCCCATGACAGCAGCGTAGATTGAGTTGGCAGCTTGGCGGCCGTGATCGATGGTGGGCGGGTTACGACATGGATTAGGGTAAAACGTGGGTGTGGATTAGAGTGTCCTGGGACGGGGTTATGAATGTCTTGGGACAGGGAAATAATCTCCAGGGATGGGGATCAGGGTGTCCTGGGAAGTGGTTAAGGAAGAATCTTTGAAAATTGGCTAAAGTTAAAAGAGTTGTAAAGGGAGGAAGTTGAATGGAGTAATGTGCAGGCGGAAGTAGGAGTGTCAGGTGTGTGGGTGTAGAGCTGGCGTAGGAGGTGGATGCTGAGAGTAGAATTAGAGGGAGTGGACTTATAGAGGATGAGGATAGAAGAGGTGGAGGGAGTGAAGGTAAGAGGGTAAAGTTGGAAGGGATGAAGGTAAGAGGGGAGAGTATTAGGAGATGGAGGTGGGAAAGGGTTATTACCACACACTTTGTCGTGTCACAGAGATGTATAATGCACCGAGATCATCTGGCACCTCCCCCTCCCTACCACCCAGCCCTTACCCCCTTCCCTCAATCTGTGTTTGTGCCGCACCCATTCCTAGCTGCGACTCAATCTGTGTTTGTGCCGCACCCATTCCTAGCTGCGCCTCAATCTGTGTTTGTGCCGCACCCATTCCTAGCTGCGCCTCAATCTGTGTTTGTGCCGCACCCATTCCTAGCTGCGCCTCAATCTGTGTTTGTGCCGCACCCATTCCTAGCTGCGCCTCAATCTGTGTTTGTGCCGCACCCATTCCTAGCTGCGCCTCAATCTGTGTTTGTGCCGCACCCATTCCTAGCTGCGCCTCAATCTGTGTTTGTGCCGCACCCATTCCTAGCTGCGACTCTCCCTCCCTGTAGAACCTTTCATGAAATACTGTCCTAAAGACACATGCGCCTCTCCCTCCCTGTAGAACCTTTCATGAAATACTGTCCTGAAGACACATGCGACTCTCCCTCCCTGTAGAACCTTTCATGAAATACTGTCCTAAAGACACATTCGACTCTCCCTCCCTGTAGAACCTTTCATGAAATACTGTCCTAAAGACACATGCGCCTCTCCCTCCCTGTAGAACCTTTCATGAAATACTGTCCTGAAGACACATGCGACTCTCCCTCCCTGTAGAACCTTTCATGAAATACTGTCCTGAAGACACATGCGACTCTCCCTCCCTGTAGAACCTTTCATGAAATACTGTCCTGAAGACACATGCGACTCTCCCTCCCTGTAGAACCCTTCATGAAATACTGTCCTAAAGACACATTCGACAAGAAGCCCATAGGGAATATGATCGTGAGATCTAAAGTACACATTTTAGACAATGGAATGGATAGGAGAAAAAGCCGATGAACATAGATGGAAACTAAACATGCAAATGAGGCACAGATATGTCAGTAGAACAAGCTAAAGGAAGGGGTGATGGAGGCGTGCACCATACTCAGTTTCAAGAGTTGGCATGATGGGGCCCCTGGAAGATAGAAGTGCAGAACCAGTGGACAGCAGTTAAGAGGCTGGGCCAGGAACAATACCTAGGCCCCTGCAAACACAGTACATACACACCAGAGTGAATAACCAACAAAATCCTGGTATAGAGAAAAGTCATCAACAGCCATTAAGTTCAACCAGCCTCCCCCTCCCGCACAAACACACTTGTTTTTATTTTAAGTATGCTGTATGCCTGATTATGGAATAGTCATAAAGTTTTTACTTAAAGATGTTTTAATATTTTTCAAGTTGCTTTTTTAAATGATTTGAAAAAAATTCTGATGTTATCCACTTATAGTAGTAGCAGTCACAATGCTTCAATATTATGATAATTTTACTTCAACATAATGTTGCTTTATTTTAAGCTAGCTGCTTTAAATCATCGATCAGTAAGAATTCCGTATTTTTTAATCTTCTGAAACAGGGATATAATTTTTTATGCCTTTCCCAGTTTTTTCATTAAAGTATATTGTATATTTTTGTTTGAAAATATTTTGGATATTATAAAAGCTACAATATGTTGGCTACAAAACCATGAGCAGAAAAGTAATATAAGTGCCAGTTTGCTGTATTTTTTATCTTACTCATGTATGGGTGGGTATATGTGGTGAGTACTGTTCATGTATGGGTATATGTGATGTGTGGTGAGTACTGTTCATGTATGGGTATATGTGATGTGTGGTGAGTACTGTTCATGTATGGGTATATGTGATGTGTGGTGAGTACTGTTCATGTATGGGTATATGTAATGTGTGGTGAGTACTGTTCATGTATGGGTATATGTGATGTGTGGTGAGTACTGTTCATGTATGGGTATATGTAATGTGTTGTGAGTACTGTTCATGTATGGGTATATGTGATGTGTGGTAAGTACTGTTCATGTATGGGTATATGTGATGTGTGGTGAGTACTGTTCATGTATGGGTATATGTGATGTGTGGTGAGTACTGTTCATGTATGGGTATATGTGATGTGTGGTGAGTACTGTTCATGTATGGGTATATGTGATGTGTGGTGAGTACTGTTCATGTATGGGTATATGTAATGTGTTGTGAGTACTGTTCATGTATAGGTATATGTGATGTGTGGTAAGTACTGTTCATGTATGGGTATATGTAATGTGTGGTGAGTACTGTTCATGTATGGGTATATGTAATGTGTGGTGAGTACTGTACTACTTTTATGAAATAAGCTTTATTGACTGATTTACTACTACTACTACTACTGCTGTTACTACTACTACTACTGCTGTTACTACTACTACTACTGCTGTTACTACTACTACTACTGCTGTTACTACTACTACTACTACTACTACTGCTGTTACTACTACTACTGCTGTTACTACTACTGCAGTTACTACTACTACTGCTGTTACTACTAATACTACTGCTGTTACTACTACTACTACTGCTGTTACTACTACTACTACTACTACTACTGCTGTTACTACTATTATTACTGCTGTTATTACTACTACTACTACTGATGTTACTACTACTACTACTACTACTGCTAATACTACTGCTGTTACTATTACTGCTGCTGCGGTACTGCTGGTACTGTACTGCTGCTGCTGGTACTTTACTGCTGCTGCTGGTACTTTACTGCTGCTGCTGGTACTGTACTGCTACTGCTGGTACTGTACTGCTGCTGCTGGTACTTTACTGCTGCTGCTGGAACTGTACTGCTGCTGCTGGTACTGTACTGCTGCTGCTGGTACTGTACTGCTGCTGCTGGTACTGTACTGCTGCTGCTGGTACTGTACTGCTGCTGCTGGTACTGCTGATACTGTACTGGTGCTGCTGGTACTATACTGCTTCTGCTGGTACTGGTGCTGCTGGGACTGCTGATACTGTACTGCTGCTGCTGGTATTGCTGGTACTGTACTGCTTCTGCTGGTATTGCTGCTGCTGGTACTGTTGGTACTGTACTGCTGCTGCTGCTGCTGGTACTGCTGATACTGCACTGCTGCTGCTGATACTGATGATACTCTACTGCTGTTGCTGTTACTGATGATACTGCACTGCTGCTGCTGGTACTGATGATACTGCACTGCTGCTGCTGCTGGTACTGATGATACTGCACTGCTGCTGCTGGTACTGATGATACTATACTGCTGCTGCTGATACTGATGATACTGTACTGCTGCTGCTGCTGGTACTGGTGATACTGTACTGCTGCTACTGGCACTGTACTGCTGTTGATGGTACTGATGATACTGTACTGCTGCTGTTGGTACTGATGATACTGTACTGCTGCTGCTGGTACTGATGATACTGTACTGCTGCTGCTGCTGGTACTGATGATACTGTACTGCTGCTGCTGCTGGTACTGATGATACTGCACTGCTGCTGCTGGTACTGATGATACTATACTGCTGCTGCTGATACTGATGATACTGTACTGCTGCTGCTGCTGGTACTGGTGATACTGTACTGCTGCTGCTGGTACTGATGATACTGCACTGCTGCTGCTGCTGGTACTGGTGATACTGTACTGCTGCTGCTGGTACTGATGATACTATACTGCTGCTGCTGATACTGATGATACTGCACTGCTGCTGCTGCTGGTACTGATGATACTGCACTGCTGCTGCTGGTACTGATGATACTATACTGCTGCTGCTGATACTGATGATACTGTACTGCTGCTGCTGCTGGTACTAGTGATACTGTACTGCTGCTGCTGGTACTGATGATACTGTACTGCTGCTGCTGCTGGTACTGGTGATACTGTACTGCTGCTACTGGCACTGTACTGCTGCTGCTGGTACTGATGATACTATACTGCTGCTGCTGATACTGATGATACTGTACTGCTGCTGCTGCTGGTACTGGTGATACTGTACTGCTGCTGCTGATACTGATGATACTGCACTGCTGCTGCTGCTGGTACTGGTGATACTGTACTGCTGCTACTGGCACTGTACTGCTGTTGATGGTACTGATGATACTGTACTGCTGCTGTTGGTACTGATGATACTGTACTGCTGCTGCTGGTACTGATGATACTGTACTGCTGCTGCTGCTGGTACTGATGATACTGTACTGCTGCCGCTGGCACTGTACTGCTGTTGATGGTACTGTACTGCTGCTGCTGGTACTGATGATACTGTAATGCTGCTGCTGGTACTGCTGACACTGTACTGATGCTGCTGCTGGTACTGCTGATACTGTACTGCTGCTGCTGGACTGCTGGTACTGTACTTCTGCTGCTGGTACTGATGATACTGTACTGCTGCTGCTGGTACTGATGATACTGTATTGCTGCTGCTGGTACTGATGATACTGTACTGCTGCTGCTGCTGGTACTGATGATACTGTACTGCTGCTGCTGGTACTGATGATACTGTACTGCTGCTGCTGCTGCTGCTGGTACTGATGATACTGTACTGCTGCTGGTGGTACTGTACTGCTGCTGCTGCTACTACTGGTAATTTACTGCTGCTGTTGGTACTGTACTGCTGCTGGTACTGCTGCTGCTACTAGTGGTAATTTACTGCTGCTGCTGGTACTGTACTGCTGCTGGTACTGCTGCTGCTGGTACTGTACTGCTGCTGCTGCTGCTACTACTGGTAATTTACTGCTGCTGGTGGTACTGTACTGCTGCTGGTACTGTACTGCTGCTGGTACTGTACTGCTGCTGCTGGTACTGTACTGCTTCTGCTTCTGCTGCTGCCACTATTATTAATAAGAATTTTTTTTTAAAAATAGTAATAAACTATAAAAAACAAGAATAAGAATTACAATGAAAAATAAATGTTAGCAAAGATGTGATGATGATGATGGTGATGATGATGGTGATGATGATGATG
Source organism: Cherax destructor (assembly GCA_009830355.1). Taxonomy (NCBI): domain Eukaryota; kingdom Metazoa; phylum Arthropoda; class Malacostraca; order Decapoda; family Parastacidae; genus Cherax; species Cherax destructor. The sequence continues at coordinate 109,928 of WNWK01000182.1, read as the reverse complement.
ATGATAATGATGTTGATGATGATGATGATGGTGATGATGTTGATGATGGTGATGATGATGGTGATGATGATGATGATGATGGTGATGATGATGATAATGATGTTGATGATGATGATGATGATGGTGATGATGTTGATGATAATGGTGATGATGATGGTGATGATGATGATGATGATGGTGATGATGATGATGATGGTGATGATGTTGATGATGATGGTGATGATGATGGTGATGATGATGGTGATGATGATGGTGATGGTGATGATGATGGTGATGATGATGGTGATGATGATGATGGTGATGATGATGGTGATGGTGATGATGATGATGATGGTGATGATGATGATGATGATGATGATGATGATGATGGTGATGATGATGGTGATGATGATGATGATGATGATGATGATGATGATGATGGTGATGATGATGGTGATGATGATGATGGTGATGATGATGAAGCAATGTATTAATAATGTGAACTTATAAACAATCGAGTGATAAATAATCAAGTAATAATGTAATACTTTAAAAAAATTGTAATAAAGATGTAATTAAATAATATAATACGTGATGTAATCAGTGTAATAAAGTAATATAATTCAGTAATGTGATCAAGTACTGTGATAAATATGTTAAAGTAATAATGAAATAATAAAATGATGGAGCAGTAATGACTAAGCTCGCCCTCCCAACTTCACGAATTATCTTTATTTTATAAAATTTTAATGAAACTGTTTATAATAGAAGCCTGAGAGAGCAAGTTTTTCTGATAGCTTCCAGTACATTAACTATACTGTATATAAGGTGTCAGTGTGAGCTGCCTGTCTCCGGGTTCACACCCTCTTCTCCTTCATCCTTTCTTATTTCCACTCTCTTTTTAATCTACCCATCTTTATTTTACTTCTCCTCCCTCCCTATTTCTCCTTCCTCTCTCTCTGTCTCTACTCATTCCTTTCTCTCCATCCATTTCCTACATACCTCTACTTCCTTTCTCCAAGTTTTTGCCAAAATATTGGATTTTCTTTTTTATAAGTAGATGTGTAGAGAGGCTAGGGGTAAGGTAGGTGAGTAGGGAGGTAAGGGTAAGGAAGGGGGGGAGGAAGGGTGAGTGTAAGGAAGGGAGGGACGGAGGAAGGGTGAGTGTGAGGAAGGGAGGGAGGAATGGAGGGAGGAAGGGTGAGTGTGAGGGTGGGTGGGTGAACAAGGTGAAGCTAGGTTTTTTTTCCCCCCATGAAAGGACAGGTTTTCTGACCGGTGGCTCCACCAGCATCCCTCGTGTTGTTGGCTTTATACCTGGTTGTTCCCACTCACATTATCCTGCTTCAGTAAACTCGACTTGACCTGCTACCCATCAATTATTTATTCACTATTTTTCAATCGTCGGATCTCAAAAAATAATGCGTAAGTCTAAATGGCTGGCATTCAAGAAATCTATTAAGGTTTTATATTATTTTTGATGTTCTTCAGGACTAAGGCATAATTCTCTGGGGACACTATATGGAGGCAATGAATTATGGAGAACAAAGTCCTAGGACAGTGTTATCGTCCTAGGGCAGTGTTATCGTTATAGGGCAGTGTTATCGTTATAGGGCAGTGTTATTGTTCTAGGGCAGTGTTATCGTCCTAGGGCAGTGTTATCGTCTTAGGGCAGTGTTATCGCTATAGGACAGTGTTATTGTCCTAGGGCAGTGTTATCGTCTTAGGGCAGTGTTATCGTTATAGGGCAGTGTTATCGTTATAGGGCAGTGTTATTGTCCTAGGGTAGTGTTATCGTCCTAGGGCAGCGTTATCGTCCTAGGGCAGCGTTATCGTCCTAGGGTAGTGTTATCATCCTAGGGTTGTTATCGTCTTAGGGTAGTGTTATCGTCCTAGGGTTGTTATCGTCTTAGGGTAGTGTTATCGTCCTAGGGTAGTGTTATCGTCCTAGGGCAGTGTTATCGTCCTAGGGCAGTGTTATCGTCCTAGGGCAGTGTTATCGTTATAGGGCAGTGTTATCGTCCTAGGGTAGTGTTATCGTCCTAGGGTAGTGTTATCGTCTTAGGGTAGTGTTATCGTCCTAGGGTAGTGTTATCGTCTTAGGTAGTGTTATCGTCCTAGGGTAGTGTTATCGTCTTAGGGTAGTGTTATCGTCCTAGGGCAGTGTTATCGTCCTAGGGCAGTGTTATCGTTATAGGGCAGTGTTATCGTCCTAGGGTAGTGTTATCGTCCTAGGGTAGTGTTATCGTCTTAGGGTAGTGTTATCGTCCTAGGGTAGTGTTATCGTCTTAGGGTAGTGTTATCGTCCTAGGGTAGTGTTATCGTCCTAGGGTAGTGTTATCGTCCTAGGGTAGTGTTATCGTCTTAGGGTAGTGTTATCGTCCTAGGGCAGTGTTATCGTCCTAGGGCAGTGTTAACGTTATAGGGCAGTGTTATCGTCCTAGGGTAGTGTTATCGTCCTAGGGTAGTGTTATCGTCCTAGGGCAGTGTTATCGCGTTATACAAGTAAAATTTCAATGATCTCCTCAAGACCATAAGCTAATTAACAATTTTATAAGTTAATAATTCAAGCCATCAGGTGCCAGTGATAATCGTGTAAATTTACACGTCTCGTGTTTAGTCTGCCAGGTGTGTCACACTGTCTCTTTTATTTTGTCTATTTATGGTTAGATATACGTCTTTGTAGATTAATGTAACTTAACCTAACCCAATCTCGATTGAAAAACGTTATTTGACAAGAAAAATATCATTTATAAGTTAACAGAAGGTTAACAAAATAAGAAAATGATCAATATGAAGATACGTTGAAGAGCCAGTTGAGCTGTGCCACCTCCACCTGGTGTCCTGAATTACTTTGTAACATCATAAAGTGTTAAATAACATCATTCAGGAAAGCTTCAGTCAAAAACCAGAATATTTCCTTTAAAATTGTGTAAAATTGTCCCGAGCTGAGACTCGACCCCTCCAACCACATACAGGTTGGAGGGTCGAGTCTCAGCTCGGCCCCGCATGTGTGAGTATGTATGTACGTTTATTCTCTTCTCTGAGGATGAGGGTCCCCAGTCTAGTTCTAGAGCTGGTACCCCTATATATATATATATATATATATATATATATATATATATATATATATATATATATATATATATATATATATATATATATATATATATATATATATATATATATATATATATATACTTATGCACCACCATGATACGTTTAAATTAAAAATATTTTTTATCAAAACATAAATAAGAACAACAGTTGCTACATGAGTTAAGTCTTGATACAAAGTGTTACCAAGCAGAGAAGCTCAGCAAGTTTTTGCCCTCAGTTGGTCATGGTTCTGCTCGAGTACCTGCTGCGTCTTGCATGCACCTTCATGACGCCACTACTGACCAACATCAATTAATTTCCAGCCGCAACTCCAGGTCTGGTGAAACAGTTCAACATTTAAATATGGTGTTGAGCAACGTTATCTTGGCGTATTATCTCAGATTTTATCGGGTTCAAGTTATCATATATCTTACCTTAATATTAGGGTTTTAACTATCACTTCCCTCCAACAACAATCACGTTTTGTATTCTCCCTCCAGCATTATACGCAGACACTGCACAGACACTAGTTGTATCTCCTAACACTACACAGACACTGCACAGACACTAGTTGTATCTCCTAACACTACACAGACACTAGTTGTATCTCCTAACACTACACAGACACTGCACAGACACTAGTTGTATCTCCTAACACTACACAGACACTGCACAGACACTAGTTGTATCTCCTAACACTACACAGACACTAGTTGTATCTCCTAGCACTGCACAGACACTAGTTGTATCTCCTAACACTACACAGACACTGCACAGACACTAGTTGTATCTCCTAACACTACACAGACACTAGTTGTATCTCCTAACACTGCACAGACACTGCACAGACACTAGTTGTATCTCCTAACACTGCACAGACACTAGTTGTATCTCCTAACACTACACAGACACTAGTTGTATCTCCTAACACTACACAGACACTGCACAGACACTAGTTGTATCTCCTAACACTGCACAGACACTAGTTGTATCTCCTAACACTACACAGACACTGCACAGACACTAGTTGTATCTCCTAACACTGCACAGACACTAGTTGTATCTCCTAACACTACACAGACACTAGTTGTATCTCCTAACACTACACAGACACTGCACAGACACTAGTTGTATCTCCTAACACTACACAGACACTGCACAGACACTAGTTGTATCTCCTAACACTACACAGACACTAGTTGTATCTCCTAACACTACACAGACAAGAGTTGTATCTCCTAACACTACACAGACACTGCACAGACACTAGTTGTATCTCCTAACACTGCACAGACACTAGTTGTATCTCCTAACACTACACAGACACTGCACAGACACTAGTTGTATCTCCTAACACTACATAGACATAGACACTGCACAGACACTAGTTGTATCTCCTAACATTGCACAGACACTAGTTGTATCTCCTAACATTACACAGACACTAGTTGTATCTCCTAACATTACACAGACACTAGTTGTATCTCCTAACATTGCACAGACACTAGTTGTATCTCCTAACATTATACAGACACTAGTTGTATCCCCTAACATTACACAGACACTAGTTGTATCTCTAACATTAAAAGACACTAGTTGTATTCTCAAACTGACAGACACTAGTTGTATTCCAAACACACACTAGTATCTAACATACACAGACACTAGTTGTATCTCCTAACATTGCACAGACACTAGTTGTATCCCCTAACATTACACAGACACTAGTTGTATCCCCTAACATTACACAGACATAGTTGTATCTAAATTACAGACACTAGTTGTATCCCTAACATTACACAGACACTAGTTGTATCTCCTAACATTACACAGACACTAGTTGTATCTCCTAACACTACACAGACACTAGTTGTATCCCCTAACATTACACAGACACTAGTTGTATCCCCTAACATTACACAGACACTAGTTGTATCTCCTAACATTACGACAATTGATAATTATTTCTACTTCTTACATACATCTTCATATTAATTCCTACATCTCACAACACTATTTCATCTCTACATCTCTACACAAACACTCATTCTTCAACATTATTTATCTCTTAACATTTACTTATCTTACATATTTGTATCTTCACATTTAGCTTATTTCAACATCTATTTATCTTCTATATCACTTTCATTCAACACTAGTTTATTCTTCACATATTTATCATTCTATACATTATATCTCTCATACAATTCTAGTTATCTTCTCATAACATTATCTTCACAACATTTAGTTTATTCTTCCTAACATTGACATATCTTCTACTAATTATATCTTCCTAACATTTATTCATCTTCACATTTAGTTTATCTTCTACATTTACTATCTCACATATTTATTATCTCTAACATTTCACTACCTACATAATTGTATTCTTCTACAATTCCAACTTATTATTCTACATTCTACACATATTATTTATCTTCCAATCATATCTGCACTATTGTATTTACTTCATACATTTTTTTCTTCAAATTTCACAACATATTATCTACTTCACATATCACTTATTTTCCTAATTTCATTATCTTCATACACTATTTATCCTACTTCACAATACTCATTTATCTTACATTACATTCACACATATTTATCCTTCTACAATTTACTATTACTCTTCATAACTATTATCTTACGACATATTGTATCTCTACATCTATTTACAATACTATTTATTTCCTATATCTTCACACATTATTCATTACTCAATCTATCTTCAAATTATTTATCCTCAACATTTACTATCTTATTCATTACATATCTCATTTTTATTCTCTCATATATTTATCTTCTATACAATTATCTTTCATATATTATCTTATTCTTCTCATATTGCATTTATCTTCATAATTCATTATCTATTTCTATCTCTCCACTATTTATTTATCTTCTACACATCTACTCATTCCTCTACAAACTACTCATCCTCTTACACATTTACTTCATCTCTCTACACAATTTATCTCTTACATAATTTACTATTCCTTCATACAATTATTTATCCTCTCACTACTATTCCATTTATCTTCAATAACTATTTATCTTCCACACATTTACTATCTCTCTACAAATCTACTATCTCTATCATCTTCCACTTTATCTCTTCCAATATTATTATCTTCACAATACTATCTCTCTCCAAAATACTATCTCACACATCTATTTCATCTCTTCCATATATTACTATCTCTCACACATTCTATCTCATTCACACATCTACATCATCCTTCTTCACACATCTATTTATCCTCTACACAACTACTCATCCTCACACATTACTATCCTCCACAATCTACTCATCCTAACACATTTTACTCATCTCACATCTACTCATCTCACATTTACTCATCTCTACACAATACTCATCTCCACATCTACTCATCCTCCACACATCTACTCATCCTCCACACAATCTACTATCTCTCCACACATCTACTCATCCTCTACACACTACTCATCCTCCACACATCTACTCATCCTCCACACATCTACTCATCCTCTACACAACTACTCATCCTCCACACAATCTACTCATCCTCCACACAACTACTCATCCTCCACACATCTACTCATCCTCTACACAACTACTCATCCTCCACACATCTACTCATCCTCTACACAACTACTCATCCTCCACACAACTACTTCATCTCTCCAATAACTTACTCATCCTTCACAATCTTACTCATCCTCTACATCAACTTACTTCATCTCTCCACATCTACTATCCTCTAACAATACTTCATCCTCCACATCACTATCTATCTCTCTCACAATACTCATTCATCTCCACACATTACTATCTCTTCATCACATTACTCATTCTCCACTAATCTATCTCATCTTCTCACACAACTACTTATCTCTCACACTATCTACTCTTCACACAACTATTATCTTCACACATTTACTTATCTTCACAATCTATTATCTCTATACACTATTTATCTTCTAATTCAATTCTCATCTCCTACATCATTACTTACTTCATCTCCATATCATCTACTTATCCTTCAACACATTACTTATTCCTCATCATATCTACTTTATCTTCACTACATTACTTATCTTCTCTATCATATCTACTTCATCTTCCATTCATTACTCATCTCTACACAATACTCATCCTTCCACATAACTCTTATCCTTCCACACTTTCAGCCCTTTACGTAAACATCCTCCTATAACATAACGCAAAAAAAAATCCACACGGGGTTAGTGTAACAGTAATAATAATTATAATAATAATAGACTGAAGACTTTTATTACAGTCACAAAACAGTGCTAAACCCATGTGGGTCATTGAGCATTGCCCAGATTAAGGAAGAGTTCAGTTTACTTCATCAGAGTGATTGGAAGCGAAGCATCACTGCCACATTAATGTGTAACTTTTCAACCCGAGAGAAGAACGGACGAGCAAGTCATTGGACCGTGAGCATACATAAGTCAGGTCTGAAATTTCAGACTATGCAACCTGTTTATTTTTTATTATGAAAGGAATGGGGTCCTCAGTCACGAAATAGTGATCGAAAACCACCATAACTAATGGTAGCGCGCGCGCGCACACACACACAGCTCATGGAGCAGGGAGAGAGAGGACCTAGTAGCAATCAGTGAAGAGGCGGGGCCAGGAGCTATGAATCGACCCCTGCAACCATAAATAGGTGAGTACACACACACGCGCGCGCGCGCGCGCCAGTGTCTCGCTGCGTTAAAGCGAAAATAGTAAAATTGCCCTTTAAATATTTCTTCAACTGGCAAATACTGTATATTTTTCACGAGCACAACATTGCCCTGATAACGTGACTGCCAAATACTATGTAATGTGTTAACATTTGACATGATCATTATTGGTTCTGCCCTGGGCACTGCTGCAACACTGCTTCTGCCTTGGGCACTGCTGCAACATTGTTTCTGCCATGGACATTGCTGCAACATTTCTTCTGCCCTGGACATTGCTGCAACACCTGTCCCGAGCTCGGCTGTTGGGCACAGTATTCCTGCCCTGCTCACTCCTGCCCCGGATGGTACTTTTGAAAACTCACTCAATCGCCCAACACATTTTTACCGTCAGCGTCTCGTAAGTGAACATGAAACTCACGTGTGGAGTTTACTAAAGTGACCTTAGATACAACGCTCAACCCTTGTTTCTTAACCTAGATCTTCGATAACTGATGGATGTCACAATGGTAGACTTCCTCTTGTGCACTTGTACTTCCTCTTCAGCACCTTTGCTTTCTCTTGTGCACCCGTACCACCATTTCCTTTCGTGCACCCGAAGTGTGGCTTCCTCAATTTTTTTCTTTTTCACATATTCCTCTTGGTATAGAAAATTACCACTGCATTTAAGCAGTGTACAAATTTAAACTTCTACGCTTCGCTGAGCGTCCAGCATTAACATCCGCATACTATATATTACATTTATAAGCTATCTGATTTTACGCAAAATACGTAAAGGAAAACTGAGTAATAATGACAAAGTTTCCACACTGCCACGGGACCAGGAACTATGAACTGATTCATGGAAACACAACTAGGTGAGGTAAGCACGCACTTACACCCGAACTTTAGGGGCACAAATAAGTTACAAGGATGTTAGGAAGCATTCCTTCAGCTTGAAAGTTACTCAGGAAGAGGAACGACCTAAACGAGGAATTGGTTGAAGCAAATGTTATAAATTGCTTTAAATATACGTATTGCAGGACCCACGAGACAATAAATTAGTAAAACTAGCTGTCTGCAATAAGAAGTGAGTACAGGTGCTGAGACAAGACCTCAGGAACCACAACTAGATGAGTACGCTGCGTAAGTCTACAGCAAGTTCTCTAAATTATAAGCTTTTGTGGCTGTGAAACTTTCCAGATGACTTGTACGCTTGTGATGGCTTGTAACAAGTTGTAAAATCTTTACAACATCACGGTAATTACATAACTTATTTGTATTTGGCTCTCAGTCTGTGGGCTGCGACGGTGTACTGGGGTCGGGCCTGCGGCTAGACTCCTGCGGTCATTGTGGAGGAGACAACAGCAGCTGCAGGGTGATTGCTGGGATCTTCTCCCGAGCCAAGATGCCTTATGGCTACAACCTGATCGCTACGCTACCTCGAGGTGCAGCCAACATCACCATACAGCACGTCAAACCCTCCACAAATTACCTCGGTTTGTATTCCATCCTTCATTCATTTCCTTTATTTAATCAATCGTCATGTTATTGATAAATTATTGTCCAACTATTTTTTATACTTTGTAACTTACAATGAGCTCCGACAAGGAAGAAGAGACTATCTCGAGTTAGCAGCTTCCTGTATTAATATTTTTTCTTCTAACAACCAAGTTGTACTCCAACAGCCACTTGTACATACTTCCAGTGATCACCTGATTCTCTTGTCATGAAAACATCCACTTCTCTGGTAGGTAGAAGAGGCTGTGAACCAACATTTATATGATGAACACATGTACTTCAGCTGTTATTATAACTCAGTTTTCTTTCAATGGAAGCTTTATCGAGATATCTTGAAAAAAAACTTCGATTGAAGAGAAATGTAGATCTAATAAACGTTTATGCTGTTTTGTATCTTTTTCATTCACTTTCTCATTGCATTAATTTGTCTCGTGGTGAGACTGGAGTGTCATCTGACTGACTGGAGGTAACCTTCCTTGGCTTCTCTCCGTGCAGCTCTGCGTCACCAGGGAGGCGAATTCTTTGTCAACGGAAACTGGGCAGTGAATGCGTCAGGAAACTACCACTCTGACGGCACCACCTTCACCTACCAGCGACCTGAACACTTCCAGGGTGACAAGGTTACTGCTGCGGGGCCCCTCCACCAACCTGTTGATGTTATGGTAACTCACTTCAGCATATATATTTCCTTCCCCACCACAACCCTCTACCCCACCACCTTTACCACAACAACCACCACAACCATCTACCCCACCACCTTTACCACAACAACCACCTTTACCACCACAACAACCACCTTTACCACCACAACCATCTACCCCACCACCTTTACCACAACAACCACCTTTCCCACCACAACCATCTACCCCACCACCTTTACCACAACAACCACCTTTCCCACCACAACCATCTACCCCACCACCTTTACCACAACAACCACCTTTCCCACCACAACCATCTACCCCACCACCTTTACCACCACAACCATCTAACCCACCACCTTTACCACAACAACCACCTTTCCCACCACAACCATCTACCCCACCACCTTTACCACAACAACCACCTTTCCCACCACAACCATGTACCCCACAGCCACCTTCCCCATCACATCCACCACCTTTTCTCCATCATCACCGTCTTCCTCACGACGTGATAATGTGTATATGTATGTAATAAGTGTAGATATAATTTCTGCGATTATGTCTTCCAATCATTAAAATATTTAACATATTTCTTTGTGTGTATATACGTATATATATATATATATATATATATATATATATATATATATATATATATATATATATATATATATATATATATATATATATTTTTAAATGTATGTATGCTTTTTCCCCTGGCAGCTGTTCTACCAGGCTAACAACCCGGGCATCAAATACGAGTACAGGCTTCCCATGTCTCCGACGTCGACGCGGACGTCTGGTGGCGGGACACAGAGGTCATCACAGAGACGCAGACGCCCAGATAACCCACTGAACCCACTAGTCCCTGGAGGACCAGCTTCTAGGACCCCGCCCTCGGGTACATCACCTCACTTTTCCTCCTTATCTTCTCTAAGAGACTTGTTCCTGGCTCCAGACTTGTTCACATAATGCCAGAAGGCTGGATGCTTTCCATACGCTGTATCAGAGTTAGTAATGATTTCAACAGGTCCTTGGCTCTCCAGTCGGCAGAGTTTAACTGCCTTAGGGAGAATGCCAGTAGTCAAGTCTATAATTCTTATTCGCAACACTAGTCACATCTTTGCAACATCCTGGACATATATTCATAAGTGTACAATATTCGACGCAGATATCTGTGAAAGTTTTTTCCTCTAAGGCCAAGATTTTTTGATGAGTGTTTATTCAGTCTTAATGTTGGCCACTCACTGGCCCACGTAGCTATCAATCTCGTTGATCTGGCACTTCGAAAGGAACTGGTCCAGTTCCGGCAATATTTCTTATAGCTGGTGGTAGCAGGATGAAGAGTCTTGACCCACAGATATTGACAATGTTCTCTTACTGTGCCAATGACACCCTGTTTTTCACTGGGTCTATCTTACAATTTCTCCCATGTCTCTCACTCCAGTAACGTTATTAGAACCTGAACTTCAAGTATTTTCTGTTTATATATTATGAGGTATCTCTCTTCACTTCAGAGAGTATATTTCAAGTACTTTGACTATGTGGGTAGTAAAGAACCTGTGTACGGTTTTCAGCTCTGATATTTCTCCCGCCTTCAACGGAGCCGAAGTTAGTCACATCCCCGCAACATTCTGCACATATATTAACATCTTGCAACATCATGCAAAAGCAGCCTATACTACATTCTATTTTACAATAGTTATCATTTTAACTCTCCTCGCTCAGATAAACGTAAGTCCAGCCCGCCCTTTACAAGCAATTTTGTGCATGTTAATCTCGGACATTAACATGTGAACTCCACCACAGCCTCCTCCTATCCCTTAAAGGAAGGCAATTGTAAACAGTCATACTGGAACTGTATTTTACTATACACACATATCAGGATATATCGGTTAATAATTTAATACAGAATTGTGCTATATAATCAGAATTAATCTAGATACCAAAAGAAGTATGAAAATCGCGTCGATAGAAAACAAGGAAAGTTGAAAGGAGATATCCAAAAAATCTACCAATGTTCAATGGAAAATAATATGCTGTTCAGATACAGAAAGAAAAAAACATATCAAAGGGAGCATTGAATGCAAAATACAGGAGGATCACGTTATAGAACGAAAAAAGACATGCAAAAGACTTTGATATAAAGTCAGATTACCCATCCTGTCGAGAATGTAATAAGGTAAATGCCGCGAAGGCCAAAAAAAAAACAATAAGAGTAGAAAATACCTTTCAAAACAAGAGAAATAATTCAAATCATTCGTAATATTTCATGTATAGTATTGTTTAGTGTTGATTAGTCCATTCAAGCAGGAAAGATATCAGAGCTGGAAAAGGTAGAGAACACTGTTAATATCTCTAGCTCAAGATTATTCAACCTGTATCAAGTGCCAGATCAACCAGTTTGTGATGGCTCTGTGGGTTTGTGGGCCGCCAACAACGACAGCCTGGTTGAACCGGCAATCAACAGAAAGGCCTGGCCACAGGCGGGGCTGTAACGGTAAAGTTCGTTCTCAACATTAGCTTTAGTAACGTGTTAAAAAATCCTCGGTAAAAGGAAGATATAATTAAATGTTTAAAATTTTACTAAGCAAATCACCTCCGGAAAACAAAGTGTGGCGTTCTCAACTAATGGAAAAGCGTCCATGTCAGCCTCCACCTCCAGTTAATTAATGGGTCTGTTTTGTCAGCCATGATCAATAAATCTGAACGGCTCTTCCTCGCCAGTCACTTGTCATGTTGTAATGTGTCCACCTGCGTCATGTCTCAACCTTATACGGGCCGATCAAAGGTGTTGAAGCAGCTGAGCTCAGGGAGTACCCAGCCATGTGCAACTCTCCCCACGAACTCTCTTATTCTTCCTCCGATTTTTATTCTTCACACAAGAAGGTTTCAAGTAGTTATTGCTGTTGTTCTTGTGCCGTGATAAATCACTTGATCAAGAACATTTCTTTTCTTTATCTATACTATTGCTCTTTTTGAAAATTATTTCTTGAGAAACGATCTAGATTTTGTATTTAAAGCTCCCGAGTAGTTTTAGATTACATTAAACATAAAATACAGATCATACCTCACGAAAAAAATAAGGAAGAAAGTTGCATCGTCTCTGCTCACTAGAACAGATCTTCAAGACATAGAAGAGATGTCATTATTGATCAAGTGAGGCACCACGATACAAGAACCACAACAGTAACTAGAAAAGACATTCGTGTGAGACCAATGTTATACAGAAAAAAGACATCGTGAAGAATCAGTCTTGACGATTTAGTAACTTTTAAAATTACTCTTATTTATCCAACATTGTTAAAGACTGCAATGCTGAATGAAGGACACACGGGAACCCTCTGATTCTGCAAAAAAAAAAAAATATTAAGCGGTGAGGACCTCACCTCATACCTGTTCTGCCAGTTGATACTGCAGTAGTCATTACACAGCGAGGTCTTCACTTCTTACATCTGTTTTTCCCGTTGATGTTGCAGGAGTAAGCCTCATTAGCCGACTGTAACAGCGGACGTCAGTCTTTTTTCTTTTACTGACGGTCTCTTATAGTTTGTTGCTAATGAGGTGCTCAGGACTCCACACTTTTCATTCGACAACAAAGTGTGTCCGCAACATATTTGTATTTTCCGCGCATTTAATTCTGAAACTCAGTAGTCCATTGATAGTACTTTAATAGGCATCTCATTAGGGATATATCACTGTTTTTACCCTCTGGTGGCCGTTTCGAGAACCAGCTGTTTGCTTTTCGTTGTGCCAGATTTACGACAACAAATCTGTAGTTGCAGAGAATGCACTGAATAGCCTCACTTGAAAGACCATAAAAAAAAGAAAGATTTTGAAATAAAAACATTTTAAGAAATTTAAGGATTTTTTTCATTACATTTCTGGATACTGTCTTGAAAATGATCCAAGAAACTACTTAAAATTTGGCTTATGGATACCATAGAGTTATTTCACGGAACTCGAATGGTACTCCGGGCACATTATGTTTTCTCTAGGCGAAGATATATTTGCACATTCAATGGACGAGGGAAAAAGGAATTAATGTACAGTTGCTATGGATCCCATCACGCATTGGATTACTCCTTCATGATAAACTTGATATGTTAGCCAAGAAGAGTACCCAGAAGGAGAATGTAGAATATAACTTTGGTATATCTGTGTCTAGCATTAGGAATTAGAAGCCTGAGTAGATCTATAACCCACTATGATAACATGAAGTTCGATAAGTATGTTTATGGAGCAACTTGCAATGCGAACAAACTGACTGATGTTGTAGTGGCCAGGCTTAGGCTTGGTTACAAGTACTTCTGGCAGTTTGGGAGACACACAGATGATGATCAAACCAAATGCAAATTATGTGGTCAGGCATATGATCACTATGAACGCTATGTGCTTAATTGTCCATTTATTGAGGAATATAGAGATAAGCAGTATAATAACCTATGTGACATGTCAAGATATCTTATTAATGAAAAATAAGATACCAGATATACTAAGCAAATTTCCTAAATTTGCTTGTAACAGATAAGTTTGAACTGTAGATTTAAATGTACACCTGTTAACCCTTTTGGGGCCCAGTTCTTAGGCCTTTTGTATATCCATATGCTCTTGCGCTACCCTCCACAGGATGGATATGGGGTGCACAATAAACTAGCCACTTCTGTGGCAAAATCTAATCTAAGGATTGAACGAGGGTCTGATGTGGCCCCTTCATATATTTTATTCTGGGAAGCGCTAAAACCGTAGAGGTCATAAAGCATCTATGTCATGAGACTAAGATTTGATTCCAGGCAGGTGTATATTATCCAGAGATAATATGTACACTGAGCAGCTGTCAGCTATTCTATATGACTGATCATATACCTAGGGTCACAAAATAGCCAGAACTCACCACTGTGAGGCGGCTGCTCCTAGAATTCATCTCCACAAGTGAAAGCGTGATATAATTAACTAAGTGGCATTAAGATTTATTATCCAAAGAATGTTGGATAATAATTATAATTATATAATCAGCCTTTTGTTTCTTGAAGACAATTTTTAACAGAGTATGAAGATGGATCAATGAGCTGAGAACTGTACTTAACATGTCTGACGTTTCTCTGCAAATACACTTTGTGTCCGTCTTGTGCTCAACCTTATTATGACGATTTCCTAAACTTTTTTAATTAATTTTTGTTATCAATATTTGAAAAATAGTTTTACACTAAAATATATAGTTGTTTTTCCTAGAAAAAATTTATATATATATTTTCTATTTTTTTTCTTGCTAGAAAATCGAAGCTGATATAACTATTAAAATTTAAATTTATAGCAGACACACACACACACACACACACACACACACACACACACACA
Organism: Cherax destructor; assembly: GCA_009830355.1. Taxonomy (NCBI): domain Eukaryota; kingdom Metazoa; phylum Arthropoda; class Malacostraca; order Decapoda; family Parastacidae; genus Cherax; species Cherax destructor. Next base: position 94,653 of record WNWK01000182.1, on the reverse strand, counting down.
CACACACACATATATATATATATATATATATATATATATATATATATATATATAATATATATATAATATATATATATATATATATATATATATATATATATATATATATATATATATATATATATATATATATATATATATATATATATATATATATATATATATATCACTCATCTTCTCATCTTCGTGATTTCTCACGTTATCAAGGAACTGTTCCTTGATAATGCGAGAAATCACGATAGCGTTTGGAATTTCACTATTTTTCACTGTGGTTACTTTGCATATATAAATATACATATATTTACCAAACTGGATGTGTCGCAGGGTTTAATATCGGCTGGCTGCTGTTTGGTCAATACCACATGTTTCCTGGTTTCATTACTAATATATATATATATATATATATATATATATAGAGAGAGAGAGAGAGAGAGAGAGAGAGATTTAACCAACTTTGGTCAATAGGAGAATAGGAGTTACTGAGCGATGTAGCTTACCTTGGGTAAGACAAACGAAGCCTTGGGATTAAGAGCTGCAAATGACACCAGCTAAACGAACCCAGTCCCAGAACAAACACTGCACAATTTGCTCGCATTCCTCCAGTGTGTTGGTTTGCGGCACAGGGAACACACAGTTTGTCATGTACAATATTTACTGCTGTCGACCCTTCCTGCTTCTCGGACTCACTTACCGAAACAATGAGGTTTTTCTCAGAGAAGTGTAAATTATGGGAACGAATATTGTTTGAACCAATGGCGAGTCACTGAAATTAGACATCCGCAAGGGATTAAATTTATGTCTTGGACATTGCTTATTATCTTATTAATTTTCAGCGATGTGGGATTCATAATAAATATTAAATGAGTTAACATAACTCCTTCAGGACCTGTGAATGACGCTCGCTCTATCAACGGGAACAGCAACTCTGTACTCTCCTCCCAAAAGTGGAAGGAGGAGGAAGAAGAGAAAAAAAAGAAAAAGAAAGAAAGGAGGGAAAAGAAACCCGACAGAAAGAGTGTTGGTGGAGTGAAGAAGAGAAGGGCGAGATATGAATGGAAGGTGGTAGGCTTCAGCAGCTGTTCAGAAACCTGTGGCGGAGGTGAGCTGATCACTCATCTTCTGTTGTTATTGTCACCGCGTTTATCTCTTATTCTGCCTACTGATACTGATGCTGCTGCTGCTGCAGTTGTTTACTTCCACCTCTGATACTAATAATACAAATAGCTCTGATAATATACTACTAGTATATCACTATTACTACTAATAATGCTGTATCTGTTACTATTAATGCTATTACCATTACTTGTAGTAACGCTATTACTGCACTTAATACTATTGCTTCTTTTATTACATCTATCTTGCCTTGTATTACTTCTTTTATTTCTTGTTCTGTCATTAAGTCTGATGCTACTACTGTAGCCACTATTACTGCTGTTTTTACTACTGTTGTATTATTTCCATCGCTGCTGCTACAAATACTACTACTACTGCTGCAACTATACTACTACTATTAGCACTGCTAATATACTACTTCTTTAAGTATTACTACCACTACCAACAACTCGACTTCATCAATTAAGACTTGTTATTTCTGTTTTTATTTCACATACTTTGAAATGTCAAACATATCTGGACTAAATTCCCATGCTGGAACCCAGGGCGCAGGCTAATGGACTACCCACTCAAATTATATAACTGGAATCTGTTATTTGTAGAATGTAAAGTAACCATAAAATAATGACAGTTATCATTTATCATTATTATTGCAACAAATTAGTGGATATATACTAGAGTAGCACTGGGTATATAAATAAAAAGGTGTGTGTATTCGTGTATATATATTGAGAGTTTGAATTAATCCATATTTTAGGTATCAAAGCATTGTTACTGTACAGGGTAGTTGCGGCTTTAAATAGTACCCATATAGAGTCGATTCGCTATTGACCTAGCAAACTAACTAATTAGGTTACATGAGAGACATATTGTTGACAGTAACCTGCTCTTGTTGTGTTTGCTGCAGGCACTCAGACGACGAGGGTGGCGTGTGTGAAGAGCAAGAGAGGGAACGAGGTCCCCTACAGTCACTGTGGTGACCTGCCCAGACCAGCCGAGGAAACTGTGCGCTGTAACCTGCGACCTTGTCCGGCTACGTGCGTCTATACCTGTCTTATCATCCCTAACCTGTCACTCATCATTCCTCATCTGTCACTCACATCCTCACCTAACTAGTCATCATTCCTTACCTGTCTATCACACCTGTCTTTTTTCCTCAACATCTATACCACCATCCCTTAATAATGACACCTGTCTGTTCCTCCTATTCTTTCGTCACTGTCATAACATTCTCATATGAACTCTTACCATACGTAGCCTCATTAGTACCGCCTTATCACTATTGTGACGTCAATACGTTGGCTGTAACTATTAGTTATCACTATCTCAGTCACTCAGCAATGAACTCATTATCACTATCGAAATTGTCATCATCCTCATTATTATATTACTGCCATTACTTATCACTATAATCATTGACATCACTACCCTAACTCATTATCTCTATCATTGCTATCAACACTATGATTAAAATGTTACTCAAAGAAGTTAAAAATTGTTTGCATGTGACTAAAAATCTATATGTATTATAAGCCTTCTAACGTGTGGTTCATTTTGGCTGGTGTGGGCGTGTTGGCGTGTATGGGGCGTGCAGGTGGGAGGCGGAGGCGTGGGGTCCGTGTAGCGTGACATGCGGGCTGGGGGTACAGATCCGTAATCTAACGTGCAAGATGCGTGTCTCCCCTGATCACTCCGTCAGCCAGCCAGAAGGAGTCTGTCTCACGCCTCCAGATATGCCCAAGGCACAGGTGAGACCTCTCAGCTTCCCAGAACATCCCAAGACGTAGGTAAGAGGCTCTTGGCTCCTCAGGACTTCCCAAGACGCAGATAAGAGGCTCTTGACTCCTCAGGACTTCCCAAGATGCAGGTAAGAGGCTCTTGGCTCCTCAGGACTTCCCAAGATGCAGGTAAGAGGCTCTCAGCTCCTTACTACATATCAAAGGCACGGAAGAGGTTCCTTCTTCTCAGGACCAATCCAATGCACAGATGGGGAGAAGTTACACTGTTGGAGAGGTTGAGTGATCGTGAATTAGGGAAAGGGACCTGTGCTGGGAAAAAAGTGGATGATGGAGAATGAAATCTAAGCAGGTGATGTAATATAAAAGATACATTGGTGCAAGACATTAGTGGTAAGGAACATCTTTACAGTGGTGTGGTAATATAATAGTACTGATACAGTGGTAGGTACTTCTAAGGTTTAATTAATATGAGGCTTGGTAGCATCGGTACAGTTGCGTGAACATGCATGTGGAAGGCACATGAGTGTAGCTAAGGAAAGGTGAGGGAAAAACAGTGTTCAATTGCATCAGAAGTCTCGGGATTACAAGTGTTAGTTTAAATTGTTGTGAGTTACACCAGTGCTATGGTAAGACTAGTGTGAGATGTTACTGAGCCACGAGCAGTATAAGAGGATGCTGAGCCACGAGCAGTATAAGAGGGTGCTGAGCCACGAGCAGTATAAGAGGGTGCTGAGCCACGAGCAGTATAAGAGGATGCTGAGCCACGAGCAGTATAAGAGGGTGCTGAGCCACGAGCAGTATAAGAGGGTGCTGAGCCACGAGCAGTATAAGAGGGTGCTGAGCACGAGCAGTATAAGAGGGTGCTGAGCCACGAGCAGTATAAGAGGGTGCTGAGCCACGAGCAGTATAAGAGGGTGCTGAGCCACGAGCAGTATAAGAGGGTGCTGAGCACGAGCAGTATAAGAGGGTGCTGAGCCACGAGCAGTATAAGAGGGTGCTGAGCACGAGCAGTATAAGAGGGTGCTGAGCCACGAGCAGTATAAGAGGGTGCTGAGCCACGAGCAGTATAAGAGGGTGCTGAGCCACGAGCAGTATAAGAGGGTGCTGAGCACGAGCAGTATAAGAGGGTGCTGAGCCACGAGCAGTATAAGAGGGTGCTGAGCCACGAGCAGTATAAGAGGTGCTGAGCCACGAGCAGTATAAGAGGGTGCTGAGCACGAGCAGTATAAGAGGGTGCTGAGCCACGAGCAGTATAAGAGGGTGCTGAGCACGAGCAGTATAAGAGGGTGCTGAGCCACGAGCAGTATAAGAGGGTGCTGAGCCACGAGCAGTATAAGAGGGTGCTGAGCCACGAGCAGTATAAGAGGGTGCTGAGCACGAGCAGTATAAGAGGGTGCTGAGCCACGAGCAGTATAAGAGGGTGCTGAGCCACGAGCAGTATAAGAGGGTGCTGAGCCACGAGCAGTATAAGAAGGTGCTGAGCCACGAGCAGTATAAGGTGCTGAGCCACGACCAGTATAAGAGGATGCTAAGCCACGAGCAGTATAAGAGGATGCTGAGCCACAAGTAGTATAAGAGGATGCTGAGCCACGAGCAGTATAAGAGGATGCTGAGCCACAAGTAGTATAAGAGGGTGCTGAGCCACGAGCAGTATAAGAGGATGCTGAGCTACGAGCAGTATAAGAGGGTGCTGAACCACGAGCAGTATAAGAGGATGCTGAGCCACGAGCAGTATAAGAGGGTGCTGAGCTGACACTAGGAAAGATTTAAGTTAAGCCTCATTAATCAGGCTGCAGGTGAGCACCATTAATTAGGGCGCAGGTGAGTATTAATCAGGATGCAGGTGAGCACCATTAATTAGGGTGCAGGTGAGTATTAATCAGGCTGCAGGTGAGCACCATTAATTAGGGTGCAGGTGAGTATTAATCAGGCTGCAGGTGAGCACCATTAATTAGGGTGCAGGTGAGTATTAATCACGTTGCAGGTAAGTAACATTAATCAGGTTGTAGGTGAGTACCATTAATCAGGTTGCAGGTGAGTACTATTAATCAGGTTCCAAATAGTACCATTAATCAGGCTGCAGGTGAGTACCCTTAATCAGGTTGGAGGTGAGTATCCTTAATCAGGTTGCAGGTGAGTACCATTAATCAGGTTGCAGGTGAGTACCATTAATCAGTGAAGGTTTCAGGTGACGACGGTTAATACTACTAAACATTTCAGAAACAGTATCAATCACACTGATGCTGGAATACATTAAGGTTGATAATTAACTGTGTAGCGCCTGCGCAAACATTTCAGTACCGAGCACATCTATTCTTGGGTATATGTAATTACTCTTGTGTGTAGTGTAGAATTTTATTCATGTACGTATATTGGCTAGTGAATTCAATGGACCAGGTTCGTATTTGTAACACTGGGTTGTATATAACCCAGTGTTACAGATACGTACTCTGTTAAGCCCGGACATTATCTCCCAACCTGACATTATTATTATAATCAAAACTAAGCGCTAAACCCACCAGAGTTATACAGCGCTGTCCCAACCTGACATTATTATTATAATCAAAACTAAGCGCTAAACCCACCAGAGTCATATAGCGCTGTCCCAACCTGACAGGAACCTGTTTAGGCGCATTTAAGAAGAAAAGAACAAATGACTCGGTATTTAATATTGAGCCAACATCATTTATCCTTGAGCTAGTTAAATAAAATTCAAGTTAATATATAAAACTCTAGCAGTAGGTAAAGTACTGTGAGATTTATTAATTAAAATGCTTCCTTTCGTAGTATTTGATAATTTTACAATAAACAAATATTGTCCCACTAATACATAGAAAGAAATGAGTTATGACAGCATAAATAATTTTAATTTTTTGAAATCGGTTTGCAGAGTATTAAATGGATGCATGAGAAAAAGTACAGTAACAGCGAAGGTTAGGTAAGGTTTGTCAGGAAACAGGACAAGTGTTTCCTGACGCGGGTTTTGGTCATCTGACCAAGGCCTTCCGCTGGCTTACCGGTCCAACCCTTTAAAAATTATGGCGATAGTTATAGCCATTTGTAACAGTGATGGAAACACTTATGAGAGTGTTAGGCTGCTTGCCCACGAACGTGGGTTAGAGACAGCAACTCTAGTGAGTCAGAGGCTATTTAAGACCCACACAGTTCAGAGGTCTAGATGCTTACACGAACAGTGGAACTAGCCGCACTGGAGACTGTTAACACAGTTAATTAGTTAACCAAATGTCGAAACTCGTGTGTAAATGGGCTAGTGTTATTGTATGAGGCCTTCACCAACACTGTGAAGACTCCGCTCCCATCAGCTGCTGCTGTCTAACTACCTCAATGAGCAGCTGCTACCTGTAATACGAATGTCATCCATGAGCAAGGTAACGTCACTGTGAAGTTGACACAAGCCTCAGGCGACAAGAGCCGCTAACAAGTGTGACAACAGCATGTGCATACTCTGCTTCCAGCCTAATGTAGTTAATATAAAAAATACTAGAAAACGCTTTCATAACCTAATGCTATAAAATACATACTCGTATTTACTGAGATTCTAATATTTATAATAAAATAGTATCTAAACAGGGCTGTAAAAGTGTGATGGGATTACGTACATCGTTCTAGCACTTTATATGTTGATATACCAAGTAAATAAGGAGATGAAACGACCTCATTTGTACGCTTGTAACATAATCAGATTGTTTAAACACAAGTCTAATAAACAATGGTCTGGAGCACAAACGAACTCGCATGTAAAAAACAAAACGTGTTTTATAGCAGAATTTCTGGCCTTTTCTTTGGTTCGTGAAGACGCAGATGACACGTTAATCTTAGTCTTACACTTATATTCACTATACACTTATCATTATTTTCCTGTTTCTTAATATTTCGGTTTCCTCTCTAGTTTAAGCCTAGTCTGAGACCGGGCCGCTGGGGCGTTGATCCCTGAAATCCTTAGTAAATGACAAATAACAGATGACTGCTGAAGAAGCTTTTATTGTGAGGTCGAAATATATCGTACTTATCTTCTGTATTGTTTGTTCCATGTGAGTTTGTTTGCACCATTACAATATTTCAATTACATTTTCCATCTGATATTGTCGTATATTATGTACAATAACGATGACATTCTCACTTTTGTTGAAGGTTTGCGAACTGACAGCCTGCGATTCTGCGCCTGTTTGGCAGACGGGAGAATGGGGTCAGTGTTCTGCGCAGTGTGGGTTGGGCACTCGACACCGCTCCGTCAGCTGCGTCACCGCCCAGGGCACCGTACAGGGGCATCTCTGTGACCCCAGGGAGAAACCCAGCAACCAGGTGACACCAACACAGCTCTGGCGCATGCGCTCACCACGTTTTCAAATATTGCATACACACATGTATAATCACGTATATGTGTGTGTGTGTGTATTCTCGCCTACATGTGGTTGCATGGATCGATTCTTAGCTCCTCGCCCCGCCTGTCAGTTAGCCAGTTTCCAAATTCACTCACTCTAGCCTCGAAGTCCCTTTCGTACCTGATCTTAAAATTATCTATGGAGCCTGCCGCCACTTCGTTGTCCAGATTATTCAGCTTCATAATCACCTTGAAGAAATACTTCCTGACATCCCTGTGATTCCTCTGTCTTTAATTTCCAGCTTTACCCCAAGTACCTATTTACCGCCTCTCAAACGGTTTATCCCTGTCTGCCCTATCAATTACTCCTGATAATTTTGTATATTTTATGTTTCCCTTGGTTTTACCTAACCTCTAAGTCAGATTCATGACGAAGCTTAGCGCTCCCCAGTGAATCACTTTCACAAGTTTCTTAACATACGTTAACAGACGGTCTTGACATATGTTGTACAAAAGGCCTGGAATGACGCTTTGTTGACATTTGTGGATACTGCTCTCTATCTGTATATATATATATATATATATATATATATATATATATATATATATATATATATATATATATATATATATATATATATATATATATATAAAGGTGGTGGCCAGACTGTGGGAGGGAGAGTCGGGGGTTTTAATGGCACTCACTTCAACCCTACATATGTCTCCATACTGTCTTTTGTTGATGAAAAAAAGGAGGCGGTAATTTCATGCACTGGCCAGGGAGGTATAACATCGTTTAAGAGTGAAGAAGAGCAGGATATGAGTGTGGGGTGGGGGGAGGTGCGTGAGGCAATACGTAGAATGAAAGGGGGTAAAGCAGCTGGAACTGATGGGATTATGACAGAAATGTTAAAAGCAGGGGGGCGATATAGTGTTGGAGTGGTTGGTATTTTTGTTTAATAAATGTATGAAAGAGGGGAAGGTACCTAGGGATTGGCAGAGAGCATGTATAGATCCTTTATATAAAGGGAAGGGGGATAAAAGAGATTGTAGGAATTACAGGGAAATAAGTTTACTGAGTATACCAGGTAAAGTGTATGGCAGGGTTATTACTGAAAGAATTAGAGGTAAGACAGAGAGTAGGATTGCAGATGAGCAAGGAGGCTTTAGAGTGGGTAGAGGATGTGTAGATCAAGTGTTTACAGTGAAGCATATATGTGAACAGTATTTAGATAAAGGTAGGGAAGTTTTCATTGCATTTATGGATTTAGAAAAGGCAAAGGGGACAAAAGAGAGTGCAAAAATTATAGGGGAATAAGTCTGTTGAGTATACCAGGTAAAGTGTATGGTAGAGTTATTATTGAAAGAATTAAGAGTAAGACGGAGAGCAGGATAGCAGATGAACAAGGGGGCTTTAGGAAAGGTAGGGGGTGTGTAGCCCAAGTGTTTACAGTGAAAAATATAGGTAAACAGTATTTAGATAAGGGTAAAGAGGTTTTTGTGGCATTTATGGATTTGGAAAAGGCTTATGATAGGGTGGATAGGGGTGCAATGTGGCAGATTTTGCAGGTGTATGGAATAGGAGGTAGGTTACTGAAAGCAGTGAAGAGCTTTTGTGAGGATATCGAGGCTCAGGTTAGAGTGCGTAGGAGAGTGGGAGATTATTTCCCAGTAAAAGTAGGCCTTAGACAAGAATGTGTGATGTCACCATGGATGTTCAATATATTTATAGATGGGGTTATAAGAGAAGTGAATGCGAGGTTCTTGGCAAGAGGTGTGGGGTTAAAAGACAAACAATCAAATACAAAGTGGGAGTTGTCACAGTTGCTTTTTGCTGGTGACACTGTGCTTTTGGGAGATTCTGAAGAGAAGTTGCAGAGGTTGGTGGATGAATTTGGTAGGGTAAGTAAAAGAAGAAAGTTGAAAGTGAATATAGGAAAGAGAAAGGTGATGAGGATAACAAAATAATTAGGTGACGAAAGATTGGATATCAGATTGGAGGGAGAGAGTATGGAGGAGGTGAATGTATTCAGATATTTGGGAGTGGACATGTCAGCAGATGGGTCTATGAAGGATGAGGTGAATCATAGAATTGATGAGGGGAAAAGGGTGAGTGGTGCACTTCGGAGTCTGTGGAGACAAAGAACTGTGTCCATGGAAGTAAAGAGGGGAATGTATGAGAGTATAGTTATACCAACACTCTTATATGGGTGTGAAGCATGGGTGATGAATGTTGCAACGAGGAGAAGGCTGGAGGCAGTGGAGATGTCATGTCTGAGGTCAATGTGTGGTGTGAATATAATGCAGAGAATTCGGAGTTTCGAAATTAGGAGGAGGTGCGGGATTACCAAAACTCTTATCCATTGGGCTGAGGAGCTATTGTTGAGGTGGTTCGGACATGTAGAGAGAATGGAACGAAACAGAATGACTTCGAGTGTATAACTCTGTAGTGGAGGGAAGGCGGGGTAGGGGTCAGCCTAGGAAAGGTTGGAGGGAGGGGGTAAAAGAGGTTTTGTGTGCGAGGTGCTTGGATTTCCAGCAAGCGTGTGTGAGCGTATTTGATAGGAGTGAATGGAGACAAATGGTTTTTAATACTTGACGTGCTGTTGGAGTGTGAGCAAAGTAACATTTATGAAGGGATTCAGGGAAACCGGCAGCCCGGACTTGAGCCCTGGAGATGGGAAGTACAGTGTCTGCACTCTGAAGGAGGGGTGTTAATGTTGCAGTTTTACAACTGTAGTGTAAAGCACCCTTTGGCAAGACAGTGATGGAGTGAATGATGATGAAAGTTTTTCTTTTTCGGGCCACCCTACCTTGGTGGGAATCGGCCGATGTGTTAATAAAAAAAAATATGATAGAGTGGATAGGGGAGCAATGTGGCAAATGTTGCAAGTGTATGGAATAGGTAGCAAGTTACTGAAGGCTGTAAAAGAGTTTTTATGAGGATAGTGAGGCTCAGGGTAGGGTGTGTAGGAGAGAGGGAGATTACTTCCCGGTAAAAGTAGGTCTTAGACAGGGATGTGTAATGTCACCAAGGTTGTTTAATATATTTATAGATGGGGTTGTAAAATAAGTAAATGCTAGGGTGTTGGGGAGAGGGGTGGGATTAAATTATGGGGAATTAAATGCAAAATGGGAGTTGACACAGTTACTTTTTGCTGATGATACTGTGCTTATGGGAGATTCTAAAGAAAAGTTGCAAAGGTTAGTGGACGAGTTTGGGAGGGTGTGTAAAGGTAGAAAGTTGAAAGTGAACATAGATAAGAGTAAGGTGATGAGGGTATTAAACGATTTAAATAAAGAAAAATTAGATATCACATTGGAGAGAGGGATTATGGAAGAAGTAAATGTTTTCAGATATTTGAGAGTTGATTTGTCAGCGGATGGGTTTATGAAGGATGAGGTTAACAATAGAATTGATGAAGGAAAAAAGGTGAGTGGTGCGTTGAGGTATCTGTGAAGACAAAAAACGTTATCTCTGGAGGCAAAGAAGGGAATGTACAAAAGTATAGTGGTACCAACACTCTTATATGGGTGTGAAGCTTGGGTTGCAGCGAGGAGGCGGCTGGAGGCAGTGGAGATGTCCTGTCTAAGGGCAATGTGTGGTGTAAATATTATGCAGAAAATTCGGAGTGTGGAAATTAGGAGGAGGTGTGGAGTTACTAAAAGTATTTGTCAGAGGGCTGAAGAGGGGTTGTTGAGGTGGTTTGGTCATTTAGAGAGAATTGATCAAAGTAAAATGACTTGGAGAGCGTATAAATCTGTAGGGGAAGGAAGGCGGTGTAGGGGTCGTCCTCGAAAAGGATGAAGGGAGGGGATTAAGGAAGTTTTGTGGGCGAGGGACTTGGACTTCCAGCAAGCATGTGTGATCGTGTTAGATAGGAGTGAATGGAGACGAATGGTTTTTGGGACTTGACGAGCTGTTGGAGAGTGAGCATGGTAATATTTTGTCCTGGAAATGGGAAGTACAATGCCTGCACTTTAAAGGAGGGGTCTGGGATAGTGACAGTTGGGAGGGACTTATTCTCAGCTGTCGTATCTGAGTGCCTCTGCAAAGACAGTGATTATGTATGAGTGAGGTGAAAGTGTTGAATGATGATGAAAGTATTTTCTTTTTTGGGATTTTCTTTCTTTTTGGGTCACCCTGCCTCGGTGGGAGACGGCCGACTTGATTAATATATATATATATATATATATATATATATTTAAATATAAACACTGATCTCTGCGACGGAGACTCGACCTACGAACCTTGACAGGAACGCAGTGCTTACGACCGTACACACTGGACCAATACTTGGATCAGCTTCGCTAGACGTTATTCCAGGCAGCCAGCTTTCAGGCAGGAAGCTTACAGCTTTTCATCTCATCCCCTGCATGCATCGACACAACTAGAGATTTTTACAATTGTCGATGCATCCCTGCATGCATCGACACAACTAGAGATTTTTACAATTGTCGATGCATGCAGGGGATGAGATGAAAGCTGTAAGCCTTCCTGCCTGAAAGCTGGCTGCCTTGGAATAACGTCTAGCGAAAGCTGGATGCCAAGGTATTGGTCCAGTGTGGTACGGTCGGTAAAGCACTGCGTTCCTGTCACAAGGTTCGTAGGGTCGAGTCTCCGTCGGCCAGAGATCAGTGTTTGTGAATATTTCGCCTGCTCTTGCGAATTCCTAGCATATATATATATATATATATATATATATATATATATATATATATATATATATATATATATATATATATATATATATATATATATATATATTATATATTTATATATATATATATATATATATATATATATATATTTATATATTTATATATATATATATATATATATATATATATATATATATATATATATATATATATATATATATATATATATATAAGAGAGAGAGAGAGAGAGAGAGAGAGAGAGAGAGAGAGAGCAGTATTCAGAAATGTCAACAATGCGTCATTCCAGGTCTTTATACAACATATGTCAGGACCGTCTGTTAACGTGTTAAGAAACTGGTGAAAGTGATTCATATATATATATATATATATATATATATATATATATATATATATATATATATATATATATAAAAAATTTATATATATATATTGTGTGTGTATGAATACTTCCTCCATAAGTCATACGGGAGAAGGGGCTAGTAAATACTTCCTTCATAAGTCATACGGAGCAAGGGCTAGTAAATACTTCCTCATAAGTCATACGGGAGCAAGGGGCTAGTAAATACTTCCTTCATAAGTCATACGGAGCAAGGGGCTAGTAAATACTTCCTCATAAGTCATACGGGAGCAAGGGCTAGTAAATCTTCCTCATAAGTCATACGGGAGCAAGGGGCTAGTAAATACTTCCTTCATAAGTCATACGGGAGCAAGGGGCTAGTAAATACTTCCTTCATAAGTCATACGGGAGCAAGGGGCTAGTAAATACTTCCTCCATAAGTCATACGGGAGCAAGGGGCTAGTAAATACTTCCTTCATAAGTCATACGGGAGAAGGGGCTAGTAAATACTTCCTCCATAAGTCCATACGGGAGCAAGGGGCTAGTAAATCCTTCCTTCATAAGTCATACAGGAGCAAGGGGCTAGTAAATACTTCCTTCATAAGTCATACAGGAGCAAGGGGCTAGTAAATACTTCCTTCATAAGTCATACGGGAGCAAGGGGCTAGTAAATACTTCCTTCATAGGTCATACGGGAGCAAGGGGCTAGTAAATCCTTCCTTCATAAGTTATACGGGAGCAAGGGGCTAGTAAATACTTCCTTCATAAGTCATACGGGAGCAAGGGGCTAGTAAATCCTTCCTTCATAAGTTATACGGGAGCAAGGGGCTAGTAAATCCTTCCTTCATAAGTCATACGGGAGCAAGGGGCTAGTAAATACTTCCTTCATAAGTCATACGGGAGCAAGGGGTAGTAAATCTTCCTTCATAAGTATACGGAGCAAGGGGCTAGTAAATACTTCCTTCATAAGTCATACAGGAGCAAGGGGCTAGTAAATACTTCCTTCTAAGTCATACGGAGCAAGGGGCTAGTAAATACTTCCTTCATAAGTCATACGGGAGCAAGGGGCTAGTAAATACTTCCTTCATAAGTCATACGAGAGCAAGGGGCTAGTAAATACTTCCTTCATAAGTCATACGGAGCAAGGGGCTAGTAAATCCTTCCTTCATAAGTCATACGAGAGCAAGGGGCTAGTAAATCCTTCCTTCATAAGTCATAGGAGCAAGGGGCTAGTAAATACTTCCTTCTTAAGTCATACGAGAGCAAGGGGCTAGTAAATACTTCCTTCATAAGTCATACGGGAGCAAGGGGCTAGTAAATACTTCCTTCATAGGTCATACGGGAGCAAGGGGCTAGTAAATACTTCCTTCATAAGTCATACGAGAGCAAGGGGCTAGTAAATACTTCCACCTGTATAAATTACTAACTGTAAAAAAAAAAAACTTTACGATTCTTCTTATTTGAGTGTATATGCAATTTTTTATGAACCTTCAAACATTCTGACACACGTAAATAGGCTGCAAATGTTATTAGGTAGCTGGATACTTGAATGTAATCCTGACAAATACAAGGCATTAAGAACAGGAAAAATAATTATAATTATTGTTGTTATATTTAAGGGAAAGTTTTAAAGCTATAAGGTACAAATAGCGCTTGGAGAATCACAGGTAATCAGGATCGAATCCATTGGAAGACGCTTCAGGCAACATACAATGAGAAAGATCTGATGGTAAACATAGCAGCAAGCATATCATCAGGATAGCATTACACATAACTAACGTTACAATGATCTTAGGATATGTTCTACTAGCACAGAGCTTGCACCTGATCAAACATGAGACGCGAGTGAAATATTGCAACGATACTGACAGTGGAGCTGAGGACACAGAGCTTGCACCTGATCAAACATGAGACGCGAGTGAAATATTGCAACGATACTGACAGTGGAGCTGAGGACACAGAGCTTGCACCTGATCAAACATGAGACGCGAGTGAAATATTGCAACGATACTGACAGTGGAGCTGAGGACACAGAGCTTGCACCTGATCAAACATGAGACGCGAGTGAAATATTGCAACGATACTGACAGTGGAGCTGAGGACACAGAGCTTGCACCTGATCAAACATGAGACGCGAGTGAAATATTGCAACGATACTGACAGTGGAGCTGAGGACACAGAGCTTGCACCTGATCAAACATGAGACGCGAGTGAAATATTGCAACGATACTGACAGTGGAGCTGAGGACACAGAGCTTGCACCTGATCAAACATGAGACGCGAGTGAAATATTGCAACGATACTGACAGTGGAGCTGAGGACACAGAGCTTGCACCTGATCAAACATGAGACGCGAGTGAAATATTGCAACGATACTGACAGTGGAGCTGAGGACACCTTACAAGAACCCTAAATAACTTACACTAAAGAGAAGACAAGTGTGGATATGATCATGATATAAAGATACTCAAGACAGGCTGGTTGAAAAGCGAGGAAGGAAGCATGGGAATATAGATGACAAATAAAGACACAGATAACCCAAAGGTATGCTAGGATTTTTTTTTCCAGTCTCAGGGTGGTTAGTGGAGCCCAGTACCCGAAGGTGGAAGTAGATACCATACATAACTTCATGAGTAGAAATGGCAATGACCTGGAGGCCAAAAATAAGGACAGTCGTTCAATAAGTTTTGACATGCGGGACCAGGAGCTATGAACCAACCCCTGAAAACGTAACTGAGTACAGACATGCATAAAAATATTCACAATCGTACGTGGTACAGCGAGCATACACGCACACATACGCATGCAACTTACGTATATGAACTCACACATACAAAGACATAAACCAACAAGCACACACACACACACAAAAACACACACGCTCAGTTGCATAAACACACTGACTGGGTCTTATACTCTCAGTTGCATAAACACAGTCATCCATTCATGTTGTCTGGCTTGTCGCGCCCCCCCTACCACCACTACAACCATTATCACCAACACTACAACCATCAAAACCACTATCACCACCACCACAACTACAACAACCATCAAAACCACTACAACCACTATCACCACCACTACAACCAATATCACCAACACTACAACTACAACCACTATCACCACCACTAAAACTACAACCACTGTCACCAACACTACAACCACTATCACCACCACTACAACTACAACCACTATCACCACCACTACAACCACTATCACCACCACTAAAACTACAACCACTATCACCAACACTATCACCACCACTACAACTACAACCACTATCACCAACACTACAACCACTATCACCACCACTACAACCACTATCACCAACACTACAACCACTATCACCACCACTACAACCACTATCACCAACACTACAACCACTATCACCACTACAACTACAACCACTATCACCAATACTACAACTACTATCACCACCATTACAACTACAACCACTATCACCAACACTACAACTACAACCATTATCACCAACACTACAACCACAATCACCACCACTACAACTACAACCACTACAGTTACAACCACTTCACCATTACAACCATAAACACCATTACCCCCGCTACAATCCACCACCATAACTACCATCAACAGCAATCTATGAATGGCAGTTTTATTCTTCTACACTTATAAATCGCAAATACAGAGACGCAGTCAACATTTAAGACATTTTATTTGTAGACGTTTCGCCCATAGGGAGGGGTTCATCAATCTAATTCGAAATACAGAAACAGCAGAATATATAGTGGACAGAGGTTTTGTGAATTAGGTGGTGTAAGATCGTGTAAGGTGAGGTGTTGGTACGCCAGTCATCAGTCGTGTGGCAGGTGAGGTGTTAGTACGCCAGTCATCAGTCGTGTGGCAGGTGAGGTGTTGGTACGCCAGTCATCAGTCGTGTGGCAGGTGAGGTGTTAGTACGCCAGTCATCAGTCGTGTGGCAGGTGAGGTGTTAGTACGCCAGTCATCAGTCGTGTGGCAGGTGAGGTGTTGGTACGCCAGTCACCAGTCGTGTGGCAGGTGAGGTGTTGGTACGCCAGTCACCAGTCGTGTGGCAGGTGAGGTGTTAGTACGCCAGTCATCAGTCGTGTAGCAGGTGAGGTGTTGGTACGCCAGTCATCAGTCGTGTGGCAGGTGAGGTGTTAGTACGCCAGTCATCAGTCGTGTGGCAGGTGAGGTGTTGGTACGCCA
Source organism: Cherax destructor (assembly GCA_009830355.1). Lineage (NCBI taxonomy): Eukaryota > Metazoa > Arthropoda > Malacostraca > Decapoda > Parastacidae > Cherax > Cherax destructor. The sequence continues at coordinate 78,233 of WNWK01000182.1, read as the reverse complement.
GTCACCAGTAGTGTGGCAGGTGAGGTGTTAGTACGCCAGTCATCAGTCGTGTGGCAGGTGAGGTGTTAGTACGCCAGTCATCAGTCGTGTGGCAGGTGAGGTGTTGGTACGCCAGTCATCAGTCGTGTGGCAGGTGAGGTGTTGGTACGCCAGTCATCAGTCGTGTGGCAGGTGAGGTGTTGGTACGCCAGTCACCAGTAGTGTGGCAGGTGAGGTGTTGGTACGCCAGTCACCAGTCGTGTGGCAGGTGAGGTGTTGGTACGCCAGTCATCAGTCGTGTGGCAGGTGAGGTGTTGGTACGCCAGTCACCAGTCGTGTGGCAGGTGAGGTGTTGGTACGCCAGTCATCAGTCGTGTGGCAGGTGAGGTGTTGGTACGCCAGTCACCAGTCGTGTGGCAGGTGAGGTGTTGGTACGCCAGTCATCAGTCGTGTGGCAGGTGAGGTGTTGGTACGCCAGTCATCAGTCGTGTGGCAGGTGAGGTGTTGGTACGCCAGTCATCAGTCGTGTGGCAGGTGAGGTGTTGGTACGCCAGTCACCAGTCGTGTGGCAGGTGAGGTGTTGGTACGCCAGTCATCAGTCGTGTGGCAGGTGAGGTGTTGGTACGCCAGTCATCAGTCGTGTGGCAGGTGAGGTGTTGGTACGCCAGTCACCAGTCGTGTGGCAGGTGAGGTGTTGGTACGCCAGTCATCAGTCGTGTGGCAGGTGAGGTGTTGGTACGCCAGTCACCAGTCGTGTGGCAGGTGAGGTGTTGGTACGCCAGTCATCAGTCGTGTGGCAGGTGAGGTGTTGGTACGCCAGTCATCAGTCGTGTGGCAGGTGAGGTGTTGGTACGCCAGTCATCAGTCGTGTGGCAGGTGAGGTGTTGGTACGCCAGTCACCAGTCGTGTGGCAGGTGAGGTGTTGGTACGCCAGTCATCAGTCGTGTGGCAGGTGAGGTGTTGGTACGCCAGTCACCAGTCGTGTGGCAGGTGAGGTGTTGGTACGCCAGTCATCAGTCGTGTGGCAGGTGAGGTGTTGGTACGCCAGTCATCAGTCGTGTGGCAGGTGAGGTGTTGGTACGCCAGTCATCAGTCGTGTGGCAGGTGAGGTGTTGGTACGCCAGTCACCAGTAGTGTGGCAGGTGAGGTGTTGGTACGCCAGTCATCAGTCGTGTGGCAGGTGAGGTGTTGGTACGCCAGTCACCAGTCGTGTGGCATGTGGTGGGATAGATTATATTTATAGTAGCAGCTCTAAACACAGCGCTCAATGACCATAGGGATCTTTCAGCGTCTAGGGAAATGGGAGGCATTCGGGTTCGAGCCATAGAAGGGAAGCAAAGATGGGGTAGAATTAACTGAGCAAGGTCACCGGATGTGGTAAAATATCTGGAGCTCTGGGTCACAGAGTCAGTTATGTACCTCGATCAGAGCTGCCTCGAGACAACCCCACTTGCATAAATAATTATTTAATGTAAATCTGGCCTCATTCCGTTTTATGAGATGCCTTTGTGTGTTGTAGTGTGTCTAACAATCACTATTCAAGTTGTCTGCTTTATGCATACTTGTGATCTCTCACTCATTAATCTATTATAATAATAATTACGTTCATGAGGGATCATTAAACTCACAGGGATCATGCAATGACTAGGGAACTGAGAGACATTAAGGTTTGATTCAAGGAAAGGGAAGACAAGTTCATTTCACTGGATCACAAGCCCCTCAAGAACGTTAAGGAACCTCCTTCCAGGGACTCACTTGAGACTTGTGGCTGTCTCGCCCACGTACACATTGTCACATCTCACTCAAGCAATATTGTATCGAGGCAGCTGTATTAGTTGTGTGACTCATCTCTGTAATTTGTCTGCTACTGAGGTCAAGCTGATGGGATGTTAATTTGAACTTAAGAGCCTACCTCCAGTTTGTAATTTGGTAACAGGATGGTAAGGAAACAAAAATTATTATTATTATTATTATTATTATTATCATTATTATGGGGAAGAACTAAACCCTTGGTCATGCAGCGCCTGAGAAATGGAAGGTATCAGATTTGACATGAGGAATGGAATAGTAATATAGGAAACAAAAATATAATTAAATTGAACCTATTTTGACGAAGTTTCACCAACTGTTTGGTCAAAACGTTGTCAATGAAGGTTCTATATAACTTATGGTGTTGGTAAATCTTACCATTACACTACATAGATAACATAGACATCATACGCATCTTCGTCATAATACCCGTTTGCATAAATTTATTAAAGCCTGTTTCGCACGTAGCAAACGGAGGATCGATCCTTCACTCTTCATCCTCTGAAATGTACATAAGTTTAGGTCATTTAGCGGAGAGAGTGAAGGATCAATCCTCCGTCCGCTAGGCGCGGACAAAGGTTTAACTCTCTACATAACACAATAAAAGTAATTAAAAAATAACCTTGTTTCAGTGAGCTTATTTGATTTATTCTGTCTACTATGTTTGACACCCATGTTGCTAATGACTGTGGTTCTGCTTCCTTTTCCTAACCATACTCATTAATTTCAGAAATTTCATTTGTATCATCCATGTAAAAATAGACATAAGATAATTAACAAAATGTAACACTTTTTGATCACTATCACTATGAGTCAAACACTAATTGAGATATTTAACTGAAATATATACAGTAGCTATGTGTTGGTGGTACAGGAGCTGTGTGACATGGGATCCTGTGCTACGGACACCTGGTTCTTCTCCGCCTGGGAGAACCACTGTTCTGAGGAGTGTGGTGATGGTGTCCAGCGTCGTCGGGTTCACTGCTCGGGAGATGCCCTTGACAACCAAGTGACAGAGACGTCTTGTGACTCAGAGCAGCGACCTGCCACCACCAGGGCCTGCAACTCAGACCGTGGTTGCGGCGGCAAGTGGTTCACAGGTACAGTTCCTAACTTCTTCCTCAGAAAAGCAACATAGTTGAATGGTTAAAGAATCGCCTCTGCTCAGAGAGTCCTGGGGATCAGTTCTCAGGTGAATATAATCGCAGCCACATTAAGCTAGTGAGAGATGCCTATTTCTTCTTACCTACTAAAACCTAATTTTAATCACTGAAGACTTCTGACCATACTTCCTCCGTAACCAAACATGTTGTAAGAGGCGACTTAAATGCCGAGAACAAGAGGCTAGTAACCTCTTCTCCAGTATAAATTACTAAATGTAAAACAGGAAGAAAATTTAATAAAGTGTTTTTTCTTTTATTTTTTGGGGGGTCACCTTGCCTCGG